>JAHTMQ010000023.1:0-83501 GCA_019327925.1 Leucocoprinus sp. KB1807203 | reverse complement strand
AAGGTAATAATTCTCATTCAAGGTATTAATTAATTTAGTACACTCCCATTGTCTCTTTCTTTCTTAATTGCATGTATTATATGAGGACAAGGTGATTGGGTTATATTTGGCTGTGAAAGAAGAATGCTCATCAGTCAGCATAATCAAGAGACTGAGTGCAACACCTCACTTGTAGCCATTAATGCTGAGGTGATGGCCAGCTGATTCTGTTGGTTGCTGAGACCAAATTGCCTTGGAAGGTTTAGTTGTCAGGTGTAATAACAAAACAGAGGCGGCATTTTGTGGTGGCATTTGATTGAGACAGTGGGCACACAAAAGTCGAAGTCCTAGTAAATTAGAAAAATAAATGATGATAAAAGGTGTGACATGTGACACAGTATATTGTATTGACAACTAAGCTGACAAACCACTTGACAGATCACTTGACATCAAACCTTGTGACTCCATTTGACAGTTGTTTGCCCGTGGTGTCATTATCGTCGCAAGACCATTCGGACTTGCTGTAAAGATGAGGTGGGGGCAACAATCAGTCACTTGATGATGAAGGTTCTTGGGGTCCAGAATCCACAGCTAGAAATACCCGAATGGTCTCATGGTCTGTCATTTGATTCTGACTCCATCTTCCGTTTCGATTGTCGTTCTTTCAAAGACTTTCTTTTTCTCCCTCCTTTTGGCATAGCCTATCTGATCTTTCTGTTATCCAGAATCAAAACTTTCATGTGCTTGCTGTGCGGTGTTTATCCTATACCCGGACTCTTCAAACACTCCAGCTCCTGATAGGCCCGCCATCTCTCTCCATTGTTCTCCGAGAAGACTTTGATGAAGGTGATGAGGTTAATCTACAAGAAGTCACTTTTTTTTGGCTAGAAATAATGAACTTGCCGGTAAAGGCTCATGAGATGTCTGCAATCCTCAAAGGGCTTTAAAATGGCCTGAGCTGACGGTATGTCCTGAATTTGCTTCCTGCAATACATCTCTGAGACTGGCTGGCTAGGAAAAGATCTGATGTCGTTATCTGCGATGCCGCTTCATTGATCTTTCAAAAGTCCTCCTCAAATATGTTCTCAGCTCATCATACATAATAACTCCCTCGTTTCCAAAAACTTCCGTTTGAGGTTTCCCAACGCTCTCAGGGTCCCAGAAGGCAAGCCTGCCTAATGAACAATGATCATTTTCATATCGGCATCTGCGTTTACAGCTAAGCGACTCTGAAACAGGTCGTGGTATCAGAGGCCTCTTTGAATTGGATCTTGAGAGCGCAGAGTTATTTCAGTCCTGACGAGAGACATACTGGGAGACTATCCCGAGACCACGTTATCTTCACGTGCGGTAGTTTGGGGCATTGAGAAGGGGGAGAAGCAGTTCCAATTTGAAAGTGTTGATTTCGTCTTCTTTTAGTATGGCTGTCATCGCGAAAGGATCACCTTGATCTTTTGGATAGATGATGAAGATGGATCTTTGGTTCAGATATTTGCCTCGTCCAATTCGCAGGTTGAAGGTCCTTGTTCAACTCAATTCGGGGATACTGGCCATTTGTATGTTCCATTTCGGGGTTGAGTAAGTGACGCAGCGTCTATCCGAGATGGAACAAAGCTAAATATCCTTGTCTTATGCTGATTTCAACAGGTTATGGGACATGGCAAATATCGTGATCAGTCAATGGCATGATACTCGTTTTATCCCGCGAGGCATGAAGGGTGGACCAGTACAATGATTTGTTGTTACAAGTCCTTTTCGAAGACAGGCGATGTTTATACTGACAGAGGCATGCTCAACGAAAATTGCCCGAGTAGAAGGTCACAGTCCCATGAGGATTATATTACCGTTTTAAATCCCCTTCAGCACCGATTAGTCCTGCGGAGTAAGTGCAATGAGCAGTACGTGTTATACTCCCTGGTACTCCATGTATCGACTAATGATGTTATTTTGCGTGTTAGATCTTTGTCTTGGACTCCAAACACTGCCTTCAATACCCTTGTCGGCTGATTTTTTTGCACTAGTTCATTTGATTTCTGTGAGTATTCTGATATTGACAATGGTGTATGCTGAGTTACATATATTGAAGTGCTGATGACACCTTACAGACAACATGGCATAGGTTCACGGTCTTGGGTGGCAGAAAGCTTGGGTTGTTCTTGTGAAAAGGAGAGTGTCAAAAGGGTGTCTTTGGATGAACTGCAGTGGATATGGAAGATGGGGTAAAGTCAATGACAAGCGTGAGAGTAGTTTAATGTATTTTAGTGTATGTAGATCCAGGAAGGCTTCTTAAACATAGTGTGGTCAAGTGGCAATTTATCAAAAAATGTTATCCTGAAGAAACTCAGCGACGGTTATCGTAAAATCGATTTATTTACAATAAGGTACAGAAGGAAAAGATCAGGAAAGAAATGCACGCATGACAATGTAAAGAACAATGTAAAGTATGGCCATATTAATCAGGTAGAATTGAAGAGCAACGTTGACGCCAAGAGTGTACCATTTGTCGAATCTACATTACGTCAAGGGCCCATGCATAAGGAGCACACCACCCATTCATACATGTTTTCAAAAGAGGCACAAGAGGTAGGTCTTGAACATCAGCTTGAACACAGTCGCATATTTGAGTATTTTTACAACATAGTATACATTATATTCCTGCCTCAATATAATACCAACATTGTCTTGACATGACTTCACTCATACCACTCTTCTTGGTCAATATCCCTGTGCCAGCTCGGCTGATTTCTCCAAGTGTTTTGATGCCGACAATGAATCATGATGGTGCATTAATTGTTTAGCCTCTTACATCCGTCTCTTGTGTTACGAGGGGCGCTTACTGAAACGAAAACTGTGTGGTGGATTACCGAATGGCTTCAAGTTGTCCAGCTCCTTATCTGGATATGCTCGCTAACGATCAACGTCAAGCAATGCCCATTATAATTTTGATTCGGATAACACCTTGGCTATGTCTGCGTGAGGGGAGAGTATAATTTTGTGAATGAGGTATCTTGCCCCAATGTACTTGTCTCAATCTCCCCTGATCTTTAATTTATTACTGGGCAGGCCTCGTCATCGCTCATAGAAATCACAAGCACAATCGTCCCATTTATCATCACCTCCCAAGGAATACACTGTATCGTACCCTGCCTCGCACATATCATATGCAGGGACATGAAAGTGGTCCAACAATCTATGGAAACGCCTGGTCCTCGAATCACAGAAGGAAACCAAATGGGAGTTAATCTTTGCCTCGATCGCTGACGAAATAGCCAGGATACCTCAGCAAACTCGAGGTGGATTTCATTAATGGAGTTTCAGGGTTGTAGCTCTGCATCATCGCCGAATTACGCATTTTATCAGTCATGGAAAGATTCGATAATTTCTCAATGCTTCAGATCGGTGTGTCTGACAAATTGATTTCATCGCGCAATGGCATGCGATATCCGCTACTAATTTCCTGTGATACTTACGTTCGTCTTGGCAGGCTTCTGACATCAAATGTCAAGCGAAATACATCGTACATGCGTTTGTTGTCATGTTTCGACACTGGGCAGTCAATCACTTCGCCTCGTAGGCCCTCACTGTGAGACGGAGATTATGTTGGTTTCTCTTTTGCCTCGTCAGGTACCGGAATCATCCGTTACAGCGATCGAGATGCAATCGAGAACTTTGCTTCAACCGTGCTTCAAAGGGCAGGCTTTTCTTGACATAAAATAAATACCTGATCGTATAAAAGCATGATTCTGAGTGCGATGTAAAGGCCATTGACGAGCTATCCTTCATCGAACATGGCTGGGACAGTACCTCGAGATCAAGGAACGAGGCTGAAACAAGATAGGAACGGTCTACCCCTGATTCCACAGCCAACATCTTCACCTCTGGATCCGTTGAACTATCCAGACGTACGCTATTCTTGCGATGTTATTTGTTCATCGAATTTTTCACTTGACTCAGTGGCTGAAATATCTCATACTCGGAGAAATATGTGTCCTTGGGATGATAGCAGGATTAGCAACTGGAATGCTTAACCCAGCAGTAGACCAACTAGCGCAAGAATTCGGCATTTCCCCCCAGGTTGCGACATATCATTCTCTAGCCCAAGGACTTGTCGGTGCTATTACTCCTTTAGTCGTGGTGCCTTTTGCAAATGTTTATGGACACCGATTGATATTCCTAGTCTGCACTGCACTTACAGCGATTGTTAGTGCTGCTTCAGCGCAGTCGACGTCGTTCGCGATGTTGATTGTACTTCGTGGATTGATGGGCCTTTCATTCACTAATTCGGTCTTGGGAATGGGTGTTATACCTTGCTTGTTCTTTGTGCATCAAAGAGGAAGGATGATGGGTTTGTATGTTCTTATTTCGTTCAGTGGAACACACTTAGCTCCAGCTGTGAGATCCAAGTTGAACGTAACTTTTCCCTTATATAGTTGATGATGGATAGTAGATTGGCGGGTATATAGCATTTAAGATGGGTTGGAGATGGACTCCTCGAGTTGGGGCGATCCTTTCTGGTAAATATAAACTCTTTATGGCTCTCTTCACAATCAACACTGGTTCATGGCGAACGAATTGTCTTAGGTTGCGCTCTTTTTGTATTGATATTTTTTCTCCCAGACACGCTGTTTCAGCGTCCAGACCGAACCCTCACCCTGAACGACCCGCGCAATAAAGACTTGGTTGATAATGTGGAGTCGATCCCGAGGGAAACTTTCGTTGCGCCGCCTATGAGTCTATCTACATATCTTCGTTGCCTAAGTCTTTTGGATTCAGAACGTATGCCTACTGATTGTAAACTTCGCCTGGGAGAAGTTTTGGGCCGCCCCTTCAGATTGCTAGTACGGCCTTCTGTTTTTCTTCCTGCAGTCTGCAGGTCAGTCAATGTCATCAGTAAACTTATCAAGTCGAAAAATAATTGTTTTTGTTTAGTGGTCTCGTCTTGACTTATGCCTCTGCGGGTCCTGTATTTATCGCGCCTGCCATCTTTACAAAGATATATCACTTCAACTCGCTTCAGAATGGGTCAGTGTTTCATGTTGTTCTATTCATTTTGAATTGAAGAAGGTTCAAGGCTTGCCACTGGATTGAGTGTTCAAACAGGCGTGTACGTGATTTTTTGGGCTTGAAAGATCTTTTTATCGATGTGCACATCGATTTATAGGCTAATCGGGGAAGTATTCTCTGGTTCAATGACAGATTATATGATCAGACGCGCTCGTATACGCGCTATAAGAGATGGAAGGCCAGTAGAGCCTGAAATTCGATTACGGGGAATATGGCCTGCAGCCGTGATTGTTCCCCTTGGACTTGTTATGTGAGTCAACCGCCACTCATAGAGGCTCCGTTTCTTACCTTTATCTTTAGGTGTAAGAACGTAGAGACAATCGATCAATTGGTATTCCACTGATGCCAAACTCAAGTTGGATTTACAATTCGCTATACCAGAACATTTATAGCACCTTGTGTGGCAATTGGTAAGGCGCATGTCTATTCACAGATAAGCAAAAATGAGCATTTTACCTGTAATCCACCTGCAATACATTTCCAGGGATTCGCTTGCATCGGTGGTAAGTTTTTCACGTTGCTAGGATATTACGTTTGAGGCTTATTAGTGCGGATAAGTGCAAATTACTTCGACCATTTGCTTTACGTATACTTGCAGCGACTGTTTTCCTACTCAGAGCAACGACGTTAGCCAATGTTTGAAGTACGTTCGTGGATAGATCGTTTAAATGCTTCACTCATAGATGACTAGCTTTGTCAAAGTGTTATTATTGGTTGCATTAACATTTTATGAGTATGTCAGTCCAAAGAGCTTCAATCTGTTCAGCTTTTGAGCTTTAATGCGACTAGAATTCCATTTGGTGAACGCGTAAGTGGGAGCAGATAGACTGAATCCTTATAGTTCGGCGCTTGTAGATGACTGGATTTCGTTCACTTCAGGTTGGTTTTCAATGGGCATTTGTAGTTTTTGCAAGCATCTGGTGAATAACAAGTGGAGACCAGGAATAAAATAAATGGCTGATGGAGTCATATACAGCACTTTGTCGTTCTTGTCCATCGCAGTGTTGATGAGGAAAGGCACAGAATGGAGGGAAAAGTAGGAATGTTGAACTCTGGTACATATTGCGCACGTTTCTGGTGAGTCTGATGAGTATTTCCATTTTGATATCTGGCTCTATCGATAAAAGTGGATTTCTGGATTGAGGCTCCTATTCCTCGATAGATCAATTTGCATGTGACAGCGGAGGATTTGCCCTATGAGGTGAAGGCCACATAACTGTCGTCATATCATTTACAGCCCTGAAGATCGTACGGTTATCAAAACTTGATTCAATTCTTGACAGACGATCCCGCTGCGTTTGCCTGGACTAGAAACTCTATATAGGCTTTCTTTTCTTCTTCCTTTTCTGTTCTCTTTTCTTTATCTATGCCCGGATCAGGTTTGAGTGATCCTTTTTTTCTTTTGTCCTTTTCTAGTAGTCTGTGATCAATTATAGAGTACTTGTACTTTACCGGGGACTGCGCTCGAGTACCGCGTTAGAAATTTTTGATGGAGAACCCCTACCCAATAGAAACCTACTGTTGATGATAGACCCCTGGAGAGCTACTCTGAGGGGGGTCTGAGGCCTCTATGGCATCAATTGCTCAGGTGCAATGAATAATTCCCTTTTTCAGCTACTGCAAACACACTCCCATCTCTACCATCTGCCAGCAAACTTTGCTCACACATTCCACCTCTGGATTTATGCCTCTCATAGATACACCCCCTGCTGGGCCCGGTTCAGGCCCTCCATGTCTTAACACTAGTTGTGGAACAGAAATCTTGAATCAAAAAAAGGGGGCACGTCCCCATAGATATGCCCCAGACATCGGGCTCTTTGTAGCCCTCCGCGTCTTAGTGCTAGTTTGCTTGTTGCGGAATAGAAATGCTGAATCCAAAGGGGGCACGTGACGTATCAGGGTCTAAAGTCAATTGTCATTTCAGCAATTTCGCTATGACTCTAATAAGTCCCCCGCACTACTCCCTAGAATTTACAGAGAGCCGTCCGTGGACTGCCACTCAAGAAAAGGCTATCGCAGCTGATTTTCCATTTGATCTACAACAAGAAACTGCCGATCAATTCATAACTCAGACTTACTTGCAATTTCTATGGTTCCCAGAGGTGATGGACCAAGCCTCATCCGTTGATTTTTTGTCCTGAAATTTGAAATTAGTCTATCGTACCGCTCCAGTTTTTTATACCGTCCTTGCGCCGCGTCCCAGATTTCCCCTCGTCCGGTCAATCCAATCACTCTCTTCATTCATTGCTGGAGCCATTACTTCAAACAACGCGCACAATCACCAACAAATTTCATGTGGAACTGCTTCAGATCCTCCAGGATGGTGGGGGTGCTGGAGAGATAGAAGAAAGTATGATGTGGTATGCATTGCAGCACGAGAAAGTGGACGACAGAGAGGCATCCGACCTGGTTGAGAATGGGATTTTGGAGCCTTGGATGGATGCCACGTGGAGGCAGAACTGGCTTGAGCGCCTAGAGAAACGCGAGTGCGTATTTTACTGTCAAATACCATATGACATGTGTCAAAGTCTGATAAGAGTGCAAATACAGATATTACTTTACATGATGAAACTCTCGATCGCACCAGAACCTGTGATCGCACATCCCAAGAAGAGAAAGCGGTCTAGAAAGAAGATACATGTCCCTTCAGCCTCATTGGAGGAACGACTAGAGAACTTGATGGACAAGTTGTCCATGTTGCAGTTGACCAGCCATTTATCAACAGAGGAGTCGCAACTCAATCGTAATGAACGGGATTGGGCTCAACTCTTTTGTGAGGATGTAGTAGAAGCTGCGTGAGTGGATACACTTTTGTTTTCCTTTGCCTCATGTGCAATCTCATAGGTTCAAATCACTCCTGCCTGAACTATGTTCATTGCTGAGATCAAAAGTCTTTCCAAATTCACCTTTTTCTGATATCGACACTGCGACAACCTCACGATCTTCCTCTCCTGAGCTTCTGGTGGTCCCTTCGTTACCGATATCCACAAGTGATTTGGTCTCTTCGACGGCCAGCTCACGCTCCCTAAGTCGTGTGCGGTCCCTGTTCGCTCTCCGTATCACTTGCGCAGGAGAGGGAAGAGCGTGAACGTTCTGTCAGCATTGGTCCAGGGAAGAAACGTGCCTTAAATCGCGAAGTTAGTATGTCGCGAACATTCAAACCCAAACCCAAACCCAAGATATCCAAGACGACTTCTGATCTTCAGTCCAACGGATATGGCAAACTACAAACCGGAAAAACTGAAATTATTTTAGTAGAGGATACACCTCAAAAGCCTCGTGTCGTTGGTAGAAAGGCGTCTCTGTCTAATTGTGATCCCACATCTTCAAACGATGTTTTCAGCACGCGGCAAAGCAATCAGGGCCTTTTTGGCACACGTACCGACAAGACTGATGATGACGATGCGTGGATGCTAGATAGTTCCCCTGATGTGTTTCTTCTACAACCAGGTCGTAAAGCTGGCGGCAATTCGGACGATAAATATGAGACTGTCATATTTCAAACACCGAGCAGGAGGCCACGTCGGCGAGATTGAGGCTTTGTTGATCTCAGTGAATGCCCTTGGTTCGTACATCCACGGTCAGTTGTAATAGATCTGTGTTCCACGAGTCTGCCCAATTCATCTTAGTCCCAGGAACAACGATCTGTTCTTCATCATCTTTGAGCATTTATCCAAATTCTCGCTTTTTCAGTTGTACCTACTGTCTACTCTTCTTCCCCTTCCTTTCACCTCTCAGACAGCCCAAAGAGTCTTAGTTCTTATCATCTATGCTTCACGTTTGTAAGCTATCAGTTACAAAATGCATCTGAAAAAAATACGTAGTGGTTATCTGGTATTTATCATTCTCATTGACGGAAACATATTTTTGCTGAAGGCCTTTTGTCACTTGATGAAGACATAAAATATTGTCATTAGCAACAGGATGTTCCCGGACCGGCATGCCTATACACTAATGAATGCCGATCCAATTTCTACACATCAACACAACTCTGATGCTCGTATCTTGCACTTCTGAAAGCTTGGGTTTAAAAGATCGGACACTCGCCGATAAAAGAATATCGTCAACGAATTTCTTCTTCCACTACGTCTGATCTCATGGGTTCGTAGGTGGAACCTACTCGACGTTTCTTATTTTGGTAACGCCACGACACCTATTTTAGATTGAATGCATTCTTGAGTACCCTGCGGATATATCTATCTCTGGGGTCGAGTACCCGTCGGGTGAGTACCTTTGCAGTCATTTCTCTATGATCATGATTTAGCCATTCATTTAAATATACCGTAACTGTTTCGTTTCGTAAATTAACCCCCACTTGCTTGCTTTCTGGTCTCGTACTCACTCCTCACACGTGCCGTTGTTGACCGATCTCATTCAACCTACGGCAGCCGCATGTCGTCGTGCATGTCGTCCTGCCTGCAAACCTCAGTCTATATCATGTGAAGTCTCGTTGTCGACATCGAAGTGTTGCAGGGCTCTGAGGTAACGTACATACTATGATTACACTGAACTGAAGTATACTAAGTCAATGCGAACCAAGATATGAACCAAGATATCGGATATGAGTCCAAACACGTATAAGCTGATGTCCATAAAGTCCCTCAGTTCCATTCCTGCTGCGCGTACACACCCAAGACAGCACTCGACAAGACTGGGGAGTACAGCTGGGTATCAGCTGCCGTATACACCTTGTCTTTCTGCACACTGTTAACAATCTCAAGCAATTGATCCTGAATGAAATCGACAAATACGAAATCAATCGGTGTATCAGATGTCACACCGGACGGCGGATCTGAGGCAAGGAAATCCGGGGGGTTGAAGAAAGGAAGGGCAACATGGAGGGTATCATCGCCTACACCAGGGCAAGACTACCGAGAGGAAATGAAGATTAGTTTTTATAAGATCAAGAAAGAAAACTCAAAGTACTGACATCCTTCGTCACATACCCAAGGGTCAAGTTCGCAGACGTTGCCCTCCTCTCCATACCAGTCGACCTATCCATCATTCCCATCATCCATGCTTTGTAGACGCCCTCGACGTCTCCTTTTGCATATCCCTTTATTGATTCATAGTGGCTAAGACCACTGGTGGAGGTTGGGGTCCTCCTTTCATTAGCACCTGCCTTGTTCAAAGTATTCACAGTCGTTTCAGCAACGCTGAGCGGGACATTTGACAAGAAACGGAAAGAGTCCATAAACGGTGAAACGGTCAACTGATCATTCTTGGTGAAAGGTCCAGCGTACAGATCGAATCTTAAAGAGCCCGAATTGGTGATAAACAATGCAGGCTTGGAGGCTTCACTGTTGTTAAGCTGGAGTGCTACAGGCATGACTTTACTAATGAAAAGGGAAAAGAGGGAGCTGTTTGAGGGGTATGGTACTCTAATTTTTATCTTTAGATCGGCAATGAAGTGTGATTATCAATCCAACCTACGTGAAGAGCTTGTAATCTTGAGGCGCAGTCCCAAACTGAGCACTGAGGTCGAAGCGAGAGCTCAGTTCCTGGAGGCCGCTGGAAATTTGTTCGCCTAGAGATGTGTCAAAGTCGTGTCCATTTGTTTTAGTGTGGAACTTGATGCTGGAGTTGGTTTTCAGAGTAAAAAATTAGGTAGGGGGAGCATACTTCATATGTGATGCGATTGGTATCAAGGTATCTTCTGCTGAATTGGATAGCTTCTTTACTACCCTTTTTGTCCAGCTTGGCACCTGATTCAAAGGTCACACGGGAGCATGGGATCGATAGTATGATACACACTCAGCCAACCTGCGAAAACGTTCAAATCCATCACCATCTGATTTCAAAGGACATACCAACTGTTTCCATGTAACGGCCGCTTTCCAATGACATAGACCTTTGGTCAAGTTGTACTGATCGCACGTTTCATCTAGGGATCAGATCAATACATTGTTACAGCTGTGATACGCACTACAATCGCGAATGTGGGTGTGACCTGGACAAAGACCTCAGTTTCTTGCATACCACTGGACAGAGTGATACTGACCTCCGAGGATTAGAATGGGAGTTGTTGCGTGGATAGCACGAATGGCGTTGAAAACAAGCGGCCCTAGATTCAATTTCATTTTAATTGCTGGTGTCCACATCAAGAAAAGTGCTGACAATTATCACGGGAGACTGGCATGTGCCTGACAAGCATTTTAGCGTGACATGCCATAGAAGATTTGGGATGAGCTCACCCAACGAGTAGAAACACATCAGGTTCATCCTGAATCGCGTCCTTAAACTAGAAGTAGATAAACGGCTGTACACATTACAAGTCATATCAAGCCACTTGCCCAGGTTTCATTAACCATATTAGCAACTGATTGCACTGTCGTGCCAACGTCATTGTCCGTGAAATCATAGAGAACACCAAGAGCAGTAATCTTGCGACCGCTGGTGCATGGTTAGGTTGGTGATAATGAATGTCAGCATACTCACTGCTCGGTTTGGAATTTTACGAAACGGTCTGCAATTGATGAATCAGTTATCTTCAGAAGATTGATTGAACATGAAGTCGACATACCGCCCACTGGTACACTGACATTTTGCCCACACAGCGTCGGAATGGTGATATTCACGTTAGATGAGAGGTAACGTCCGTTCAGTGCAGGAACGAAGTTTTGGTACCTTCGGAAGTGGTCCATTGAGTGTATCTGTCCTGTCAATGAACCAAGATACGCACATATCAAGTGTATTGTTGTAGATATATAATTCATGGCTGATTCACAGCATAAATGCGCTAGGTTTCCAGAGCTCAATCCATAGACTCACTTTCCAATGACCATAACATCATAGGGAAGCTTCTTGATAAATTTATTGGCCTATGCTTGATGTAAAGAGCTGAGCAAGGAAATAACGAGGATTTAAACATACATCATGGGCGTCAACTCCACCAGGTGGAAATCCATCAGTGAGTCCAGTACCTATATCACCTTTCAGCTGATATGAATCATTAACGAACCGAAGCCACTTTCCATCATGTAAATCCCCACTATCAACTAACAGCAAATCCACACCACGTTTCTAACATTGATACACATGTGAGATATCACTAGTACTCGGGGGCATAAGATTAGTATTAACTTACGTCGGCCGCTTCTTTCATGTGACTAACGAATGAAGCAAAATCACCCAAATCAGCACTGGAAGGAACAGTTCAGCGGCCTGACACAATATCACGGGAATTGGTGTCGCACACCTGTAATTGGGTTCAGGGAACGAAGTTTTTTGATGACCCAGAAGCCAACCATGGCTGTCAGTGGTATGAATGATGTTAATATCTCCCCATACTAGTTGGCGCGTTGGTGGTGTGAGTTGAACCTTGGGTGGTGGTGGTGGTTGGTGCCCGTGACTATGGTCGTGTCCACACCCCTGAGCCAGTCCGAGGACCGCCAAACCAACAAAAGAGGAAACTATAAGTCTCATCCGAAGATCAAAATCCCTAAGAGCAGACACTACCTCCAGAAGTCCGTCAGTTTTTATAAGACAGCCCTCCATTGGAGACGCGCACGTGTCGTTACTTTTTCTTCAGAATTTCTGGTCCACAACAAATGCTGGGACCCTGAATGAGGCCACGTGTGATTATCAACAATGAAGCCGGTTGTAACTGATTACGTTTATGAGATTCAGATATAAGGGGATAAACATTCAGTTCCTGAAAGGAACTATCCGTCATGCGAGAGTACTGATTAACTACTAAATAAAGAAGGAGTTAGGTCTGAGAACATACCTCACACAACAGCAATGAATGATTTCCTGCAGGGATTCTGAGGGAATCTAGGAACTTTCGATATCAGTCTGTGACATGATTTTGGACGTTATTATGTCATGTAGATACTTTTTAATATCATAGATTTGTAACGTGGTGCTCGATCGCAGTTCACATTATGTGCATATTTGCAACGCCACAGCCTGACATGTTGAGACAGAGACCATATATTCACCTTTTTTGAATCACTAGATTGCAGAGGAATCCTATCACTTGTCGATATTCTCTATGATGAGATACTTCACTGGAAACTTCGTCCGAAGCTCTAAAAGCTGTCAAAACAATTTAAATAATCTTCTAGTATGTGTCATCAAGATTAATGTTGTGAAAGTGTAACAAATTGCTGGTTTAAAAAAATGGTGCGAAAATCTGTCTATTCAGATTTTTACATGTGCAGCTATAGCACAGATATAAAGTCTGAAGGCACATTCTAGGGTGTGACTCATCACTTCTTACCTGAGACACGTTTCTTTGCACAATACCATTACACGTTCGTTAAGTCCTTGCTTTGATATTGTCCTTGATCGTGCCTTCTCACAACATGGAATATTGAAGGAGATCAGGACTACTTACACTTTATGATATAAGTGAGCAGCAGTCTGTGAAACCTAAACCGATGTTCTTACAGTTATGCCATTGTTCCGGCTCAAGTCTTTCAATCGGAAAGACTTTGATGAACCTTGAGTTGACAACAGATTAATCCTGGGAGGTTGATCATGACATTTGTCAATGGTATAATGAATATATACGTTACGCTGTTGGGTGCAGCCAGATCTTAGGACTTTACTGATTGGTACAATCCGGCTACTGGATAGCAGAACGACATTTTCCTTTGTAATGATCTGGTCACGAAGACAGAAATTTGGGCAACCAAAGATAGAGGTAGGGACTAGTTCCATGTCAGCAAGACGGAAGACAACACATGGATCAATAGTGAGATGGCCTGTCTCATCTCTCATACAAGAAACAACTGTGTTTCAAGCCTATTTCCTATGTCTGCTTCATCCTACAGAAGTATCGGTGAATTTTTGAGGACATAGGCTTAGAGTGATAGTAAGCATGCAAGTCGATGGGGAACGATGAGGCCAAGTAGAGTACATCTTGAACTTCAAAACTATCCATTCGGTTATTCGACTAACATGAGCGTAGCAAGGGCAAAGGCACTTGTGATGTAGTGATGGGATGTGTCGATCACGAGATCACATTTGCCCCCAATCGCATTTTATTACGGAACAACACCATGAACCTCTCCCTTTATAGCATTCAAGCTTTCGTCATTATTGATTCAGAAGGAAATCGTGTCCTCGCAAAATACTATCATCCTCGAAGCCATCCCGATGGCGAATCAAAAGAATTCAACACCCTCAAAGATCAAAAGGCATTTGAGAAAGGGCTTTGGCAGAAGACAAAGAAAGCTGGAGGTAAGTCTGTTGTTTCGAGGCGAAACTACTTACGATGCGTGTGCTGATTCCTAGATCCCTCCTAGGTGATATAATCCTTTATGATTCACATCTAGCGGTGTACAAGCACTCCCTAGACCTCATTCTTTACTTCATCGCTGGTCCGACCGAGAATGAACTTATGCTTTCAGCGGCACTGACGTCTCTCATTGATGCGTTATCAATGCTCCTTCGGAACTCACTTGAGAAGCGGGCTGTATTGGAAAACTTGGATCTGGTTTTGTTATGTTTGGACGAAACCGTTGATGATGGGTATGGCATTCCTTTCTCCACTTGCGTTACCTATCCTTATGCCGAGAGTGATAGAATCATTGTAGACACAGATGCAGCGGCTATTGCTTCCCGCGTCAGTCGCCCACGCCCAGATACGACTGAGATCGTGATCAATGAACAAACGATTCTAAGCGCTTACCAAACAGTAAAGGAGCGTGTGCAGCAGAGGATACAGCAGATGTAATCTTGTTCCTCATTCGATTCCGCCGTCATTGATCTCTTCCCTCCCTCTTTGAGAGTCGTTCTCACTTTCTTCCTATTCACATAGGAGATACCTAGGTCCCTGTAATGGATGCATCTTATCCCTCCTGATCAGGTCAACCTTGATCACCGACGGCAAGATGGCATCGGCTACCTCATTTTATGGTTTTATGCACTTGTTCGCCGTGCGTGTGATTTGAGCATGTGGATCTAGTGCGTGAATGATGGTTTTCTGGGCTGAATGGGTGTCTATACTATCCTGCCGTTGAGTTGAGTTAACCGGAGTCTTGTTCCCTGACCCAGAATAACGGTAATGCACAGTGGTACATACGATTCAAGCTTCGCAAAAACCTTCCCCTCGTACTTTACACTCTTCATCACCTAGAACACGTGAGCCATCTTCTGAGTCGAGGACCTCCGACGCATTAGAAAGAGATCCCCTTAATTGACCCTCAAGTAGTAAAGACGTGTAACGAATACAAAACTCGACTCATCTTTACGTTTCCCCAAGTCCATTACTTTCCTTGTAACCAATATTGAATCATTCATCTAACCATTTTCGAACAAAGTCAAAACAACGCTAAGCCAATAGTGGGTGACTAGTGGGTGACTTCCCGTAAGCAGTCTGAGAAAATCTGAGGTCACAGATTTTCTACTGCTGCTCCATGCCGAGTTGAATCTTAAATTTCAGAGTGTCTCAGACTTTCCCTTCCTGATACCTATCTTCAGTTAGAGATATCATTGGGCTATACCATTTATAAAAATCTCCATTGTAGATCAGATCAAGGTCACATACTATATACAGATCTTGTCTCCTTGGATTAAACACACTAATCTTTTTCTTATTTCTCCTGTATGAGCTACTAAAGGTCGTGTGATGAAGTCAGTATGTAACTTGAATGCAACATAGTGTGATATCACACCTGTAAACTCATTTTCCACTCATTTTCCCAGATTTTCTCAGATTGGAATTTCACATGTGCACTACATCCTCAGAATTCTTACGAGTCACCCAGTACTGGCAATTTACTCTCACACAACATGGAATAGACCGAACACCGGATATTTTCATTCCTTGGGAACATTATTTCAGATCGGATGGATTTATCAAAGCAAGTATAAGATACTACGTATAAACGGTGTCACTTTAGGTCAATTTGACTAGGTTGCTACCAATTAAGATAATTGCGAAAATAGGTAAGTAAAGTACACGTAACATGGAACAATAAATCAAATAAGGTGACAATGACGATGGGAAGGTTGTACATCGAGAAGAGCGGAAACGAAAGGGTTCAAAGATTGGAATCAGCGCAAAGCTATGAAGTGCAGAAAAAAATCACTATCCGAGGAGACCCGGGAGAAAGGAGATAATCAAAAGTACCATCCTTGCCGGACCATAGTGGATCAACCGCTGCATCACCGGTTCCAAATAGAGCACAGCCATCTGCGTCTCGTAAGAAAGGTCCAAGGGCGATTACGTATTATATGAGAAACAAGAAAGGAGGGATAGCAAGCGGACGTAGTTTGTGGAAAGAGATAGGGGTGGATGCGAAACGAATTGCGAAAACGAATTGCGAAGTATTAGAGGATCAAGCGGCAAAGTGCGTGATCAAGGCGTGCCGAGTATTGAATGTACATGATACAGCGCCAGGCTGTGCAGAAAAGTTAGCACACGAGTACAGGGATAGTGAGAAAGGACAAGAGACGATCAGAGCTGCTGCTCTAACCAGCCATTTGAGTCGTCACTGCCAATCTCACCGTATATCACCGCAAAGCTGAGAAAAGATCCAAAACCCACTTGGAGGAAGCGAGTCCAGTATACTGCACGACGGCAAGAGTGGATGCTGTAGCTATTGAGATAACACCCAGAACGATGGCAGTACGTCCGCTCTTGGTGCTCGCAGGGCCCGAAGACCAGATGTCTGAGTCACAGAGGACTGGATGCTCATACAGAGAGATGGTAGCTCGCATGGGGGTGAGATATAAGGAATCTATACCGAGCTGAAATGGCTTTTATATGGAAGGGCCGCATCTCGTTCTAAATAAAGAAATCATACAGCCCGTGCAAACGTCGGTTCAAAACAGTAGAAAGCCAAATATGCACTGCACTTACATCACAAATCACCTTGCTTGTCGCAAAATGCGAATACGAACATACTGTCTTCCGTTTACCGACGTTATAAATATGCCATCTGATTGCTCCAATCTGAACAATTGCGAAAGACAAGGAACAGCCTTAATCAATAAAATATGAACGATAGAGGTCCCATCGATTATGTGTCACAAACAAACACAGCAATCGGAAGTATCAAGCCTCAACCATCCCTGAGGCGTCGGGCCTCCACTCAATCCCCGTACTCTTGGAGAAAAGGTAGAAACAATTATCAATCATCAGCCATATGTTATGTCCAAAAATGGCTTACTCAGTGGCGTGTGGATGTGCGGATGTACGTGTGGATGTATCGACTATCTAGATATATTATTACAACGGCGGTCAACAGGGGGTCTGTGTGAACTCCTGGGCTTAGGAGGTCAGTCGGTAATAGAACAAACACCGTACAGAAAATCATAAAAACGAACGGGGGAGTTAGTCACAAAGCATTAATGTAAGTTTGTTTGACAAGATGACGAAAAGATGTAACACAATTAAAGCAATAAACAATCCCAGCTGCTTGCAGCCGATTAGCTATTTACACATCACAAGACTCAGGTTCAGCGAGACAAATTTTGAGTCCGTCTGACTTTTAGTCAACCTTCTCTCAAAACAGGCAAACAAAATTGCTGGGAAAAATGTATCTTCCTCTCTGCCTCCTAGCTTCGTCTAACAATTCTCCACTCCACCATCCGTCATCTGGAGTTGCAGTGACAGCAATGATATCGCCCGTTTGGAAGTCAAACTCTTCATCTATGGTCGCCTGATAATCATACAACGCTTTGACTGTAAACGGATAGAGATATGTCGAATCAGTCAGTATTTTTGATCAAGGTTCAGACAGAAGAAATAAAGGGTGAAGCACAGGAATTTCACGTTTCTCACAAACACAGCAGGCATGTCGGTAGAGAGACCGAAATGATAGGGGTAAAAAGTAAAATAGAAACATCAAAAATGTTCGCAATTAGTATGACGTACCGTAAAACATGATCTGTTTCCCATCTTCAGTCGTCTGTCTAATCTGCTGTTGGGGTGCAACACTGAATCGTGTATGGGTCAGTTGTCCCTGTCCTTGCCCTTGCATTTGTTGCTGTATTGACTGTGAGGCAGAAACAGGTACTTGTTGCATGGACTGGTATTGATGCGTCATCGGAGTTTGCGAGGCTAGTTGATGAACTTGTTGGACCTGTGGCAGCATCTGGTGGACCACAGACTGAGGGCTTGGCGATCTTCCAACATGCATAGATGCTTCAGGCCCTGGACTGGGAACTCTATATCCATCTCCACCTCCGTTTCGAACAGCTAACGAGCTCGAAGAATGACTTGAAGGGGGATTTCTCCCGTTGAATCCATTTCCGTTGATGCTATTGGCCCTTTGTTGTCGGCCGACCAACGTATTGTTCATTACAGCATAAGCAGTCTGTACTTGCTGTTGCTGTGGTGCCGGCTGTTGGAAGCCTGTGGACGACTGCTGGGAATACTGATTATACATCCCTTGTCCAGAAGTAGCTGTCACATAACCAGATTGAGGAATCGGTGGAGGTGGTGGCACCTGGTACATGTTCATGAGTTGCGGCGGAGGCGGAGTCACAGATGAGTACATGGGTTGCGCAGGAGGTGCAATCGGAGGCTGAGGAGCACCCGGGGCGGGCATTCCTGCTAACCAGCTTGATCGCCTCTGCTGTTGTTGAGGATTTTGTTGTGGATGTTGAGACTGCTGCTGAATTCCACCATACATATGCTGGTGGCTCTGGGGTGTTTGTCCCCTTTGCTGCTGCTGCATTTGATATCGCTGTGCCATTTCATCATGAGATACCCTTCCATTTGGGTCAAGCGCAATGCCCACAGGGTTCGGACTGGTGTCCCGAATAGGCGTATTAGTGGATGGTGATGTAATCAGAGTACTAGTTCTCTTCTGTTGTGGCGGGTGTTGGGGTGGCTGGTGGTGAAATTGGTGTTGTTGCGGTTGAGGTTGTGGCGAGACTTGTGGCGGATGTCCAGACATATTTCCTGGCCGCACGATCTCTCCTGGTCCAGGACTTGGCCCCCTTGATGCTGAGGGCTGCGGACTATTTCCCCTCGAGTTGCCACCATGTGCTCCTATCCCAGCATGTCCAATACTGGGTGCCCTTGCAAGACCCTGTCCTTGTTGGCTACTTACGCTTAATGAATGACTATGTCCACTAGCACCAGCACCATTTCCGCTGGCAGAGCTAACCCTTCTACTGTTCCGCTCTCCAGGTAAGTGCTGGTGGTAATCAGCGAGCACGTCTGTCACGACTTCGGCCCCATGATTACCGTTTGAACTTTTGGGGATCATGAAGTTAGCAACAGGAGGGTTCGGTGAGGCAGGTCGAGAACTTGTCTGCGGCGGAGCACCCACAACGAGCTCCGCCGAATTCTTGTAATCTCGAACTTGTTGCAAACCACTCCCAGAAGCAGCAGGCGATGGAGAGTTTGCGGCCGCAGATCGGAAGACTGTCCCTGCGGAAAGCGTATCGTTTCCTTTCTGACGACTGGAACTCGCGACCGAATTCTCACTGGTGGGACCAACACTTTGTCTGCGTATAGTGTTTCTCCTGTTGCTTCCTAATGCAGATAGCCCACTTTGAAGTTCCTCGAGCTGTTTCTGGAGAGGATCAATACCGTTTTGTTTCGTGGCAGGGGGACCCGCCCGGCTGGCCGATCCAGAACCACTTCCACTGGTCCCTGGGTTCATTTGTGGGTCCTTTGATGGGTCAACCCTATAGGCGTTATTGCCAACTTTGATGTAAGTTTCTGCGGTGGGATCAACGGGCTCAGTGTGAGGATCATACGCAGAGGAGGTTGGGCGGTGGGAAGATTGTGGTTGAGAAGACGAAGTAGCATTAGCCATCGGACGCTGCGCAAGGGTTGCTGAGACTCCGGGTGACACCGACGAACCGGTTATCTGATTTTGATATGGTTTTTTGGGAGAGCAACTGGGCCCAACCCCGTTTGGATAGGGTTGTTGTTGCTGCTGAAGCACGCCATAGACACTGTTTCGTTGAGTGGGTTGTCTTATTAAGTTGTTTGTTTCTGGGTGAGTATCTGTTCTCCGAGGAGGAACTCCTCCTCCTGCACCGCGACCAGCAATATTGATTAAGTCTTCTTCTTGAGGAGGGACATTGCGGTGGAGCTGAACAGGAACATCTCGAGCAGTCGAACGAATGAAACTAGCAGATCGAAATGTGGGTTGAGCGGCAGAGGATGGGGTGGTGTCGGGCGATTGGTAATTGATAAAAGCGGGAGGGTCAGGGATCTGTGGTCCAGTTCCATACAGGGAAACAAAGTTGTCAATTTCACGCTCGGTTTCCATCTGTTCTAGTGATACACGGATACGCTCGCAAGACTGGCGAAATATTGAGACAAGACTAAATAAAACAGAAGGTGAAACACACCTCATCGTCGGCCACGCATACCGTTGAAACAAGATTCGTATAGGACCACATGTTATCCTTCATAAAGTCAATACGAGCCTCTTCCAAATCCTGACAACCATCACAAAATGCTTTCCAATCTTGTTCCCATCTCTGCACGGTTGATTCGAAGGCTTTTGTGAAACTGGCAAATTCACGTTCATTAGATTGGACGGTCTGCTTGGCACGGTCAAGCTTCAATTGGATCTTCTCTAGATCCTTGCCTTGAACAAGGGAGGACTGGGCTGTGTAAGAATTGATCTTCATGCAATCCTGTTCGTACTTCTCTCGCGCCTTGTCCACGTGTTGCTCTTGTAACTGCTTCATCTTGCACTGCTTCTCGATGCTTGCTAAATACGTTTTCTTGTGGTTTAATTGTTTCGACTGGAAATCAGCACAAGTGACTTCGAGCTCTGTCCGAATTTGCTGCGCGAGCGTAATATGGAATGTGGCTTGCTTATCAGTCTCATCCTTGACTATGTCAAGCGAACGCCGGAGGGCACTTTTGGATCAGATAGTAAGATATGCGAATGAGAAGCTCGGAGCCAAAAAAACCAATTATAGGGTCCACACTTGAGGGGATTCCAAAATGAACCGACCATCGGTCAGCGCATCGTCACCATCCAGATGACACATAACCTAGGATGTAGCTGAACAGAGTAGATTCCATGACATACCCGACTTCATCCTTTCCGAGCACGAGCTTTGAAAGCTTCGACAATCGTTTCGCATAATCCTCCTCAATAGCAGCTCTAATTAGACCAGTTAAGGAAATGAGACTAGATCCAGATAGGATGAGCTTACATCGTACTTACCGCTCCTTCCAGAAGCCCCGTACTTCCTCAATTGTATGGATGGCTCCTCTCATGCGCCGGGAAAGGACATCAAAGCCCTGGTCCCGAAGGCCCCAAAACGAGTTACAGAAATCGAGAGAATTACCCTGATCTACAGGTGAACTGGTCCGCACATATTGAGAAAGGGAGGTAGTGGAAGCCTGCCGCCTAGCAGACATCTTCGTACAGGTAACAGTGAAAGACTGAGAGACTGTGTGTGGGACGGCGGTTATTTGTGGCAAACTCTGCACGTGGTCTTGTGACCATCAACGTGATTGCAAAAAAGACACAAAATTCCTTCTAGCCGACTCGAACGACTGACCTCGTCATTACTAGTGACGCGCTCTACCAACTGAGCTAAGAAGGAACGCAATGTTTTTATAAACCAATTTATATAATCACATGACTGAGCGTTCCTATATACCTTGTTACCTACACAAGTTCCAACTGTTCACGATCATGCCCGCCCGCTCAAGATCTAGGTTCCCCAGACCGTCATTATCATGCTTACTCATCACGACGGGATCGCAGTCGTGGTCGTGACAGAAGTTGTAGCTTTAGTCCACGTCGAGACAGAGCCCAGGATAGAGGCCATAGAGATGAGGAACGGGCCAGACACTCAAGGTCGCGGTCGCGGTCGAGATTTCGAGAAAAACAGAAGCTTATCAGGGCACCTCGGTCTCTCTCTCGCCGTAGACCTGACTCTCTCTCTCGCTCCCGTTCCCCAGATCAAAGAGATCAAAGAGAAAAACAGAAGAGGAGACGCTCATTGTCTTCGAGCAGCAGTGATACTGATGATGGAAGAAAACGACGGAAGCGAGACAAGAAGAACAAGCGGAAAGAAAGTAGAGAGCGGCGGAAAGAGAAAAAGAGGGAAAAGAAGGAAAAGAGGGATAAGGTTTATCTTTCCACTACGCTCGTATGATAAATCACTAAAACCACAATGTCCAGAAGAAGATTGGTAGTAGCTCATCTCACTGGGGAAAGCACGGGGTCTTATCTGAGGTAGAGTGAGTTCATGTTTTTGTCTGGTGCCGTGTCCAAGCTAACTATCATAAGTATCTTTAACAAGAGAACGGAATTCCATGCCTGGCTAGTAGAAGAGCGTAAGATCAATCCTGAGACACTCTCAAAAAGTCAGGAAAAAAAGAGTTTGTGCATTTTGTAGAGGATTTTAACACCGGTATGTACGTTTTCAGGAGTCAGTCGCACGAGTTTAAACCAATTCTCTCAGCAACACTTCCTCACGAAAAATTCTACGACATGGCCCAATACGAGAGGCGTATGGATGCCCTTCGTAAAGGTGAATATCTACCGCCTGCAGAGGATACTTACGACCCCGCGGCGGACATGCTTGCACTTAGTGGAGCCCACAAGAAAAAAGTACATGAAAGAGAATCTTACATGTCCCGAGAACAGCTGGAGGAGCTCAGGAAGGTCCAGAACGAAAGAGTACAGGTAAGAATCTGATCACTGCCCAAATTGACTTTTTTCGAAATGGTTATCAGGTTGGCAAGATGAAGTTACTGGGTATGGATGTAAAACAGAATATGGGTATTCGTATGGATGGGACAGTTTTTGATGACTTCTGATTGTGTACAATATTGTGTAATATCAAATAATTATAATTATGTCTTGTTCAAACATTAGGCACCAGGCGTAAGGGTGGGAAGACGGAAACGGCATGGCCCGAAGGTTAGTTCGTAATTTCTTTGATCTGATCATTTATACATCCTGGTTCATCCACTCTTCTTCAAAGGCACTGGAGCTCGTAGGATTGAAGTTGCTGAAGAGCACTGCTTTTTCCGTGCATATACCACTTTCTTTGAGGCTTCCAGGGCACATTCTCGTAGGGCCGCCTCAATAGGACCCGGTATTGCGGCGCAGGATCATGATTTACATCACGATGATTGGGAGGAGCAACATCCTGATGCTTCCCAACATACCAGAAATCATGCCTATCGGGAGGGTGTCAACAATAATCATACCCCCGACGAGGACTTGACTTCGCGAGGTTCACACCAGTTTCGCAATGCCAGTGTTGATGTTTCCCACTACCAATCCAATTATGTCTCTCAGCGTGAATATTTCTCTAATGTTCCACCTTATTCTGCTTTGGCTTCTACTCCTTTATCAAGCAATTCCCAATCTGCCCTCTCTTCCCCACAGCCGCGTAGCCAAGACCCGAATTCCGCCCACAGTCTAGAGGAATTTCGTACCGCTCTGGATAGAAGACACTATACACCGAGTGAGAAGCATACCTTGGTTGCCTAGTAATTAGCATTCTAATCCTTTCTATAGTTTCGCCTGCGTTGACCCCATCACAAACCAACAGTCCAGCACGACACGAGTTTTCCGCGCAGCGTGTCGTTACGGACGGTGCATCAGATGATAACTACATGTCAACGTCAGAGCAGGCCGGCAGTCCGAGAGATGTAAACAGAAGTTCCCCCACATCCCGATCATTAACGTCTGACCACGATCGAGGAAGGCTCAACCGGTTCAAACTAGCGAGCGTCTCGCAAGCCCTGATGGATGTTGTTTCTCCCAAACTTCCACGCTCTCGAGAGTTTTTGAGAGATGACCATAGTAGTGTTGTGAGAGGACGGACAAGGGACAGGCAATATAACGCGGAACTGCCGGCTCTACAGTTTACGGAGGCCGAGGGTAGAACATTGAGGCCAAAAGGCTTGAAAGAGCATCATATATTTGACAAGTTTGGAGAGATATTGCACTTAGATGATCCCAAAGTGCACAAAGATGCAGGTCGAGGTTGGAAAGAGTTCAAGAAGGGTCAGCTCTTTTGATTTGATCTATGAAAATGGAAATAACCTGCAAGTGTTTCCAGGCATCTATACGTATCCGATATATTTTCAGATCCCAGCAGATTCACCACCAACAATGCTTTGTGATTACGGTGCTGTTTCATGGCGCTTACATGCACATGTCCATCGCCCAGGAGCGTTCAGGCATAAGTACACTGCTGAGCGTCCTGTTATCGTGGTCTCATGCCCAACAGATGATGATATCGAGGAGACAGAGAATATCATCATCGAGCGACACTGGGATCATCAGTTGCAATATCTTATCGCTGTTTCTGGTCGAAGTTTTTATATTGGCGGGACACTACCCGTGACTTTCACTTTGATGCCTCTATCAAAGGCGAAAGTCTATAGGATTGCAGTATACCTTGAAGGTAAGCTCATCTTGATATCATTTTCCTTCTCTTACACTTTGGAAAATCCGCATCCACTGAAGAGCGCACCGAATATTATATCAACATGTGCAAACTCGCTCGCGCAGATCCCTCCTGTCGCATTGAACTTCTCTGCATCCGTAACGAGGGGAGAAACGCTTCACATGTGTTGCCTCTAGAATCAGATGATCCTGAAGCATTTTATGAATCCCCTTTGTTCACAGCATTGTCTTCTCAGCTCGAGAACAACGCTGAAATCTCAGAGTTAGTTTCGAGTTTTATGGGACCTGGACCTTGGAGTTTCCATCTAGATCTAAAACTTCCGGACTCATGTTCGATGATAATGCCGACAAATAAAAACAAGCGAGCAAATATGGTCGTTAGTCATATGTTGAAGATTATCCTCAGGTTGGAAAGAGGAGATAACCAGTCGTTGGATAAAGATGGGCGAAGGAAACTATTCGACATTGTTGTGCAGACGCCAGTGCATATTCTTTCTGTGAATTTCCTTTTTCTGTGACGCAGATAGAATACTCGTCTTACCATCTTTCTAGTGTCTGTGCAATCCACAATGGTCCTCTCTGCCTCGTTATTCCGAGTCATTACATCGGGTTGAGCACGTTATTCAGGGCTGTCCCTGCCGCACGCCCCAAGACCTTTCTGGAGCAGAATCATATCATCATCCGAGCATGTATCGACCAAAGTTAGAGCATACAGCTTCATATGACTCAACAGACTCCAATGTCTCCACAGCGAATGACCGGGCAGTGGATCCAGTTTCAATGGCTTCATTAAGACGCTCTGATGATATAATTATTGCAAATGCCCTTTTTGAAAACCTAGTCTCCGGGCAGCAGAGCGAGGCAGGTGAGAGACCACCCGCATACGAGGCTACCTCAGTCCAGTCACCAGTGCTGGGAACTCCTGTTGATGTGGATTAGCTGTTTGATGAGTTTGCATAATTCTTCACAAAATTCTGACTTTTCTAGTTAACGGAATGTTGTTTGCGTGGTGCTTGTTCATGCTTCAAAATTGCTTAATTTTGTGATTGTTTGTAATCTATCGGATATATGTATACGGATAAAAAAATTAAAAAATAATAATATATATATATATGTATACGGACATTTAATGTACGTTTAAATTTAAATTTGTTACTAACAAACATCGTAACAATCATTCTCACCCAGAAGTCCCTCTTGACACGTAAATATGAATATGTCGTCGTTTGATCTCAACCGATTCGAATAGCCCCATGGTAGTCTTCGCAAAAGCGAAAGATACCTTTCTTGTTTTTGGTGCCCTCTGCTCCCCTCTGTCGTTGCAATTCTCCAGACAACTTTTGTTCTGGTGATGTTTGTTCGAGATAGACGGCCTATGATCACGATGTCTACCCTGTGATGACCTAACCGGGAGGGATGAGTTGTGAATAAACGGTTCTCGAGGACCTCGCTCTTCTGAACGGTGGCCACGATGAACAGTTCGTTTTGTGTTTCTAATGGATTGATAAGCAGGAAGTTTTTGGCTCTCTAGGGTCCTTATTTTGGGCTTAAGGTGATAAGAACGAGTCAGAGGAAGGGCTTGTAAGACTGGTGGCATCCGTGCCACAGAACGGCGTTCTCTGTGGCTTAATATGGTTGTGATCCCCAGTTGGTTCCTCTCTAGAGCAGCAGAGTTGTATCTCGCGATTGATCGGTAGGTAGGAGTAACATTTGAGAGATGCTGTGATGATGACCCTTTTACTGTACCATGTTGAAGGTAGTAACGGTGAGAACGATCTGACGGATAGAGCTGTTCGAACTGATTGTTAGGAAGTCAGCCTGAAAAAAATGAGAAAATGCTGACAGGGTTATCTTGATTTTTATATAGCGTCAACTTTTGTTCATCATGCATCATGCTGGCACTGTACCGTACACGCGACCTCTTGCTGCGTCGTTTCTTTCGTTCTTCTTTGGTATTCAAGTGAAATGTGAATCTGAAGATCTTGAGTGTTTTACGTTTCATACTTCCCCTCGCTGGATTCCTCTTCTCATCATAGTCCAAAACTTTCATGTAAGACAGTCCCACAGGTGGTCTGTACTGCTTAGTCATCCATCAGTAATGGGATTAGACCAAATTCAATGCGAAATTCCACGCGTTTAATTCTTGAGGGGTTTCCAGCATATAGCAAAAAGAAACTTAAGAGTTACCTCCCTCCTGAGGGTTATCTTGAGTCGCGAGAGGCTCTATTTATGCATGGGCTAAATCAAGAGAGCCAGACTTATCCCACAGACCTGTGCGCCTAGTGGAGCCCCGTCCTAGCATAGATCCGAATGCCGGCACGGCTAGACGAGCCGGACCTTTGCGATCGTGGGAATGATATCTCATACCCGAAGTCTATTAGTTATTTATATTCAGGATAATTCCGCACAATACTCCTCTTCCACCATGGCCCAGCCAAATGTCCACCTTTCAGAATCATTCACAAACCCACCCAACTATGAGTTCCCTCACCACCGCCTTCGCCGTACCCTCCGCGACCCCAAGAAAACACCAATTGTCCTCGTTGCATGTGGTTCATTCAGCCCAGTCACATATCTTCATCTTCGCATGTTTGAGATGGCAAGAGACTATGTCAGGCAAAATACCGATTTCGAAATTGTTGGCGCCTATCTGAGCTCGGTAAGCGAGGAGTACAAGAAACCCGGACTTCTCTCCGCCCGACACCGGTAAGTACATCATCTTTTCTGTCGTTTTCCTGCTTGTTTTCGCGGGCTCGGCATTCCGACCAGCGTTTGATATTTCCATTCTGATTATGGTCTGAATGGCGTACTGACATATGTATCTTCTCGCTATCCTCTCATGGTTTTCCAACGGTATCGACCTTTCCTCATATCCAGAGTCAACTTGCATCCGAAGAATCTAACAATTTGCTGATGGTGGATTCTTGGGAAGCTTTTCAATCATATCAGCGCATGGCAATTGTACTTGACCACTTCGATCATGAAATAAATACCATCCTTGGAGGAGTCACAACACAAGGGGGCGAGCACAGAACTGTTCGTCCCATGCTACTTGCAGGCTCAGATCTCATTGCAACGATGAGTGAGCCAGGAGTGTGGAGCTATTCTGATGTACGTCGATTCTTGGTGAAGACGAGTCAAATATTTTACGTCAATATCAGCTGAACCACATACTGGGTCGATATGGATGCTTGATTGTGGAAAGAGCTGGGACAGGGATTGACCAGGCTGTCGACAGTCTAGCACGCTGGCGTGATAATATTTATCTGATATCACAACTGATCCAAAATGACGTTTCCAGCACCAAGGTGTGTTCATCAACTTCGTGGAACAGTTTAGCCGCTCATATCGCTATATCTGATTACAGGTCCGTCTATTCCTGAGGAGGGGACTTTCTGTGCGATACCTCCTACCAAATGCCGTAGTAGACTACATAGACCAGCATGGTTTATATCAAGATGAAGGACCAAGCTCCTCAATTACAGATAAGGATAAGGGCAAGGACAAGGACAAGAAAAGGGAGTCAAACGAGAGATCTCAGAAATGTTGAGCTCAGAAAGGGGAATAGCCGCTTAGGAAGTTCACATATTGTATTGTATGGTGGATTTTTGTATTCATTCTTCTCCTATCCCAAACTCATTTTTCTCTGTATTGCGTACAGATCGGACATCCGTTCTCGTTATCATGTATCGGCTTCCTATTTTGTATCTGGTAGCGGAATCATCGGTTTCTTCGGCGACTCGCTCCCCCCTAAAGCCTCGCCAGGCTCACTTTCCATTACAGCCTGACGCAAATTCTGTGAATCCCCATAAAATCAACCAGATCGCTTGGCCCTTATTGCTTTGACTCTTGATCGACGTCTTTTCTGCCCACTGTCATCCACCTTCAAAACTTTTTGCAATGTATTAGCCCTGGTGCCTTTACAAGTCTCAAATTACATTCTGTAATCAGTGTTAGGATTCAGTCCGATGGTAAGGTGCTTAGTAATCCTATTGTACACCTTTGATGATGGACTGAACCCCAACGACACTAGCCATCTTCCATAACAAACATCCGATCCAGAAAAAAACGAGGCAAGTCTGACACGGTCCTCAAAAGTTCCGATTACAAATGGCTTATGAAATTCCAGAGACGGTAACGAAGCAGTGGAAAGTCATGGAGCGAAGTTTGCGCACCTTTAAGGACCGATGCTTCTTGCCTGCAATGGATTTGACCACACTTCACAGGCTACAATGAGTTCTCCTTGAGTAGCGCAAATATGCCTGTCATGTGCTTGAAGAACTATTGAACCTTTTCTCGGTCATTGCCGACGACCCAGGGGTTCAGCATCGCATGTCAGGTAAAGTGAAGAATGCGATCCTCAGATACCCTATCTCACTGATCTACAGTCACAAAGGGCTCTTTTGACCTGCTTCTTACCCAGAGCTCGGGGCTTACCTCAATAAGACTGGACCACGTCGGCCAGGTGCGTCCGCTGCAATTGAATATGGCACCTTCCTTACCTTTTATGAATAAAAAGCTATTCACACAGAACAAAGTTCTATCTCTTAAAATTCCGCATCACGCCAGTTTTCGCTGATAAAAGGTCTTGGAGACGACTAGTCCCTTGTATAGCCTCAGCTCCAAGTTCACACTCCCAACCCGGAGCACTGAGTTTCATTTATCAGTGCCCCTAGGCCCTTCATTCCTGATAGTACGGGGTGTCAAATGTCTGTCGAAAATAACTACGAGAACTTTACGCCTGATGTGGACACTGCTCTACGAGTCAATACGAAAGCTCACAACATTGAAGGACGACTTGATGAGGGCAAATGCTCACTTGATTTACTTCAGGGAAATCAACTTATGTGAGTCATTGCGGGCCACGACTCCATATAACATTTGTGCCTAGGACTAATGGGCCCTCTATCTAATGTCACAATTAATCATGTACTTCGGTCGTTGCATAGCCGTCGTATTGATTTCAGAATGTTACCGTTGTTGGGATTGTTGTATGCTATTGCACTGATTGATAGGACTAACCTTAGTATTGCACGCACTGCAGGGATGGACCGTGATATGGTATGTCCTTCCAGTCTTGCTTCGGTGTCATCAAAAGAATTGCTCAAGGGTTTTGCGTAGGAGCTTAGCAGGGGGCCCCGATACAGTATTGTATCCTTTATCTATTTCATTCCTTACACCATCCTGTAAGTGCCACTCAATCATCCCTGATCCCCGGCATCAATCTACATTGAGTGCCTAACAGGATTAAGTGAAATGCTAATGTGTCATCATAATCATCAGCCAATTTCCCAGTACTGCCATCCTTCGTAAACTCGGGGTCAGTAATTGGTTGACATTCTGCGTTGTTTCGTGGGGGGTTGTTCAGTTAGCGATGGGTTTCGCGCAGTCTTGGAAGTATCTCGCCCTCTGTAGGATGTTGCTCGGAGCTTTTGAGGTATTAGATGTCCTTATCCGCCCTCTAACATCAATCACTGAGGACGAACGCTAGGCCGGTTTCTTTCCTGCTTTGGTATTTGTCATTACGACTTGGTGAGACAACTCCATTGTGTTGGGCAATTCTGATGGACGTGTTATTGAACCACAGGTATACTCGACATGAAGTACAAAAGCGGTAAGACGTATCGTGTCCTCTGAAATTTGCTTTTCCCTGAGGTTTCCGTGTTTTTTTGTGCCCTCCTTTGGATTATGAAGGCTTGGCGCATTCTATCTTGTATCCATCTTGACGGGCGGTTTTAGCCCCTTTTTCGCATATGTCTTGACTCTCCTTGGCAAGAAACGGGACATTCCAGTTTGGGCCTGGATCTTTGTACGCTCCAAATCAACTGAAGCTGCCCTAAAATCCTTATTTCCTGTTGGTCAGATCATCGAAGGAGCGATTACCATTGTATTTGGCGTTGTATCTTGGTTCTTCATACCCGACTTTCCGGATCAGAATACCTTCTTGATCAAGGAGGAGACGAAGTTTGTGCTTGAGCGTGTAGAGCAAGATCGTGGTGACTCCATCCCTGACGAGCTAACTTTAAGGAAGACTATCCTACATCTTTGTGACTGGAGAATGTGGGCGTTCGGTAAGTCCTATTTTATGAACTTCTGGGATACACAAAGTCCTAATAATCGTTGCAGGCATGATGTATTTCTGCGCAACAGTTCCAGCGTATGCCATTGGGTAGGTACAGTAGATACTATCCCACTTGGTATTGATGCACCATCCGTCAGATTCTTCATCACAATCATACTTCGTTCCATGGGATGGTCTGTTCAACAGTCCTTACTATTGGTAGGTTTTTTATGGGACTTTGATTTATGTTATCCTGAATCTGATTTCCATGCTGGGTCCAGAGCGCACCCCCATATGTCTCTGCAGTGCGTCATTCTTTGGGGCTCATGCCCTTTTTCTTATTGAAAGTCGGATGGTATCCAGGCTATAAGCATCATGTTCTTCTCGTGGCTGTCCGATAAGTATAAACAGCGAGCAGTTTTTATTGCTCTTCAGACTGGCCTTACCCTATTCGGGTTGTTTCTGATGGGTTTTATGCACTCTGTGTCATTGAGGTATCTTGGTATGCCATCTTTTATGACCCTGATATCGGGGAACTCAGGAGAGTGGCTCATCTTTATAAGGCATCTTCATGGCCAATGCCGGATCTGCCGGTTGTATTCCTGGTATACTTGCATATGTAAGTGTCACTTTTTGTTAATACCTCGGAAAGATGTCGTCTCACCGGGTATTTTGTTCTCAGTCAGCCAATAATACCATCTCACATTCTAAACGCGCCGTGTCCACTGCGATGATAGTCTCCTTTGGAGGATTAGGTGGTATTTTTGCTACGACAGTCTTCCGGCAGATTGACTTCCCTCGTTATCTCATGGGGATCTATGCTACTATCGCATGTCAGTTGGTTCTTCTAATCCTACTCTCGGCGACAACCAGATTCTTCAGACGAGAGAATCAGAAAGTTGTTTCGGGGTGTTATGTGGACGAGACAAGAGTTTTGTATACTTTGTGACGAGTCTCATCAAAATAAATTCCTCTGGTTATGTAGGTTCGTTGTGATCTTCAAGCCATCATACTGGAAGCGGCTAGATCGCCTCGTGTACGCCGAGAATGAACTCGAAGTAAAATTCCCACTGGAACAGCCTACGGAAAAATGTATGGGAATAAATCAAATGTTTTACTGACCAAGGTCGATATTTGAATCTGTTCATTTTTTCATGCCTCGTTCGATCCTATCAATCGACCCATGACTGCTACTCCACGAAGAGCACGATATTTGAGACACAATTTCCACGGGCCATGGTGTAGATTTCCATTCTTGCTTTGCTCTCAACTACGTAAATATAACTAGTGTATCATCCGTTCACTCAAGCAGATTCCTTGAGTTATTGTCATCCGGGAATCATCTCCCTGTTTCGTTGGTATCAACTGTCTTGCTAAATTCATTACAACTCGCTGCTCATGCGGTGGGAAGTGAACAGAAAAAAATAGTTATTATGTCGTCTACATCCAACATCGTCTACTAGGATGAACAACACCAAATATTCTACCCATCATCTTGCCTCTTCATGTATTTCTTCACTCAGGGACGTAGCTCCTCTATCACCTCGCGACCTCGATCAGAAAAAAAAATTAAAACTCGTAGTCTCTGACCTACAAGTAGCTCGCAACAGGCGCACACCCCTCGATCTGTGAATCACAACCGAAACCCCCAATACCCTTCGCAAAATCCAGTCACATTGACATACCCAATTGAATCAGCATTATCCAGCAAGAAATTAAACACCGGTTGTGTGTCAAAGACTGGTATCCTGGACGGTCCCAGAATTATTAGTCTGGAAGTTTGCGATTGCTGTTTGAAGTTCTGAATTGTACTGGGAAATAATAGTGTGCATGAATACCGCAGCTTGATCTCCTTGTATAAGGGAGAGGGGAGCTCTGTCTGTCGGTGGGACCGTCAGAAAGAGGAAGGAACGTGCACCGAGTGAGACGAGCTCGTCAAGCTGGTGAAAGACGCCTTGTTAAGAACACAAAGACAGACTACTATATATGCTTACTTGAGCTGTCAAATGGTTCATAAGGGACGTATAGAAGTCTGGACGTGTTATGTTAGTCTGCCATTGCCCCCATAAATACTCGTGGAATGTACAGTAAAGGAATTTCATACCCATCCAGCTGAATTTCCCTGAAATAGCTGAGTCCTGAATAGTCAACGATAAAGAGAACGAAACCGACTTACAATGTCATTAATACCAATCCAGAATGCAAATAGTGAATTTGAGCCATCCCACTTAGCCCCATCTGGTTTCTGTGACAGGAAGGCCTTGAACTGTTGAACTTGATCCACAATGGACCTATGGTGCGATTAGAAGACGATAGCAAAGAATTGAACAAACAGCACAAGACTTCAGGCTTTAAGGCAGGTACAAGGGTCGCGTCGATAGCTGCACCTCCAGAAGCAAGGTTGAAAACCTGATTTCGCTCTGAGGGCTCAGGATATTCCTACATGTTTAAAGACTCACCGTTACATCACTAGTATTGTACTTTCCACCTCCGATACATGTCATCTTGACACCACGAGACATGGAATTGAATTAAACTTACTAAGATATTGCACCCAGTTCGGTCCGTTCGCCGATGTCTATGTGAATCCTTGTTTTATCTCAACCTCCCATGCTGATCAGAGGCGACGAGGCTTACGAAGTTTGGAATCGATGAATTGATCCCCTCAGAAATATTGAAACCTTGCAGAAAATAAGGATATGTATGCTTAATGATTGAATGACAACTTACCGTCAGCGGTATATGAATCTCCAAAAGCGAATAAGAACTTGGTTTCGTTCCAAGCAAGCCTTGACGAGACAAATGGTAGATACAGAGCCAGCGGTACAAGGAGCCCCCACGTCATTGTTAAACAAGGCTTCCAGACGGATTTAAGGTCTCACTTTTGTTCTTCTCATTTCTCCTATCCTTTCATGTCGGACCGGTTGACTATTTGCTTTCCACAATCTTGTGTTATTAAGATTCCCACCTGTATTTCTTGCCTCCCTCAATCAAGTCTGATTGTTCCTTCAATGGAATAGGAGAGGATTTGGGACAAATTCAACTCCAGTACATGCTGTTGAGCATGTAAGGATAGTGAATATAATCGAGTCATACCTCCATGACGATCTACAAACAGATTATAATGATGATCGGATCACGATATTATACCTAGGATAACTCAGTGTAGGAGTATATAAGACAGTAGAGTACAGGGTAAAATAGAGTGATAATTTTCTTCCAAATTATCTGAAGTCTTACCTCTAAGGTTAAGACCTAGAGCACATCCCACTGCGCTGCATAGATGTCTGCTCTTCACATGCGATCGTAGATATGTTGGCCTTGAGAGCAAATCTATCTGTTTTTGACCGGGGTTTGTACAGATATAGTATGATGTAACCAGGAGAATCATCGAATCAAGTCATCGTCATCGTTTTGGCGGTACTATTTGGGTGTCTTTGGCGTTCTACTTCTCGGTCTATTACTCTGGCCATGTCGACAACGTGGATCGGCAGCTGCATCTGAGGGAAAGGCAACCTCTGTCGGGCAGAGGTCTTACAAGTGGGGAAATAATGCGGAGGATGATGGCTCCGTGGCTGGCCAGGGATCCTATTGGTTCTCCTCGTAGCCCCCCACGACCAGTTCCACAAACGTCTTCTCTACCTAGTCGACGTAGCAGTGGTGGACCATGGTCGACGTCATCAGTTGGTGGCCCTGGTGTCCAGAACATGACGGGAATTGGGAAGAGTGCGAGAAACTCACGTGCGATAAGCTACCATCAGGATGACCATCAACATTCTACTAGCCACTTCATGACTTCTCGAGGCAATTTAGCCGATACTTACGACACTACGCCGTACTCAAACCACAACTTGAACTATCCCAAAATCTAGTTTCTATCTTTCAGTCTCGTTGCTCTGACGAGTTGCCAAATGAAATTAGATTATCATGCTGTATTTATTGTGACGAGAGGAGCGGAATCTTCAAAGCCGTTTCGAAGGCAGGTTAGCGCGTTCGCTTTGCATTTATGACATAGAAAGTAGTTTCCCTGTGTTTTCATCTGGATCATCAAGGTGGCTTGAGTGCAGAAGCGTTAAGAAAGATTGTTGCTGAAACATTGAATCATTCCCCATTATGTAAATTTGATCTTGCCATCAAAGTTAAGTACGTCTGTATGGAGGACGAAGATTTTAAAGGAAACAACCTGCCGCGGGATCGGCTCAACGTCGATCGTCATCCTCAGGATGCCCAGCAAATATCGCTATGTCGTTTTGCTGCTCACAGCGCATTGGTGCTTTGCTCAGCGAAACATAACGATTGACGATAACGACTCTTCGATTACTTATGTTGGCCAAGACTGGGAGGTATCTGCGATTTTCACAACTTGACGTGGGCGGTACACACCATCTATCGACAACCGATCCCAAGGCCCATGCCATGGTTAATTTCACAGGTGTGCTCATAGACTCCTGGAGCTACAAACTCAACTCACAATCCCTAAAGGTGCTGCTGTGTATTTTATGTCTCCTTTGTGGCCCTATCCTGTGGGCACTCAAGTACAACTTGACAACCAACCACCTGTGATGTTGAACCTCACAGATCCGAATGCTCATGTAAATCTGCCTGCAAATGGACAAGAGACGGTGAGGAGCGCTGTGATATGGAGTTCGGGGCCAATACAGAATGCCACACACACCCTCACCGTGACCAGGAACCCACTCATACCCTTTGTTGTTGTCGATGCAATAGTGTAGGTGATAGTGACGACATGCTGGCCCAAACTGATACAAAGCACTTCGCAGCTATACCGTGCTTGACCCGCTTCCTATCAGCTCGTCATCCCCCTTGTCATCAGCATCGTTGTCGTCGTCATCCTTTACGACAGACCCATCTAGTTCACCATTCTCCACGACCCTAGGGGACTGCATTATCGACAAATACATCGAACAGCTCTTCATCCTCGAATCACGTCCTACCCATTGCACTTGGAACTATTCTAGGGGCTCTTGGTCTGCTTATTATATGTATGGCCGCTTGGTTATGCTTTCGGAGAAAGAGGCGCTCTAAATCAGAGGCCTGGACGAACGCTGGTACTTCTCTCCATGACTCCACTTCTCCTCTACCTCCGCAACAGTCAACAGCTTTCCAAGCCAACGGTCATCAGCAGCATCCTCAGGGGAGTTGGTATACCATATACAAATGGTTCTTGGTCTAGTAACAAGCAACAGATGTCGGAAGTTGAAGTGCGATCAATAGCCCAATCATTACTCAATCAGCGTGATGGTAGACTTTCGCAACAAGATTTCAATCCTTGGGTCGACCTTGCATACCAACAACAACAACAAGTACCTTACCAACAACAACTGCCGTATGACCATCCAGTATATCATCCTCCATTCTACTCTCCAAGGTCATTATCGACGATTACAGAGAAGTCCACTCCTGGAACGATGAATTCGAATCGACTTCCTCTTCCTGTAGCATCTTCCCCCGCATCACGTCCCTCCGCCGAACTCAGTTATTACAGTCCTCCATCAGGAACGTCTGGGAATGGAATTCAATTACCCTATGTTAGTGATTTGCCTAGGGGTGCTGCCAACGCTGCCAATCCACATCAATGGAGTCCCCCAAAGTTCGTTTCCATGATTTTTTCTAATAAATGCCAATGCGAGCAACGTGCTTTTTGGAAAACTTAGAGTTATGATTGCTTGTCAGAATGAAGCCAGTGTTACGTTTTGGAATCATCATTTCGGTGCTGTTTGTTTTCATCTTCTTTGTGTTGAAGAGCGCAGTCGATGCGAGGAGCACAAGAGCAAGGAATTACATGTAGATCTCTGGGGGTATTTTTATATCTAGTAGAGATGTGCGTGCACATTAATGACTTTATGGATTGTTCGTTGATTTTCACCATCCCGTATATAGTACGTGTTTTTAGTAGTTAGACGGCTAAGACGTGATGGAGCTGTTTCAATTTTCAAATGAATAATTTGTGCTGAATGTATCGAGGACACGTAGTGGTCGGATATCTAAATATACCTTGCAGATTAATCAGAGTTACTAGAAACATCTCTCCCGATCATTGCAGAAATCTTATTTCTGTATCGCATCATTCTATCTCCACCTAGTAAGCATCGAGATCTCTGGGTGACCAACCAGCCATAGCAAGTGGAGGATACGATACCCCACCGCTGCCGTTACGAAAGCCTAAGTGGTATCGGTGTTATCAGGCCAATTATCCGTTATAGCATCACAATAACCTTCAATCCACATTTGATCCTGATCCTTCGATCACTTCCAAATACTGGAACATAGGGTATTTTGTGAGTGGCTGTATCGGATGTACGATTTCCGCCCTTGACTCAGCCGTTCTGTGAGGGGACAAAGGAATTGATGTCAAATCGACCAGTAACGAAAACGAGATTCATGATAGGAACGTACTGATTTTTCTCCGAAAGGAAGCAGTTGGTCTATACCAAGATCATAACTTGTATTCCTTGATGAAGGTAAAACGGTGGTCAAAAATGCGCTCAACAGCTTGCAGCCTAGGTAACGCTCGGTGGATGAGTGCAGACTGTCGGGACGTAGGGTAACGTGCGTCATGTCGCTGCAGTTGATGGAATATTCAACGAAGAAACAATCAGCTGACCCGAGTGAGATGACAACTTGCTAACAGAGGCTCGCATGCAGAGTGATAAGATTCCCATAATTTCTGGATCTTCTGAGGCGCGAAAGGGTACTCCTGCATTGTTGTAATCTAAACCATGAGGGTAGGTTAGAATGTGAGCTCGGGTTTCTAGCCTATTGTGACCGCAAGGGCATGCATGAGGAAAAGAACTTTTTCCTGAATTCCCCGATCAAAGCATGGCTTAAAATGGCTCTTGTGGCTCTATCACAGAACGAAACCAAGGACCCAATATGTGTGAGCCCCTCCTTGAAAGTACGGTCTCATGTCTTGATATTTGCTCGATCTTGTTGGGATATTGATTCAACATCACTGCTCTGCATCAAGTGATAATGTAATCACCATCAATATTCTCTTCGCAGCTTGAACACCTCAGTTCTCGTTGTCTTCGAGAGGCTGAGGTTAGTACATCTCTTTTACATCTTATTTATGTCGGTAGTAGGCCGAGCATTATATTTATATTCTATCAGATCTTAACTCAACCAAATGTGACACAGAATAAACCGCTGGCCGCTTTTTTGACATCAAATGCTGATTTTGTAGAGAACATTCCAAGGCAAAAATGAAGCTTGTAAGCCATGAGAGAGCAAGAAGCCATAGAGAACAAGTTCCTATTGCGTATTCATCCGTTATCTTTTCATCGTTATCTTGAATCACTGATCTGATAGCTTGAAGTTTTTCTGCTGATTTTTATTAGACTCGCAACAAGACTATTCCTTTTGAAGCCTTTTTTTGCACTAATTCTTTATTGTACTAGGTCCATCATTAATTATGAGCTTCAGTACTCGTGTTACTTCGAGTGCTGAAGCTATCCTTACAATTTCAGTTGTTACTTTAGGTTAGGATATTAGCTCTTTTGATCGTCACTTTTGACAGGTGTCCATCTTCTATTCTTAAAATGTTCTGATTCACGGCCTCCTATCACTCGACGTCTGACCTCCTTTTCCTCGGTCTTCTACTCTCCTATATCAATGTCCGAATTCATCACGTTTTTTCAGACTTAGGATTACATTGTATCTTTTTTCCCATTTTTCTATCTCCGTTCATCTTCATCCAATGGCTTTTGTGGCACAATTCACTTAACAGGATACAATACTGAATTTCCTTGGGACTTGCTGATTATGGTCTCTCATACATCTCCTGTAATGAGCCAAATAAAGACAAGCTCAATCCGATTATGCGAAAATACCCACGAGGGAAATCAACACGTTCGTGGTGATGCATCTAATGCTTCACTCACTCACTCACATATAATATGTGAACCACTCAACTCTGGGTTGATCACTCTCATGATCATAGACCTTACCCCTTTTTTTATACTTGCCCATTTTGTGATTCCCGCTGAAAACAGGGCTTACAGCCCTATTACCTCCCGAAGTGCATGGTCCTCTCTTGGCACCTATCCCAATCTTGGAGGGTTGGGCTCAATATGCACCTCAATATCCAGTGGGCAAGTACTCAAAGCCTCCTCAGGCTTGTGATATCACACAGGTAAGACAGTGCCCTGATTTCTTTTTCCTCATTGATCATCTACTAGGTCAACATTGTGGGTTGAAGGAACCGTTACTTCGTGCTAGACCTAACTGGCTAAACTAAGTTGAAACGGCATGGAGCTCGTTTCCCTACGACAGGTGCCTCTAAACAGATACTATCAGCGTTGGACAAGCTACAATCTGCCTCATCCTATACCCATCCTAACCTCAAGTTCCTCAAAGATTTCACTTATGACCTTGGGACAGCATCTTTGGTCCCTTTCGGTGCACTACAGTAACTATTCTTCATGGCGATTGGTACACGGATAGAATTCACCTTTTTTCAAGGTCACACACGGGTGGTCGGTCTGCATTTATCCGGTATCACGACCTCGTCGATCACAACAATATTCCCTTTGTTCGTGCCTCTGGGAGTGAACGAGTAATAGACAGTGCCACTAATTGGACAGCTGGTTGGTGTCTCTCAGAGTTGAAAGCTCAGTCTTGCTGCTGACCGTGTTGCAGGTTTTTCCTTCGCCAGTCAACATCAGTTTAATCCCGTGCTTTCAGTGATCATGTCTGAAGACGTAAGCATCCTTCTTCATTCCTTCCTCTCTCTCTGATGTACATGTCAAATAGCCGACTTCCAACAACACGCTTGATGACTCAGGTTGCCCCCTCGCTGGTGACTCTGATGATCAGGTCGACCCCTGGGTTGATTTGTACGCTACTCCAATTGCTGACCGACTCAACTCTCAAGCTTTGGGAATGAAGGCCAATCTTACTCCTGTTGACGTCAACAATCTTATAACCTTGTGTCCCTTTGAAAGTGTCGCAAAACAGAAATTGAGTCTTTTCTGTAAGGTCTTTGAACCAGAGGATTTCGCAAACTTTGAGTGGGGCATGGATCTGTCCAAATACTACGGTATCGGGTGAGTGAAAATTGTGCTCTTTAGAATATTTTTGTTCACGACGAGTTCTGTTACGATAAAGGTATGGACAACCTATCGGTGGGCGCATCCAAGGCGTCGGATACGTAAACGAACTAATCGCGCGGCTCACTGCCTCTCCCGTCCGCGATAATACTCAGACGAACAGGACTTTGACGTCTAGTCCTATCACGTTTCCTCTGAACCGTTCCATATATGCCGATTTCACACACGATAATGAGATGGTTGCGATTTTCTCGGCAATAGGACTGTTGAATGAGAAGCACGAAGCCCTCGACAACACGAGAAGGGACCCAAACACGGAGTGGGATACGTCGAAAATCGTACCATTCTCTTCGGAAATGACGATCGAACGCTTGGCTTGCAAAAGTCAGGGGATGAGTGAGGAATATGTAAGGATCTTCATCAATGATGCTCTCCAACCCTTGAGTTTTTGTGGAGGAGACAAAGATGGTCTTTGCCGGCTTTCAGAGTTCCTTGATAGCCAGAGCTATGCCAGGAATGATGGAGAAGGGGACTTTGAAAAGTGTTTCAGTCCATAGGCGTGTATCATGGAATATTCTCCCGCATTCACTTTGAGTGAACTATTTGTAATAAATGATTACGGTAACATTGTAAACATAGAATCAACAGCCTTGGGCAGTTCTCGTTTTTGAGTCGAATAAGATCACGTTCCCGAGACATACTTAGTTTTGCCTGTCTTTTTGCTATACATGGGTTGCCTTGCTTATAATGACCAGGGACCCAGGCACATCATTATATTGTCAGAGTAGCTTAGAGAAGCCATCTGTCAATCAATAAGTGACAGCAAGAATATGATAGTGAGATGTTCCTGTAGACAAATAAGGACTTTAACTATCGGCAACGCGCCTGCTCTTTTTAGTATGAAAAGATGGCTGGCCTGGGAGCTAACAACTACGCTAAACATTAGAAACTTGCGGTCTAGATGATCTTTAAACACAAAAGGAATGACAAAGGCCCTATAAAAATTCCTATGTGACATCAGTCGGAGTTAAAATCGTCGAAACAAATGGTATTCCAATTGTAATCACCCGTTGCGGCTGCGGAACGACAGGCTCTCGCCGAAACGTTATCTCTGTCCCCTAAACCGGGCCGCATGATTCCAATCATCTGCCCCTTCCATATAAGGAAAACAAGCTGAATTCCGGGGACAAACCAAAAAGGTATATCGAAACATTCACACGAGCGAACCAATGGAGAAGATGGAGAAGTGACCTCGGGAAAGTACTCACTCCATTCAGAATTTCTGGGGTCTCTGGGGCTGGTAATGCAGGCGACGAGATTTCCACATTTAAATGTTCTTTAAATGTTCTTCGGTGAGATATACGATTCATCGTGAGTGGACTTACGAGAGTCTCAATTGACGGTCGATGATGGTGATGATAGGGTTGGGGACTCGAATATCTGGGAAAAATCTATACTTACAAACCTATCGTATCTGGGAGAAGTCGGTCGTACATGGGTCATGAGTCTAATCTATTCTGGTACCCATGTCTGCAGTGTATTGTTCAACGACAGCATGTGTACTTAGCGAGGCATCATGTGAGAGGGACAAGTCTCAAAAGTATAAAGTATAATTCTCTGAGAAGGAGACTGAGGCACAGGTACCTGAAGTTCACTCGTACCCACTTCCTTCCCCCATTGCTTTTGGTGTTTGACGTCTACGAGTTTTAAGAATGTCTCAAGGGAGCGTAAAGGATGTTGAAAAGAACTTTCACAATCAGCAGACCTTGGAATACAATAACGGAGGACAGGGACATACTAGACCTAGACGTAGGATGGCTAACCCAGCTCCCATGTAGGTCTGCTTCGATGAAAAATGAATAGCTGACCATGACATTTTTCTAGAGGGTTATTTGCCTTTGCGGCCACGACATTCCTATTATCCTTGTTTAATGTCCATACTCGGGGTGTCCAAACGCCAAACGTAGTCGTTGGTATGGCCCTTTTCGCTGGAGGTCTTACTCAGTTCTTGGCTGGAATGTGGGAGGTCCCAAATGGCAATACTTTCGGAGCTGTTGGTAAGGATTCTTAAGATGATGACTATTTGAATCGAGCTTACGATATTTCGCTTAGCATTCTCGTGTTATGGAGCGTTCTGGATGTCTTATGCGACGATTTTTATTCCTGGATCTGGGGTCATAGATTCTTTTGGTGGGAACATGGACGAATTTAACCAGGCAGTCTCCCTGTACCTGATTACATGGTTCATCATCACTACGTTATTTATGTGCGTCGCCTTCTTCTGGGAAAAATTGATTGACAGACCAATGCTGATCAGTAAATTTGGTAGACTGCCTGTCATGAGGAGGAATATAGCGTTGACAGTTTTATTGACGGCTCTCGCGATTGCTTTGTTGCTACTGTCTATTGGTTCGATGAACGGAAAGGCGTCGTATGTGTTTCAGCATTGTTACCCGAGAAAATGGCTGTTGATACTGGGATTAGTGTGAATAAAGCCGGTGGCGTCTGGGGAATTATCACTGGCTTGATTGCCTTCTATATCGGAGTCGCCGCAATGCTTGCAGAAGAGAGGACCGCGATAGTTAAGCTCCCATTGGGTATATTGTCGGAAGACTAGAGAATTGTTTGTAGCGATGTTGCATGATTATTTTGATTATTTTTGTACTGGCAGGCAAAGGAAATGTCGGAATTCACAATCATACGTGCAGCAGTAAAATTTGTATACCAGATGAGATTTTGTGTGAATATACTCATCCAAAACAAAGAGGAATGTAGCTTTCATTGATCGAGTTCCACTATAGGAGAATATCTGTACCGGCAACCTTGACAGAAAAGGCAACGGCAGAGGTGTTTTTGACAAAGGAAATTGCAATGCCTGATTTTTTACGCCCGAGTATTCCATTCATCCAGCAGGGGGTGTTTCTTCAAGTAGATATTAGGATTGACGGTGCTGCATCTGGATTATCTGGATAGGAGTGGTAAAGGAGATGAGCATCACGTGCCCTGACCGAAACCTGTGATAACTGTCATCATCCTCCTGTGCTAGTCCCTGTTTCTGTTCACTATTCCTAGTTGTCTCTTTTACTAATTGACAGGTTTTTGCTATTTGATAGCAGCTCAGCTGTAGAAAGGACAACTACTGCACACGCTGGCAGCGTATTGGACTGATGCCCGAATACGTATACGCATTACATGATTTCGTACCGGAGAATGAAGACGAGGTAGCATTCAGTGCTGGGGAGAGGATTGAAGTAATTGAAAAGGATGAACTGTATGGAGACGGCTGGTGGCAGGTGCGTCAAGCTTGATGTAGGCAAAAGCCAGCGTATTCACGTATCCTGATATATAACATTGTATAGGGTCGCAACTTGACCGGCAAGGTGGGCTTATTTCCAGTGAGCTATACGACCCCGGCTCCTCCTACCACACCTGTAACCTCTCCGGGTGATGGTATCGACTCTGACGCCGTCCATTCAGGACAAAAGACGGTAGATACTTTACCTGAACAAACGGATTACTCACGGCTAGAGACGGATACCAACCACATCATTGCTCCTGTCCCAAAAATTGCCTGCACGCAACTCCTTAATGGAAGCCATCATGATTTCAATTTCACGAACGAACCCGATCCTCTTCCAGTCGTTGATCAGGTGATGAAAGCTACGCTTACGGATGTCCAGAAAGCCATCGAACAACTTGGCCACAATCGTGGTGACAATGATGGTAATCGCAGTTTTAGCTTTGTCAGTTCTCAGGATGACAGGGGCACTGACACGGACACGGATCTTGACTTGAGTGATCTTGACTCTGGTATTGGCGGTGATGACAGGGAGGATGTGCTAGGTTGGCAAAAGGGTGCCCGAATGAAGCTAGCAGAAAAGGCTAGGAAAGCTGTCGAGGAAGCAAAGAAGTTGGAAGTTATAATGGGTGGACAAGGCAAAGCGAATGAACGTCGCCCTCCAGCCCCTCCAATTGAGGTAGAGATGAGCGACGAAAGTGAGGATGAACTAGAGTATGAAGGTTATACGACTCGAACGACGGCTTCTGTGTTCCAAAACATTCCGGAGGAAGATGACGAGAATGGTCTTGACATGGATGGTGCCAGCGTTTCAAACAAACACCTTCCTCTGAAAGACGAAGCGCAGTTAGAGGTTGCGACAGCGACGCAGACATCTTTCCCGGCAACCTTTCTTCCATCGAAATTCGCAGTAGCTACTGGTTCGTATTCTGCAGTGGAGAATCCCGAACCCCAGCCAAACACGAGGCATTCAACGTCCTCTATACCGAGTACACATAATAACTGTCGCGATGCCAAGCCAGAGAACCCCGCGCCTGACGTGGAGCATGCTCGCACAACCTCATATTCGTTGCAAGGATTAACGGATGCTTCATCATCTCCACGTTCATCTCCCGTTGTAGTAGCATCGTCTTTGCAGCCGTTTCCCCGAGAACAGTCTCCTCCTATCACTGTCACTGTCCAATCTAAGCATGCAAGTGTCGCTTCCACAAAATCACATATCAGTTCGTTGCATCGTGATATTTCATCGATTCCTGCGACCTCTCTTGAATTGACATCCCTTCAAGACTCGTCACCTGATGTAATTTCGTTCCATCAGGTAAATTCGATTGCAACGGGTACGATTGGTTCCACTGCGAAAACTGTCGACATCAACGCTACGGGGGCTGCTGCTGCTACTGTTGCTACCATTGTCACGCCTTTGGTTTCTCCCCCGCTTTCTGCTACTTCCCCTTCATCTGAGCCCATATCTACGCTCCCGACCCCACCACCTGTAGTAGACGAGAAGACAACGAAGAAAGAGAAAGTTCATCCGTCAGACTGGGTGCTTGAGGACGTTGTTGAGTGGCTGAAGAGCAAAGGTTTTGACCAAGATGTTTGCGATAAATTCATCGGTACGTTACCCTCCCCCATCATCTCTGGCCTGCACTCAAATGATCCTTTTCTAATAGAGCAAGAAATCACGGGCGATGTTCTTCTCGAACTCGATGCCAATCTGCTCAAAACCGAAATTGGGATAATGGCCTTTGGAAAACGCGTCAGGATATCAAATGCTATTGCTGAACTGCGTCGTCCCCCATCCATATCTTATTCCGATCATAATATAGCGGGAGTAGAAGGTCCGCCTATGGTCTTACCTACACCTATCACACCACAATCCCAAGGTCATTCACGGCAACAAAGCCAAAGTTACTCTCATCATTCGTTCACTGGTTCTGCCTCTGTGCAAGGGGCACCCGGGCATCAGTATTCGGGGAGTATACAGAGTTCATCAGGGGGTCCACTTGGATTCACTGGATCCGGGTATGGTCTGAACGGATTTGGTACAATGAGGCAGAGTGGTGGATCCCAACAGTCGGGTGGTGGGTTTTTCAGTAGTCTACCGATCTCGTCAGAAGATAGCCCAATGCACGAATCTGGTGCCACGGGTAAAGCGGATGGAGAGATTGGTAATACAAATGGTATTGGATTAGGAATATCTGACAGCTCGGGCTACCTCGTATGTTTCGTTCGATGCCTCTCATCATATCAGTTCTTGATTGATGTTTATAGAAACCTCGCCCGGCACATCTAACACTCTCACCTTCCGACAATATACTCAAATCATCTGTTACCACCGGTACCCTCACCACCAATAACACAAGACCCAAAACAGATGCAGCTGAGAACACAGGAACTTTGTCCGATGGCGAAATAGCTCCTAAATCAAGTACACGAAGAAGACTGTTTGGAAGATCGCATGAGTCTGTGAGCTCGCTGAGACATTCAAAGGATATGTCGCCTACGACATCTCCTAGTCTCACCTCTACCCTTGAGGCAGGCGCCAAAGAGAAGGAGAAAGAGGGAAAGGGAAGTGTTTCGAATAGTCGACACGCAAAAGGAAAGAAAAGCGCCGATGGTGGTCACAAATCGGGAGGAGAGAGATTGAGTATCTTTGGCGGAGCGTTCACTGGACCATTAACAGGGAAAGGAAGGAAACCGCCTCCATCAAGGTGGGTTCTATTTCTATTGGCTGAGTAACCTTTCACCGTATTTTCGTACTTATGCTTTATGTTATCTAGTGCGAACTTGGAAGAGACACAGGAAAAAACGTCTATTTTTGGTCTTTCTCGACTTGGTTCTAGCAGTATACGCAAATCCTCTTCTCATTCGCAACGTCCCTCAACACCAAGATCGCCGACAAAACTGTCTTCAGATTTTGGTGGTGATAAGACGAGGCCGGCCAAGGAGAGAGAGTCAGCTGTTCTGCGCAAACGTCCCTTGTCAACTGTGATTGGTAGTGATAATGTTACGGCGGCGGTCCCGATGCAGGCAGCAACGAGTGCAACGAGGGATGCCGACATCAATGGTGCTGTCTTGTCGGGGTTGCTGAAGCCTGGCCAAAGCATTCTTGATCAGATTGGGGAACCAGACCATGTGGGTTGGATGAGAAAAAGAGGAGATCGGTATAATTCATGGAAGAACAGGTACTTTGTTCTTAAGGGTCCGCACATGTACTGTCTGAAAAGTGACAGTAAAGCGGTAAGTCAACCTCTGCATTGGTGTCTAGTTCCAGTGTTTATTCTCAGCACGTTCGTAGGAAACAAAGATCAAGGGGTACGTCCATATCATCGGATATAAGGTTTCTGTGGACGAGACCGTTGATCCTGGACGATATGGATTCCGGATTGATCATGATCATGACAAAACGCATTATTTCAGTTCTGATGAGAAGGCAATTGTGAGGGACTGGATGAAGGCGATCATGAAGGCAACTATTGATCGGGATTATTCAAGTAAGTCCAGTCATAGTGTATCTGCCCTCTCCTGTTGACTTTCGACAGAACCCGTTGTGTCGTCGTGCAATATACCAACGATATCTCTCACAGTAGCGCAGGCCATGAATCCAGCACCTCGTCCGCCCTCCCCAACAGCTCGGGCAGCAATGCAGAAAGCGCTTCGTCGGGAAAACCCCCATCAGTTATCAACACGCGATGCACAAGTGCTAATGGGACTCGGGTCTGCACCTGGCTCCCCAGCTACAGATGGTGAGGACAAACGCTGACATTGGGGACCTTTCTTGCTAACCAGGATACACACATAGGTTCCTTCTCTCCGTTTAATGACAGCCCAGCAATAGCATCAGTTGCTATGGCCTCCGCGAAGTCCGATGCTGGACCTCCACCTCCCCGACCGTCACGAGAGATGAGACGAGCGACGTCAGTTCGTTCTACCGTCACTTCGAATCACCAACGACTGACGAACGAAGGTTCTCTCGTTGATTGGGCCAATTCACATCTTCCGTCACGACTCCAGATAACTGATTCAGCAGGGTCGCTCTGTTCCGGCCTTGCACTTCTTCGATTAGCAGAATCAATTAAGGGAAAACCTGCTTCTCCGCCTGTCCCAGATTCCGCATTTCCAGTTGATGCGAATGATGACAAGCTTGACGGGTTGTTCAGGTTGTTTGATTTCTTGTTGGACAATGATGTGAAGATGGGCAATGTGAGTATTAATGATGTGAGGCAAGGGAAGAGAGACAAGGTTATGCAGCTGTTGAAGGCGTTGAAAGCATGGGAGGACAAGGGAATTGCCATTGCGCAAAATCTTGTGAAGGCTGGGGTACAGGCCAGTGCACAGACGGGTATGTTTATGACGTTTTGAGGCATTGTGCGAGACGATATGAAATCCGCTTTATGAACGATTTCTTGTTGTGTTTTGGATGTCCTCCTCCGTGACTTGACTTAAATGCTCTTTCTTTTTTGGCTGATGTCTTTCTCCGCTGATGAAGCTCTTGACTCTCTTTAAGAAGAAGATAATTCATCCCACTCCGTTCCTTGTATGTATATATGTATCTCTTTCTTGTACTTGATAGCCGGACATTCACTGTTGCCGTTCCTTTGTTATTTTTTTCTTTTGGTTTTGGATGTATATATTCCTCATTTACCAGAGCATTATTTTCAGGTGTTCTACAGCCTGGGTGAAATAGACGTACGACCGATCACTACATCTGGGAAAGTCTGGGACACTGGAATCTCAAATTCATACTCGGCATCTCGTTGTAGACCAGTCTGAGAAAATCGGGAATCATAGATTTTCTTAGACAGAAAGTCAAATGATGGTTGATCAAGGATCAAAGTATTTGACAATGAGCAATAAAGTGATGATCAAGTGATGATCAGCATATAGAAAGTGTTTCATCCAGGAAGGGAGCGAGAATCAACAAAGTACTGTTGATCGAGGAATGGCATTCGTGAACAAAGTGCCAACAATGATGTGATAGAGTATTCAATAACAAAGATCAACCAAGGTAACGACAATAAGATACCAACAAAGAAGCATCAGTGAAGTGTCAACAAAGGCGAAACTCGTTTGTGCCATGATGATGGCCACTCTAAAGTGATGACATCTGTAGCAAAATTGTCAGGCTAATCTGGAAATATTGGTTTCCTCGTGATATATTCAAAATAAACTTGAGGGAGAAAGGTGTACGAAGGTTCATTTATTGCTGTTGTTTCTATTGATCAAAAGCCCATAGAATGGCATACTTTGTCAATGTATTTCTACTCCCCACTATCTTGCGCCCTGTCCACAGACTTAAATCCCTCCAGAATGGCCCTGCCTTCCTGAGCATCACTGTGGCTGGTCGTATCCAATCCGTACGAATGCATAAAGTTGGGCCAGCCACCGTATTGCTGATAGTAGGAGTTATTGGAGCGGCCTCCGCTCGAGGTCGATGAACTTGACTTCGAGGAACCACCTTTAGAGTTGCTCTTTCCTTGAGGCATTGGTCAGTTTCACTGTAAATATAAGTCAGAAATCAAGCAGAATAATGGCAGGATCTTTTACAAGAGCTGTTGCTTGAGAACACAGATACTATGAAAGCAATTTGTTTGAAGGGTGATGTGAAGGACGCAATTGACTCAAATTTACCGCCCTGCATGTTATATACACCCTATGATCTGAGACCCTATGATCTGAGATCTTCGTGACCCACGAACCAAGGCATGTATTGTTATAATAACATGGAATTGAATAGAATGAACTGATTCCACCCCCCCTATTGTTGCTTCATTGCTTTCCATATTGCCACATTTCTCCTCATGCACATCAATCCCCAGAGATAGTAAGACTTGCAACTGCATGAAGTGAAAACGGAAAAGAAAACCCTTCCAGTTACTGTGGATAATTATAGTGATGTAAGAGTGATGTAAGACATACTCTATGGTGTTGGGAGTACGTCTTCACATCTAACTAATTATAGTCAAATGAATTAGTTGTCTTTCCATACTGCAAATTCCAACCTATCGCTTCACTCATTCTGCCTCTGCCTAACGAGCTTCAGCTATAAATTTTCTTATAAGTTACTCTCGTTCTTTTCAATAAGGCATCTAGACTTATCATGCTTTATGTAGGATTTGAGAGACGGAAAAAACCCGAAGAACATATTATCGTAACCAGGATGAGAAATTTCGGCCATCACCAGGTAAATATGGTGCTCGAGAATAACGAGGGAAAACGTGCCCAGTATTTTCTGTCCAATTACCGAGTATGTACAAGAATGGAACGAGGACTGCGAATAGATTGCTAACAACAAAATAAATCATGACAAGGCGACTGGAACGTGATAAGCATCGCACAGTACGATTGCCATATTTTCTTCCTGTTTTTTATTGCAGCCGAATATGCTGACAGTAGAGGCTAGAACCTGCGAAATCCAAAATCTTCTGAAGGAAATAAAGCTGACTTTATCAGATAAGTCCCTGTTGTTTTAGATATCCTTCTGCTCCGACAGAGCAATCTGCGAGTGAGGTAGCGATCTTGATGAATGTACCAGACAATAAGTATACCTCCACTTAATACTTATCCCTCAAAAACCACGTGGCATACGGTTTCTGAGGTCGACGAGAAATCTATCTATTGACTAAGCCGTTAGATATTGTAAAAAATGATAAGAAAAATGATTGCTCAGTGATAAGGAACAATGAAATCGAAAATAACCCACAACACTGACAGGAATTGACAGTTTATGACAGCAGCTAATTTCTCCGATGTGTCGTCACAAATAAGTTTTATATCTTACATGAGGCTTGACTGGAAACTCGAGTGAAGTATCTAACAGAGCTCTACCTCGTATAAAAAGTTCATTTTCCATATCCTTGTCGATAGAAATGTCATACACCGAGTCACAAGTACGTACAAAAAAGCAATTTCCTCCATTGCTCCCTTTTTAGGTCAGATTACAAAGCCCGCTAACGTGACAGGGAAGCTTAAATTAGAACATAAACCTTATACAGTAAAAATAATAATTCGAGCTAAAAGTAAGATGCCTCCACATCGTCCACTCGTATCAAGAATATGTATGATATACGCACACAATGAAACAAAATGAAAAGCACAAAAAAGAAAAAAGGCACACATATACAAACAACATTTCTGTTTTTTCTCGTCACGTATAGAGGGTAAAAATGAAGTCAGTAAAAAAAAACCTTTCTACCTCCGATCATTCCTCGGCAAACTATCATACGTAGGGGGAATCTCCTCCGCTCCACTTTCATCCGGTAATCTTCCTGCATCCTGGTGAACAATGACACTACTGTGTGTCGGAGTCGTACTCCCCTTCTCACTCTGTGAAGAAGGAGAGGCTGGAGAAGGTAAAGGGGGAGAAGACGACGAAGCGTACTGGTATTGCTGTTGTTGTTGTTGGAGTTGCTTCGAATAGGGGTACGCCATGGGAACAGGCATGGACATTAACATCAGAGGTTCACCTTCGGTGGCGTTTGACACCGTCAATCGACCACTGGATGTAGCATTCCCGAATCCCTCTCTCTCCTTAGCGGACATCCTCTGAGTGGACCCTCCCATGCTACCACTACCAATAGAGTTGGAATGTCCATGGCCTGAGGACCCAATTTCTGAAGGAGGTATAGACGGACCAGGAGACGGACCTTGAGCCGAGTATGCCGGGTATACAGCGATCGGGGGCGAACGAGCTCCGTTGCGACTAGCAAAGGAAGATGTGTATTCCCCATCAGTGGTTGGAGGGGATTCATGCCCGTGCCATGAGGAAGCATTGCCATTTTGAGTAGAGGCATAAGCGGCAGCTGAGGTAAGGTTGTTGGCATAGAATCCTGTTGGGGGTGCGGGAGATGGCACTAGGAGACGTTGGTCCATGCTGGGACGAGCAGAATTTTGTTGTTGAGACATTTGAAGTGGCTGGTAAGGGTATGGTGTGATTTTAGGAGTGCCTGATTGATCTTCATCGTCGAGATCAAATCGATTGTCCCTATTGTGGGTAGACACGACACGCACAGGATCAAAATTGCCATCGAAGAGGTCTTCTTTGTCTTGTCGTCGCTTGCGAAGGATGAACCATACGAGGAAAACGAGGGCGGAGAGACCGACTACACCTAGAATACAATCAGTTAGTTGAAAAAATAATTGGGGTGGTGCACGCACCGCCGACAGCACCACCAACAATGGTACCTGTATCAGGAGAATTTGAGCCTGCATTGGTTCCGGCAGAGGTACTGGTAGACGAGGGAGTCTCGGTAATGGTGACCACTGATGTGTAGGTTTGGCCGTTGGTGACTCCGCTGGACATGTGCCGTCAATACAGTACAACGCAACAAGTGAGAGCTACATACGTTACTGTTGAAAGTGGGATGGTCGATGAGGAAGAAGACGAAGATGATGCTATTGCTGTCGGAGGAGCAGATGAAGGAGAACTGGTTATCGGAGGGAGGGAGTTTGTTGTCGAGGTGGACGATGAAGACGATGGCGAAGGAGAGGGTGGTGGTTGTTCAGAGGTGGCTGGAGGTGTGTTTTGCGAAGTCGGGGGCGGGGTGGAAGTGGTGGGCGGTGTGCTTGTGGGCGGCGGAGACGATGGTGGGGGAATGAAGGAAGAGATGAAGGGCGGCGGCGGCAATGACGAGGACGGTTGCGGGCTCGTCGCCAGCGCTGAGGACGAGTCTGGTGCAAGCTGGGATGGCGCAGACACCAGAGACGCCATGCCTGCAAAATGTCACAGCCACCGCCTCCCTCATATCACGCCATGAGTAATTCACACGCATCGTCACTCCAGGAATATTCGTCACGCAGAACTATTTCGCAGATGAAGATGGAGGTGTTGTATTTTATTATTAGTAAATTTCTTCATCAAGCTACAAGTTTTCACCTCCTAGAGTAGGCTTCACAGGTGTCCTGACTACGAAAGGAGGCCTGAGTTTTTGCTGGAGGACTGAGATCCTGGTCAGCCATTTTCCTCTGTGTAGGATCAAGAATTTTACTAGAGAGGCAAGTATTTCTACTGTATAACATCACTACTGACTTGGAACATTTAAGAGTATACGGCTCACAGCATGGGAGAAGTCAATTCTGTTATCAACAAAGCGACGCAGAGAATGAAACACTAGGTATTATCCAACCGATCGTCAATGTCCGGCTATGAATCGTAAATCTCCGGTATTCATGAAAAAAACATACTGGCAGTCAATGGAAAGAAAGCTAACATTACTTGGTCAAGCAACAAGCGCTCACCGAGAAAGCACGTTTGAATTCACTCTTGTGGCCAAGGCTAACAAGCAGTGTATCGTGTATGACTTGGAGATCACATTCATAAGTTCCTTCAGCGCTGTTTACAGTATGCCGCATAGAGTTTGGAGAGGGGATTAGCTGATAAGACCAAATAACCCAAATACTCCCCAGATCCCGCCCATGTGAGAGATATGCCTGTCAAAACGTCACTGCCCAAAAATAGAGGTCACAGAGCGTTGACACCACAAAATATCTCTACAGTTTGACAAGTGATCAAGGTGAGCACGTGTATTCTACCCCAAAGCGCTCAGACAGGGACGAGATTTGATCTATGATACCCAGTGAGTCACACACTCATTCTTCGATTTGGAACATCTTTAGGTGGGAACGGCTACAATGATTAGAAGACTCAGACGTCACTGCGAGGATGGACGACTGAGGTCTAATGGAGGTCGAGGGGATGTACATACAAATAACTGCCCTAGCAACAACCTTGCCCGCTACCTGAGGCTAACCGATACCTTCTACCCTACTAGCCGACACATCGCGAAAAACTGATAATTAGAACATTCTTCGTTCCGAGTGCATGTGAGTACACCAGTCTATTTCAATAATGATGATAGCTAGCGTGATCACTCGAGCTCCTCCGACACAACGACTCCAATCAACCAATTTCTTCACCACAGCCATCTCCGACACCAATTTGAATGCTTCCACTTATTCAGATTCCCGAGTATCCGCGAGGGGTATAAATTGCCTACTGAATTCCCTCGACTTGATGTCTGAGTAAACTTATATACTCATACTCTTATAGATTAATTTTTTTTCTCTCTATGTACATCCCTCTGGACCTGAACATCCCGTTGAAATATGATTGATGGAAAGGTACCAACGGATAGCGAATAACAAATTACTACATTACTTTCTGAAACAATAACAATAAGGAATCACATGGCGCAGAGTCGCATAAGTTCCAAATTCCAACACATCCACCAACAAACTTCACCTGCGCCTCCTATGGCCACATGCCTTCCATAGACACCTAACATCTGGCGTTTAGGCCTTCTGCGTTTGAGCACTGTTGCGGAATAGAGATCCCGAATCAAAAAAGAATGAAAAGGCGTAACATGTAGATATGCTGACACATGCTTACTGATCAGATGACAGCTGTTTTTCTGCTGTGTCAGCAAATATCCATCTCCATAATAGATGCCATCAGAAGATACAGTATGCAATTCTGATTTATCTATTCATAAAAGGTTAAAACATCTAGGGAGGTCTCAATTATGCATGGCATCTCGGCATGGCCCATTCTACGGAAAGTTTAGACTCCGAAGGTTCAAAAGTTCAAAAGTTTTGGAATTCACTTTCGTCTCCTTCACCATGGATTGTATCTCTGTCCAATCGACCTGGCCTCTCTTGCTTTTCAAAATTCTGTCATCCTGTTTTTTTACCTCGCATTCTCTTCCTCGGACGGTCAACCGACTCTCGACACAAAAAACACTGGCTCCCCTCAACTCTTAACGATCGACTTTCTTTGTCTCATGGATTATATCCATGAGCAACTTACTCAACTTCTCTAATTTACTTCATTCAAAATCTTTCTGGTCCTCGCATTCTTCTCCGTGTTTTTTGTTGTGGCGCACACCTATCGTCGCAGATCGATCAAGAAACAACCACCGAGAAGCCGGTACTACAGGTATATTCTTAAATCTCATCTTTTTCGTATCTTTTCTCATCTCTTTGTCTTACAGAACTTCCGGACCTTTCAAACAAGGACGTAGAAATGTCCCATTCAACATAGCCCTCGAGAGCAGGCGACCAGGTGTACCTACTCAACAAGGTAATGAGTCCAACTTTATAACGACTGCAAGCAGCTCTGATTTTAATTTTTCTCAAATTATTGTCTGGGTATAGTTCGTCGCTGGTAGGTCTGACATACATGTATATGATTATTGTCTAACATATACCCAGTTCTGACAGCCCTCGTCCACATCTGCTGCCAAGTCAAACTAGGAACGGCAACAGATCAGCGCACTCTCTTGGCAACAGATACAGCAACAGGTTGAGCAAGCACTCGACCTATGAAATGACATTCAAACACAGCAGCCGCGCCATCGGCGAAGAATGGGTGGACAACGATATTCAATGGAGAATTGGCTCCAGCGGTGAGCTGCTGTGCCAAGATATCATCAGGCAGGCGGATTCGGTGAGCCTTCATATCTGGTCTACAGTGAATGTGTGTATTTATTGCTCATATTTCAGCCTTCTACTTTTGAGCGCCCTGAGCGCGTTACGAGACCGGAAAAATGGCATACTACGAATAAACATGATGCAGCACTCCCGGGTCGTATTCTGGTCGGAGAAGAGACTTGGAAGGACCGGTTTCGTAGAGCTAAAGCGAAGCTGATATCTAGTAGATCAAAGGTATGAAAATCTCCTCCCTAGTTGATCTTGTTGACTGAAAACTTGTTTTTTTAGTACCATTCCTTCGCCAATTATGTCTGGTACTTCACTCGTCGGATGCCTAGCTACAAGTTCGGTTTCAAGGGTAATCGGTACATCGACTTAGTCTACTTCAAGGAAGACGCCATCCCCACACCTGCAGACGAAGCCGAGGAGAAGATCGCTTCTCAGCCTACAGAGATAACTCATTCCCCATCGTCGTCCCCTTCTCTTTCCTCTGTAAAGGCTCATGATCCGTTGTCCCCTCCGGCGTCATCAACACCAACATCTTCCTTCCGTCTACCGGTCGCTGACCAACCGATCCTTGAATTGGCCGCACCTTCAGAATCAGGCGCACCGTCCGACGCTTTCCCCAATGTCATTAGCGAGTCAGAAGGAGAAACTCTCCTCCCGGCAGTATTTCCTATTTGGTTCTCTCTCGGTAATATCTTAGACTCCTTTATTCAGCATTATATTGACCTCGTATTTAGGTACTCCAGGGTATGCATCCAACACTGCGAGTGTTGTCACAGGTTCCTCGCGACCTATCTTTGATAGCACCTCTGCCACTGCTTCCACTGCGGTTGGTTCGAAACCAAGGAGAAGGGCGGACATATCATCGAAGCGGTTCACCGCTAGGGAAAACAAGCTGTCGTCGCATCGATCGATCCGAAAAGAGCCTGATCTGACAGGTTTTGCCGATGTATCCATGGATGTCTCCAACGAGTCTACGCCTACTTTCTTCTCCAATGACTCTCCTAGGCAGACTGCTAGTACCTCTGCCACCCAATCCACTGCAGCTCCCGATCCATTGGCCACCGACCTGTTGTCCACCCCGTCGGGCGCTACAAGTTCCTCAATATTTGACTTGAGCGCTATCACCTCTGCCATTGAATCCGCTGCTGACAACCGATTGGCTGCAGAACTTGGAGTTCCACCTACCTCGTCAGACGCTGCTGAACATCCCATGCTGTCGAAGAAGCGCCCAAATCGAAGGAGAAGGGGAAAGCGTAATATTTCAGACTCCTTTATTCAGCGTTATACCGACTTCACATTTACGTTCCCCAGCATACCGATCCGATACCACGACCGTTATCGCGACTCCCTCGTCTGGACTGAGTGGCAGCACCTCTGCTGCTGCTACTGACGATATATTGGCCGCCGAACTTGAGGCTGTAATGTCTCTATCCACTCCGCCAGGTGCCGCAAGTCCCTCTCAATCCATATTTGACTTGAGCACCAATACCCCTGCCATCGATGTCCCTGCTACTGGTAACCCTGAACAATCCACACCGGCGAAGAAGCACTCAAGGCGAAGGAAAAAGGCAAACCGTAATACCTCAGACTCCTTTATTCAGCGCTGTACTGACCTCGCCCTTGCATTTAGGTTCTGCGTCCTCTCAAGCTGCATTGAGTGATAGCACCTCGGCACCTGCGGTTCACGATCAACTGGCCACCGAACTCGAGGCTCCATCCACGTCAGGCATTGCAGGTCCTTCTCAACCTGTCCCATCTGGATCAAGCACCCTCTGCCACTGTATTTGTCGATGATACACTCACTGCTGGACACGACGCGTCACAATTTCCATCCACCTCGTCAAGTGCTGCGGGCCCCATTCATTCGACGTTCGATTTGAGTGCCCTTGCCTCCACTGGTGAATTTGCGATGGTTGACGATACGTTGGCTACCGGATACCAAGAGTCAGAGCTTTTATCCACTTTGTCGAGTCCCTCTCAGCCTACTTTCGACTTCAATGCTGGCACTTCTCTTGGTGAATTCACTACGGTTGATGATATATTGACTGCCGGAGACGATGGATTGCGATTCCTGTCCGCCCTGTTAGGCCCCACAGATCCCTCTCAACCTTTCTTCGACGGTGTCGGTACCTCCGCTAGTGATATCACCATGGTTGACAATACATGGGTTCCCGGATACGAAGCGTCGCAGTCGTCGGCCACTTTTTTAGGTCCTTCTCAACACACCTTCGACTTGAATCCCAGTGGCTTTGGTGGTGAACTTCCTATGGTTGAAGATACATCGGCAGCTGGCTATGAGATGCTGCAATTTCTCAACACTTCGTTAGGTCCCGCAGGTCCCTCTCAGCCTAGCTTCGATTTTGGTGCCGGTACCGGAGGTAATGAATTCATTACGGTTGACAATGCATGGGTTCCCGGATATGAAGCGTCAGGTCTCTCTCAGCCCGCGCTTGACTTGGATGCCAGTGCTTTGTTGGCGAATATCCTCCGGTTGAAGAAATGTTGGAATTTCTATCCAACTTTTTGGGTTCCGCAGATCCATCTCAGCCTGTCTTCGACGTTGGTGCCAGTACCTCCGCTATCGAACCCACTATGGTTGACAATGCATGGGTCACCGGAAACGAAGCGCCGCAGCATTTATCCACGCCCAGCTTTGATTTCAATGCCGGTGCCTCTGTTGGGGATTTCGAGATGGTTGACGAAACGGTGGCAGCTGGACATGAGATGACGGAGTTTCTATCCACCTTGTCAGGTCCCGGAGATCCCTCTCAGCCTTTCTTTGACTTGGGTGTTGCTACTGATAAATTGGCCGACAATCAATTGACTGCTGAACTCGAAACCCTGCTATTTCCATCCGCCCCATCAGGTAGCACGAACCGGTCCATGCCAGTGAAAAATGGCTCAAGACGACGGAGAAGGCCAAACTCATCGTTGAGACAAACGCTCACAAGCAGGCCTATGCCGACAACTGCTTCGTTCTCTTCTGGGTCAGAAAGCCAACCGTCCTTCAATCCCTCTTTTCCTGGAGATAGGGCAATCGACGCTTCAGATGCCTCAGCAGCGGGTTCTTACTCATTCTCATTCAAGTTCAGTGGGTCTCAACCGTCTACATCCGTTCCTGGTACCATTGGCAGTACATCAACCTTCTTCAATAATGCAGGGACCTCAAATGATTTTGGCGGGGCAATGATCGGTGCGAACGAGCAGGCAGAGGCTATCCCCTCTACCCAGATGTCAAGGCCGCGTATGGACGCCAGGACCCGCGAGGATTCTGTACCTGTGCTTGGTACGGATGCCGGTTCGTCTGCTGTCGACACGATGCTACCATCTTCCTCAAGCCTGTTCAACGCCCTTGGTTGAGCACACCAGGGTCCACGAGCATCTTTAGGACGTCGAATACCCCCATGTCTGATAGCTCGACCTCAAACGTTGCCAACGTCGTTCCAGTTTCGCACCAGCCTCTACTGTTCTGGATGGGATCACATCAGTAGCATGCCTTTGAGTATCTTCTGCAGTCCTGGAATTGACAGCGCCTTCGGAGTGAAAACCCTGCAGCAGCATTCAAGTCACATCGAGTTCAACCTCAGCCTTCGCATCCGGTAGACCTGGGTTAGTGGATCTCACTGCTGGGCAAGAGCAGCCGACATCTGGATTCCCGCCGTTTGCTTTGAGTAGTTCTAGCGGTACTGGTATTGGTGGTTCTGAGAGATTTAGGATCTAGTTCGCTCTGGACGATGGATTGGTGTAGCGGTAGTGTAGTGGTGATAATCAATTGTTGATCAAGCGGTAGTGTAATGGCAGTGTCATAGTAGCATAGTATAGATGGCTTCCCTGTTCCTTTGTTCGAAGAACGGTATCTGCTGAGATTCAGTTCCATCTCAAGGTTTCTCAGGCGTTTATTACTCATAAAGGTACGTTAGCTATCAAGCTGCACTTGAGTGCCTACAGCGCCAAATTGTGAAAACGCAGCAGCCGGTCGATTTCCTGGGGCATCCTGAGGACGACGATCGACGCTGAGCCGATCCCGCGGCAGCTTATTCTCTAAAATCTTCGTCCTTCATACAGACGTACTTAACTTTGATGGCAAGATCAAATTTACATCATGAGAATGATTTCAGCAACAATCTTTCTTAACACCTGGCTTCTCGCACAATCACCTTTGATATTCCAAGTTTTCCAACAGCGTCCAACTGCAAACACAACTCAAGAAAATTATTTTTATATGCCACAAATGCAAAGAGAAGGTGCTAATCCGCCGGCTTCTGATGAAGATTCCGCTCCTCTCGTGATAAAATACAACATGTTGGTTATGATAATCCAATTTTCTTTGGCAGCTCTTCAGAGCAACAAGACTGAAAAATACAAGCTAGATCTGGGAATTATTCAAGTTGCGGTTCAAATACGGTGCAGTGTCGTAAGTATTAGCTAAATTGCCTTGAGAAGCCACAAAGTGGCTAGTAGGATGTTGATGGTCATTCTGATGATAGCTCATCGCATGTGAGTTTCTCGCACTCGCCCCAATTCCCGTCATGTTTTGGACACCAGGGCCACCAACTAACGACGTCGACCACGGTCCACCACTGTTACATCGACTAGGTGGAGAAGACGTTTGTGGAGCAGGTCGTGGGGACTACGAGGAGAACCAATGGGATCCTGGCCAGCCACGGAGCCATCATCCTCCGCATTATTTCCCCACTTGTTAGGACCTCTGCCCGATAGAGGTTGGCTTTACCTCAGATGCAGCCGCCGGTCCACGTCGCCGGACATGGCTAGAGCAATAGACCGAGAAGTAGAAAAACACCGAATAGCACCGCCAAAACGATGACGATGACTTGATGGCCATCTGAAGCTGCAGAATTCGATGATTCTCACGGTTCTATCACATCACACTATATCTATACAAACCCCGATCAAAAACAGATAGTCTGAATGGTTTGTTCTCAAGACTAACATATCTACGATCGTACGTGAAGAGCAGGCATCTATGCGGCGCAGTGGGATGTGCTCTAGGTATTAACCTTAGAGGTAGGGCTTCAGATAATTTGGAAGAAAATTATCACTCTATTTTACCCTCTATACTCCTACAGTGAGTGTTATTCTAGGTATAATATCGTCATCCGATCATCGTTGTAATCTGTCATTATCTTGTAGATCGTCATGGAGGTATGACTCAATTATCCTTACATGCTCAACAGCATGTACTGGAGTTGAATTTATTCCAAACCCTCTCCTATTCCATTGAAGGAACAATCAGACTTGATCGAGGGAGGCAGGTGGGAATCTTAATTACACAAAATTACGGAAAGCAAATAGTCAACCGGTCCGACATGAAAGGATAGGAGAAATGAGAAGAACAAAAGTGAGACCTTAAATCCGTCTGGAGGCCTTGTTCAACAACGATGAGGGGGCTCCTTGTATCGCTGGCTCTGTGTCTACCATTTGTCTCGTCAAGGCTTGCTTGGAACGAAACCAAGTTCTTATTTGCTTTTGGAGACTCATATACCGCTGACGGTAAGTTGTCATTCAATCATTAAGCATGCATATCCTTATTTGCTGCAAGGTTTCAATATTTCTGAGGGGGTCAATTCATCGGTTCCAAACTTCGTAAGCCTCGTCGCCTTTGATCAGCACGGGAGGTTGAGATAAAATAAGGATTCACATAGACATCGGCGAGCGGACCGAACTGGGTGCAATATCTTAGTAAGTTTAATTCAATTCCATGTCTCATGGTGTCAAGATGACATGTATCGTAGGTGGAAAGTACAATACTAGTGATGTAACGGTGAGTCTTTGAACATGTATTAATATTCTGAGTCCTCAGAGCGAAATCAGGTTTTCAACCTTGCTTCTGGAGGTGCAACTATCGACGCGACCCTTGTACCTGCCTTAAAGCCTGAAGTCTTGTGCTGTTTGTTCAATTCTTTGCTATCGTCTTCTAATCGCACCATAGGTCCATCGTGGATCAAGTTCAACAGTTCAAGGCCTTCCTGTCACAGAAACCAGATGGGGCTAAGTGGGATGGCTCAAATTCACTATTTGCATTCTGGATTGGTATTAATGACATTGTAAGTCGGTTTCGTTCTCTTTACTGTTGACTATTCAGGACTCAGTTATTTCAGGGAAATTCAGCTGGATGGGTATGAAATTCCTTTACTGTACATTCCACGAGTATTTATGGGGGCAATGACAGACTAACATAACACGTCCAGAGTTCTATACGTCTCTTATGGACCATTTGACAGTTCAAGTAAGCATACATCATAGTCTGTCTCTGTGCTCTTAACAAGGCGTCTTTCACTAGCTTGACGAGCTCGTCTCACTCGGTGCACGTTCCTTCCTCTTTCTGACGGTCCCACCGACAGACAGAGCTCCCCTCTCTCTTGTACAAGGAGATCAAGTTGCGGTATTCACGCACACCATCGTTTCCCAGTACAATTCAGAACTTCAAACAGCGATCGCAAACTTCCAGACCAATAATTCCGGGACCGTCCAGGATGCCACAGTCTTTGACACACAACCGGTGTTTAATTTCTTGCTGGATAATGCTGATTCAATTGGGTATGTCAACGTGACTGGATTTTGCGAAGGGTATGGAGGTGGAATTGGGGACTTCGGTTGTGATTCACAGATTGAGGGGTGCGCGCCTATCGCGAGCTACTTGTAGGTCAGAGACTACAAGTTTTATTTTTTTTTCTGATCGAGGTCGTTTCTTTCTGTCAGCTGGCTGAACTCACTACATCCCGTTTTTACTGTGCACGAGTAAGTCGTCGCTGTTTGTTATTTTCTCGAAGTCTGACCAACAATTTTTGATAGTACTCTTGCACGTACCATTTCGACGAGGTTGAGTAATTAGATCTTACGGATGCTACATAGTTGGGTTCTAGAGAAAAATTCTGTTATAGAAGTCATTGGTCCAACTACTTGTATTTATGTCCGTCTACACAAAAATGAAACATTTGATCATCAGGAGATAAAACTTACCTTAATCTAATGTAGCGCTTGATATTCCAACACTTGGATGAGTGTGAGGCTTCTTGGATGGTTGATTGTAAATACACTATGTACATGTATTTGATGTCCACAACCCCACAGCACTGTCCTCGATATGACCAGGCAAGATGGTTCCCTCATCAAAGACAAAGGTACATCTTCGTCATCATTCCTGTGTAATCATAAATACGTAGTTGTATGAGACAACAAAAGAGGCCAAGTCAAGATATCAATGCCTAGAAAGCAGCTGCAACATCATCAAAGTGCCTGCCAGGGCGCCGACACCAGCAACAGTCGCCCAATGAGTTGAAGAATAATTGTTTTGGACAGTAAAACCTTGAGGAAAATTGACATCTCGGATAGAATATAGTACGACGCCAGTAATGAAACCGATGATAGCATATGCAAGAAAGACTATCGGCATCGAAAAGATGAGAGAACGCTTCTAATACCGATCACTCAGCACGCACCCACACTATAGACGAGCTGACTTACTGAAACCCACACAATACCTTCGCTAATCCGAGGAGCAATCCTGACCACCTCCGACTTATACTTGAATATAGCAACAAGCGTTGCCGCCACGGAGAACGATGCAAAAAGAGTTGACACAAGACCTGCGATTCTCGCAACATTATTCAAGTTGGGTAAGGACAGGAACGTCACGGATGCACTCAATACGATCGCTGCCTGTGTGGGGAGATATATTGAACATAGATGGTAACCAGACTGGAAAGAGGCTTACCACGATACAAGTACACGTGCCAATGATAAATGTAGGACCGACGGCACGAAGGTTGGATTCATCATCCACACAGTGTTGGTTGTGACGCTCAAAAAAGATGTAAGGGATGCCCAAACAGATAACGGAGATAACCACATCAAAAAAGCCGCGAACTAGAGACCGTCGACGACGGACCAATGGGTAGGTGTTCGAGACAACATCGTTTGGCAGTGGTTTGTTAGGGCGGAAAAAGGTATGGCGCCAGATAACTGGTTATGATCTGAGATGATGGTACAGTTTGTTTTAACGTTTGATTACTCACCGATGCGCATCAGGATTCTTGCTACGAGACGAGTTTGAATGCCGTCTTGATCAGCGGTGAAAGAGCGCAGAAGATTATTGAGTTCTTGACATTCGTCTTGAGTGAATGGAGCAGGCACGACCTGATTAGTTGGGAGCAGACGATCTGCAGTACTAGTTTCGTGTCATACTTGTGGGTCATAATCTGATGGACGCACCAGCCCACGCCCAACTCAGAGCCTCGAGGGCCTCCGTCTTAGTACTCATGGGAAGATTTATATGTGCTGGATGACCCTCGAGAAATGACCAATATCTGTATTCCATATCAAGCTCTGCTGAACTTTAGGTTTTGAATCAAACAGAAAGAGAGAGCTACTAACGATCTTCCTCAGGAGACTTCCTCTTCTTTCCACTATTGTACCCCGCGTCGGTAACAACAGATTTAGTCTGATGATTGACCCAACTACTCCGGGGTTCGAAACTTCTACTCCTTCCACCCCCTCGAGCAGTGTTGCTGTCACGCAACCAAAGCTCGCACCCACTCGGTGCAGCCTCCTCACAATCATTTTCCAGATATGCTGTAACAGCATTCAAAGCTTTCTCCATCCTCAGATTGATGTCAGTTGTAACACGACGCGTGGGATGAACATAATAGAATAATCCATTGGGTAGATGATATTCAATCCAGCCGAGTTCATGGAAGTGGAGTATGGGAAAAATATTGTGCGGGTTCCGGAAGTTTCTCTCAGTGGGACCATGGGCAGTGTCGCTTATTGAGCTTACGCAGATATCAGTGTTGGTGATTGGTGCTGTTTTTGGTGGCTGAAGGTATGACGTAGGCCTCTCAGGTGTGACAAGTAGAGGCCGTGTTTCACTAGATATAGTCGTTAGAGATAGATTTTCCCCGGGTAGGCATCTACTCGTACTCGATATCACCATCATACGGAGAGAGATTTGCTGCATGCTGTTTCTGTTTCAGAGAGCTACAACAGTCGAGAAAATAGATAAGGTACGCAAGATATGATATAGGGAGGAGGCATTTTTACCTCCATGGTAAGACTTCTGGTAATGACCCAAAAATTTCGGGCTCATCGCGACCCGCACTTATTGGAGTTGTTTCGGAGCTACACAACCAAAAAAAATGCACAATCTCGAAAGAGGAAGTTTACAGAAGATTGTCAGGACATACCGGGGCATAAGTGGTACATCTGGTACAACCGACGTAGATAAAGTGATTTGTTGTAACGGTAGCTTCGCATTTTTGTTCTGACTCTCACCCCTGGACCACAAAAGATTAGTCATAGGCCATAAACTGATTATAGACTTACAGAACACTTGCATGATCCAAATGCACACTTCCATTGCTCCCAGGTTCCAAACATGGTGATGAAGCCAGAACGCCGGTCCTAGAATTCTCCACAGGCACGGTACCATATGAAGCTGGCAGCGGATCCTGCTGTGCAGGGTCGACAGGGAAGGAATTTTTAGGAATATTGACGGTATCAATGGGACTAGGAGGATCAATAGGATCGGTCAGCGGGACAGATGTCAGATCTCCTCCACGTTCCATTGGATGGCTGTAATCCTCATGGGTAGGAGTGTCGTTAGAATACTGTGCGGTTTCGCTTGTGGAGCTATCGCCAGTGGCGGGATAACCTGGGACATCCACAGGATTCTGAGTCTTATGGACGGAAATGGAATCAGGTTCGCGCGAAGCTGAATCCTCTTCATAAGCAGGAGTGATGTTATGAGGAGCAGACGTGGGAGCAGAAAGTCCACGAAACGAAGGAGCGCGTGAAGAAGGGTCATCTTGATTTGACGCAAGCCTATGAGGATCAGAAACTACAATGGGCTGGGGAAGTTCTTCTTCGTCTTGATCCTTAAATGCACCTGGGTTTCCAGACCAGGAGTCCATGACAGGTGGCGGGACATACTCCGCGGGGCTAGTCGCTACATCCAAAGGTTCAGGGCTTGAAGATCGTGGGAGCTCCTGAGAGAGAGCAGAATGACCAACAGACCCTGTCGCATCCATTTCTTTTAGAGGAGATTCGTTGATAGGACTAGGCATCGTGTGTGCTACGAGAGGCTCAGGTGCAGAAGCCGATGTGTCGATCTTGTGTGAGGGAGAAAAGGCAGCATCAGAAGAGGAGCGAGAGCGGATGGACGACGGTCTGGAGGTGCCCGAACGATTGAAAGTAAGCACGGTAGAGCTTCGTCGCACGGCACCGGTCAAACGACCCGTCCATTTGGTCTTTGGACTTGCACCACTGGTCATGTTACAAAGGGAGAAAGATTTGCGCGATTCGACAAGTTGAGCTTTAGTATACTACCACTTTTGATGGAATCGAAGAGAGAGGGGAATCGTAGCAGAAAGTGAGTATGGGAGAAGGGTTTCGTTATCAAGCATATGCCAGGCCGCTGCATCGAGGCAATTAATGAAGTAGATCAATAATGTTGGATGCTTGTATCATGGAGGGTCGTGACAATCAGACCCCAAATGTATGGTATCGCAAGGACAACACGTTGCATGTCGACTGTATAGGGCATGTAGCATTAAGTAGTAGAGGGACACGAGATAACCGGCTACACATCCTGCAAGGGTTGATCAAGGGACGGCAAGTATTTGTCTTGCTGAACTTGGCAGTGGAATAAAGACGGCAAGCCTTTGTCGTGCTAATAATAATCTCCAAACAGTCACGTCACATCCTCAGCTTGGTCATGGACACCAACGACACAGGCCCAAAGCAACTCAGGATAACATCACACGGTAGAATAAAGAACTTTGTCTCCTTCGCTCTTCAGTTTTTTCAGGTAATAATTGGCCCGCTATGGTCTATCGTCAAATTTACATTCCCTAGAAATACGATTCTAGGCCCCTTGTGCTTCATACACTTCCTCGGGATCCTCCCAGTCAAACTACAGGAGATCTCGACAGTGCAACTTTAGTTATACCTCGTCTTATTTCTGTTGTGGAGATCATCAAACGCGAATATATCAAACACTTACACAACACGCATTCTCAGCGTTTTGTAGGGTTACATCAGTATAACCAACTTGGGACACTGGAAGATCTTGGATATGGTGAAACAGCAGAGCACGACCCGGCTGAAGATCGTGAAAAGCTGATAGAACTCGCCTTGCAAGGGAAAAAGTACGTTATTGCCTCACGATCCACAATGTCTTGCCGATACTTGTTCTGCAGCATCAAGCTCAAGCAAACGCCATTTTTACGAGTCACATTGTCTTTGGAGAAAATACCAGAACTTAGTCAATCAGCAACGTATGTGCTGTGTCTTATGAGCTATTTTCATACCCTAAAGTCCTAAAGATACCAGCCTCCAACCACACGAAAACTGTCCAAGTCAGCCAAGGCACGAGCCAAGAAGCGACAAAAGAAGGCTCAACCAGCAGTCAGTGAAGACGCGATCAAGTCATGACATACATCGCATCTGTTATCCATAATCCATATCTGCAGAAATCCATGCATCTGGACCTGCATCGTCTAATCAAAACCTTGAGCGCATCAAGCTATCCAGCACTGGTCTGGAAAACGTTTCCCCACAATGCATATGACAACTCATCATCGAGCCGCCTTACCCTCTCCATCTGCCAGTATCTCGTACCTTCTGTAACGTCGGAGCTCTCTGGTCGGACCATGCTGTATGATCCGATGAGTTGGATATGACGAGAAAATTTTTTTTCATGGACTGCGGACTATTTCCACAGAAGCTACCTTCGCACAGCTCTCACATACTTTTAGCAATATCATACCCGAGGCGAATCCAAACAACCTCAGTTAGCATGTATTCATATGCTGGAATGCATCCTCATTCACAGAAGATGTCCAGAGCAATATTTTGCATCATCGCCTATTCTCTGATTACCCATGCAAGAATTTTTCTTTGCACATTCCCTTCTAGTCAGGTTTTCAGCTTAGAGGGACACTAACAGGCTTTATTATACCTATCAGTGGAATCGCGTCCTTGACAGAATCTGTCATACCAGCCTTGCCAGCACCTGATGTTTGGTCAGACGCCATGAGCACATGACACATCCTGGCTTTGCTTGACATTCCGATACATGACACGATAAATCTCTCCTTCTGCCAAGTTTTCGGTTCTCGGTCGTTTTTACCCGTACATCGATCTCAGCGGGCAAGCATAGCTTTTGAAGCATACCTTCATATTAAATTATGGCTGTTGCCGAATCGAAGCTAGAAGCTAGAAGTTGAACGGCGCCTAACGTTTGTCAGGCTCCGGGAATGGAGGTACAAAAACTAGTGGAGCGCCACAAATTTCAGGTCCTTGTCCCTGCTGTGGACCCCTTAGCGAACATGACTAGAATTAAGTTAATACCCCGCTCTTCTCGAAGTGATCAAGCCCTTATAGGGTTAAAGGTCTCAGGACACGAGAATCAAAGATTCAGTCGTGTACATCGCAGAAAACGAGGCTTGTGTCCTTGCTACTCGGGTGCAGTGTGCGTCGCTAGATGCACAATTTTTTTGCGGCATTAGAGAGACCAAGACATAAATATAGTAAATCATTCTCATCAAAGCTTAAACCTCGCACATGCAACAAACCCATAATATGTCACAAGCTGAAATCGTAGGTCAACTAGGGGTCGAGGTTTTGTCTATGTGGGGGCAGACATGAGCAAGCGCTTGTGACATCTACACGTAGCGAGTATCGCCGCCCAGCTATGTTTGAAGTACGTCGAACATCGTTCCAGTTCCCATAAACATCTGGACTCGGGTTGTTCTTCAGAGAGGCGTGTCAGATACAGGTAGTCAGTCTCATTTACCTAAGGTACCCGGGGAAATTCTCTGAAAGAAAGAATCACAAGTAGCGCCAGTCTTGTTCCTACATTTGAATTGTCTACCCTTTCTTCGAACTGCACTCCATTTCTGAGGGGGGAGGATTAGCACCAATACCTTTTTTGGATGCTTGAAATAATGTTTCGCGATGCGCTGCTCGGATCGAGAGGTATGTCGCACTTTTTCTTGAAAGAGACATCTTATAACTAGATGGTCATGCATAAATTTTACCGCATAGCAATCGACGGGCTCAAGGACTTTATATAGGTGATGGAGGAGACAGAACCATAGTTGAAATGGGACTGTATCTATGAGTGAGTAATTTCACATTTCTCAATGATTATGATCGTTGTAATGCAGGTGCTTATTTTTTTTAGACTTCAAACAAACTTGGTCCTATGAGGTTTAGAGTTATCGTAACCAGAGAATCCTATATATAAGCGATTACAATGATGAGGTCGGTTTTCTGGGCGGTGTCAGGAAGGGGCTATTATTCCTGGATTGACACTTTGACTTACCATGGGGATTCTCAGAAAAAGACCCTACCATACTCATTTGTCACTGACAACCGCTATTTTGAACATCACTCTTACCCCATCAAAACATGGCCTGGGAGTAGCAATGAGTTCCATCTCTTCCAAGAAGCTCATGATTTTTGACTTTTGAGCTGAGATAAACCATCGAATGGAATTTAGTTATATCCTGTCTTATTCTAAACAACATCATTAATGATCATAATTCACCTGCCTGACCGGATAGTATCCTGACTGCCTGTGCAAAAGTACGTGTTAGCCACCAATACTATATGTAACAGATTCTGTACTTGGATCTCAGAGTCAAGTCACCCGTAATTGGGCAGAGGGAGTATAGCATGTATAATGGTGTTTTCCTGATTTTCAAATAGTGTCGAAACGAACACGAAAATCGTGCAATGTTCTCATGACGGGCTCGTTCCAAGATTGTTTCGCTCTTCACATGGACGAAGTATAGCCATTGTTCGATTTACGGGACAAGTCTCAAGGCACGAGATCTGGCAGTCACTGGCCACAGCAGGGGATAAAATGAGCACCATGTATGCAGATGTAAGGGATTGAAGCGGGAAACTGTATACAGAAGCTCACCATGCTGAATAGGGTCGTCCAGTATTACATTATCCCCTCACTCCCTCCACACACACTCCGCCCGATTTGACTGGAATTGACCTGCAATAATTCGCGATACGGTCTGCAGCTTGACAAGATATCATGGACAATATATCACGAAATTTGTTTTCACGAAACATAGAAAGTGATCTAATCAGACTCAACATAAACGGTAGTAAGATTGCTTTGGTTGTGATGAGACAATTGAGACGATATGAACTTGAATAAGATCACTAATCAACCTCCATCGCACTGGTATCTACGAAATCGACAGTGGGTGCATCAGGGTCTGAACTGTGAGCGGATGGTTGATCAGGTGCAGCAGGATTATGCCTGACGTGTATTGTTCGGTGAGAACGATGAGATGGACCTTGGGATAGACGTCGGGATTGTGGCAACGTGACCGGCGAAGGGGAAACACTAGAACATGGAGAAGAATTGGGGCTCGAGCTTTCACGTTTGGAACGAATAGATCGATTGAAGTGATTACAAGAGGGATTACGACAGACGAATTCTACGTGAAGGATCAAAAGAGTATGGACACAACAAGACAAACACTCACGGGCATCCTCCCACATGGATTCCTTGACTAATCCATTATGGGTAAAACACCGCTCGCAAATTAATGCATACCGCGAACTGGGTGAACTAATATCATGTTCCTCGTCTCCTAGGAGCGCGTCAGCAACTTTGTCGTACCATCGTTTCCGGGGAGGGCCCATGGGAAAAGGGTTGGGCGCCGCTGAAGCGTTGAATCAGATACTGTAAACAAAGACATTATGAAAGCATACGAGTGAGCTGAGCTCGAAGTGTAGGTGGCATGGGAGATCTTCCGAGAGCTGTCCCTTGCCGTCGAGGAGTGACGGGATTTTGCTTTGACATGGTTCGTTCTTTCAAGGGTTTTGCTCCAGGAGGAAGCTCGTCGTATTCCTGGAACAATTTCACCATCGAGTCAAAGTTTGTTCTCTTTTTGATATCTTCGACTTTTGCGCGGCGTTTTTTCATCAAGTTTTGAAGGGACTTTTCTGTATAATGTGTAAGATATGAGGGAAAAAGAGCATGTGATCTTACCTTCTGCATCGGCCTTTCGGGTGTACCATACCTGCACAATACGTCGAATAAACAGAATGCTAGACAACGATTAGGTTCAATCAAGGAATATGACAATAAGAACTCACATGATTGGTCCGACAAATGCAGGGAGCCCTCGCATTACTCTTCTTACGATGGGATGTCTGCCCGCAGTAGGCCAAAAGAATGATGGTAAGATGTCCAGATACCAGAGAGTGACATAGATGACCCAGGCAAGAAGAGTGTAGATAGTAGCCAACAGAGTCGAGCGTTTCTCTCGTAGCCGTATTTCCAAAAGCCTTATCTGGCGTTTTTTTATGTCCTTTGCCAGCGCTGCGAGAACAGTCTCGAAATCTTCCTCTTTCTGTTGAAATACCGATAGGTCAGAAAGTAACATATGAGCTGAACCATAAGCTTCCCTGGGAGAATATTCGCTTCAGGAAAGACATGCCGGGAATGCACTTTTTCGAAATTCAACCAGAGGGTCAATGATGATATAACACAGGTGTGACACATCATGGCACGTGGCCAGCAATGGTACATACGAGCATGACGTCAACTTAAGTAATCGATCTCCTATGTCAAAGTTACTGATGGTTACAACACATGGCTGATCTGCATTCCCTCTCCGGAAACATTTCTGCCGACAATTTTCATGCGGCAACATGGGGCCCTACCTTCTCCACTATTTCTTGTTGTTTTATACTTCCTAAACAAACGTGAAAGGGACACTTATTCATGGTTTTCCATATACTATTCCCAACACTCATGTTAGATGATACTCCCATGCAGCTATTCCTGTGTCAATACGTATAAGAACAGTTTCAGTATGTATCGGCCGAGCTGATAGGAGTATTGGATAAGTCTCCATCAAATCCCACAGAATCTGTGGTTGATGGGGGAGTTATATGTTTACAGTGGAAATCCTAAAAAATGAGCGCTCAGATAAGAATGTATGGATTGTAGTTCAGGTAGAAGAGGTAAGCAGGCGGCATACATCCCATCAACTTCAGGATTAGATATGATTTCAGAGGTGGGCCGGCATCTGACTAATGTACAAGTGAACTTACTATCCGGGAATGGCACGGACGTCCCTTGAGTTATAGTATGAGATATCTTCACCAGAAATGAATGCTCTGTAATGTGTTAGTTTTGAAGTCGTTTCGAAATATGTACCTCGAAAGTTAAAGAATACCTCATTGGCGCGATAAGGAGTGTTCTAGGACAAATTATGATGATCGCATTTACAGATGCCAAACTTGTAGTCACGAGCTCGTGATATTGCACCCATAGACAAAGAAGGGAATCTTGCTCATATACTCGAAGTGAATCGGAGTTGGAATAAGTATTGTTAACGTATTGCCTTCTGTTGAGAATATGAGAGAACTTCATAAACAATCAAACTCAAATTTACCGAGAATTCAGTACTGCGAAGGGTGAATACGTCAGTTGATTTTGTTACGGCAGCAATAATTTGCTGCGCATCGGCCCTATCCAATTAAACACAAGTGGATCACACCAGGCAAAGCAAGTGGGGACATGCGGTTGGTTCGGTTCGAGACCGGCACTTGCCACATCGTATGCAACCAACGCTTCTGGATCAATGAGCGAGTGGTCCAGCTACGTGGGAGGAGACGGATCTTGAGCATGTATTTGTCTTGATGTCCTCTATGATTTAACTGTCAATTTTTCTCGAGAGCGAAGATGAACAAACCGGTTCATAAGACATGCCACACATTAAGATATTCCATGTAGATCGTATTGAAGGAAACTTGATTCGCAGGCTGTGCGGTGGCGTATCTGATGACGTTCATCTTTTCATAAATTGGAAGTAGCGTGAAACTCGTACTTGCACTGCCGATTGTCCAGGCGTTTAGAATAAGGGTAAAGACGTAAGTCAACTTGACGTTGCTGGAATCTGGTGTGTGATTCGGCCCTGAAAAAGGGATATGCTGGGACGCCGAATTGAGAGCGCGAGATGGAGCATATTTCCTGTAGATATATCGAATGTTAAGGCCGTTAAGACAAAGTGCCTGAGCTCGGACAAAAAAGCCCGTGAGACTTCTGGAAAATGTCGTTAAGGTCCATGTCCATTCTGGAGGAAGGAGTTTGAAAAGCCTTCCCCATTGGTATTGCGGATCCGATGTGACTCAGGATTTTATGTTGCCACCTCAGTATGCTGTAAAGTTGACTTTTCCCAGTAATGAATGACTTCCCCCGCTTGTACTGGAACAACGCGGTGGTATCATATTCTCAATTCAGTAGCGAGGCTGTTGTTCCAAAACAGTCAGATTCACACCGTCACGGCAAGGATTTGAGCTAGCAGCACTGATTGATCTCGTGATGGAAGCAATCTATTTGTGACACATTTGCAAAGGTCGGATAAATTACTGTAGAACAACGCGGCATTGACAGATGTGTCTAATTCGCGTAAGACATCAATGAGACGGATTCTTGAATCAAAATACCTGTTTGGTTTTGCAATGCTGTCCAGGCAAGCTGGGACAGACACGAGGCGTCAGTTCATCTCCACGATTCCAATGAATGATGTCTGTTGTTAGGATGCACATTTTTCAGGTAGACTATTCTGTTGACATACCTCCATGAATAGACCCAGATAAATCCCACTAGAAATGGTGATCTAGTCTGATGGTCAAAGACACGGAGTATTTTCTCTATGATTGACCGCCAGGATAGTATGCTTTGTCATCAAGGATTGTTCCTACATAGTTGTGAAAGAGAATATCCGAGCGAGTCGGTTCGAAGCTATTTACGTCATCTGCTGAAAATGGGTTAAATCGAACCCCATCAATCTTGGGAGAGGATGTGGCCACCTCCGGACCAAGATTTCATGACAGATAATAAGGCCGCTGGGGTGTGACTCCCAAAGCCATCCCGTTTCTGTCTTGGGCCGCGCAGTGTAAAGTTCCACTACCCGACTCTCTTACTTGTGGAATCAACCAAGCGTCCTTGTATCCGACGTCAAACTTCTGATAGATCCATTTTGCTGTTTAGCAAATCTTCAGATCTTCCGTTAAGTATATAAGGTGTCTCTCAACGTTTGTTGCACAAAAGCTCATCCTTTCCGTCACAATGTTGGCCACAGCTTACCCCTCACAATCCTTCATGTCCAGCAATTTCAACAACAAACAACAAGGCATGCATACCCAGAACCCTGTCTCGTACTCTTCCTCGATGTCTCCTCAACTCGATCATTCACTGCTCTACACAAACAATTGGTCAGGTATGTGTGCTTGGATCACCTCAGAGTGTTGGGTGTTTTTCAATACTACTTCACAGGCAACGGTGGCCAACAACGCTTTGTGGCAACGAGCCCTGCCTATAGCTTTTGCAACGACATGCCTAGGCATACTAATCAACACAAGATGTTCTCGAATTCAGAGGAAAACAGTAGCCGGACTCAGGATTATTGCATTCGTGCGGAAAGAAGTACCTACGAGTGGTCGCCATCTTCCATCAATCACTCTTCGCTGTACATTCCTACTCCCCTGGCGAGATCCTCTAGTGAGTTGTACAGGGACGCACAACAGTTCTGTCATTCGTGGTCTGAGTCGGACACAAACTCAGTCGACTCTATACGAAGTAACAGCACTCAATGGAGCAGTGATGGCTTACGCGTCAGCCCATTGTCATCGCCCCCTCCAATCATGGACAATCTCTTGCTCACTAGCTCCACAAATTCTCCTGTATACTCTGTCGCCGCTGGACCGCCATTGGTTCAGCCGACTCGAGTTTATGATATGTCATATATCTCGTCACCTTCTTTATCCCCAGCCATGGTGCCCCGAGACACATCTCCTCAGATTGCTCCATCTCATTCCAGGAGAGCAAGTGTGAATGGTTCCGCGGAAGGGAAAAAATGCTCCCATTGCAATGCAACTTCCACACCCCTGTGGCGCAGAGAACCCACTACTTTGAAGCCGCTTTGCAATGCTTGCGGTCTCTATCTACAACAAAGGCACCGACATCGCCCAAAGGAACTCATTGATGCCGATCAAGACGACGATGAGAGTGAAGAAGAGGACCAAAACTATAACGGTCCCGAGTGTAGTCATTGTCATACACACACAACTTCGGTTTGGCGTCGGAGTAAAAGTGGGGCTCAGGTATGCAATGCATGTGGCGTCTACGCGAGACTTCGTGGAAAAGATAGGCCAATGTCATTGAAACGAAAGAAGATCAAACCCCGCACCAAGCACGCCTCGATCTCTGCCTCTATGTCTCCGGCCGTTACACAATCATGAAATATGAACATTGACACCATAATTGTAATTTAAGTCATGCTCCCTCTGGTCTTTGATTTTGAGACTATATCTCAGTATCCCATTATGTTGTAGTAAGAGAGTTTGCAATTTAACAACTATTCCTTGATTGCATGATCCATCTCTTCAGTTATTTCTAGCATAGGCAAGCACTGATATTGCATGTCATTTGATATTTTTTGCATCTTGCAACAGCAGAACATGATAGGAGCATTTCCTGGGCAAAGTTATGTGACCTTCATTCCGCTGCCGACGAAGAACATCCCAGCGTTCCTCAATGAGTCAGTCTAGGCCAAGAAGGTACGGAAGCAGCATTTGCACAGCATCAGGAATGTCAAGTCTCAGGATGTCCAAGATTAAAGTTGGAGCTGAGTAAGGGTTATCAGGAGTTGGTGGCGGCGCTAGGATCCACTTCTGAGTCTGGTGATTTGCATGACCTGAAATTGATTCTAATTTTGTCCGAGAGGTCTCGAAGGAGACACGTTATAGAATTACACCTCATGGAGATCGCATCATGTGGCTCGAACGGACGATTTCGTGAGTTATATGTTCCGCATGGGATCATGGGATATTGTACGGTGAGGTGATGACACTTCTTTAGTCGCTCACAAGAAGTACCCCTGACTAGTGATAGTCTGACTGTCAAAATAGCCAAGTCTTTCGTTGGTTGCATCCGGGTTTGAGCCTGAGACAATGACCTAAGAGTTGCTCTGATGTACGTTGGCAAAGTTTCACAACACCAGCGGTTTGGACCCTGTCGTTAGCCTGACCATCACTTGTCCCCTGACAAATAGGAAAATCAACGAAACACGAGATGACACATCCTTAGGTCACTGCAAGGAAGCATCCACACGTGTGGCTGAAACTCCACCATTCCAGATAACGGCCCCAGCAGGAAAGTTAATGACCGCTGCATTGGGCACATGAGCAAAGGCGAGGTTAAAGCAATTCAGCACTTATGTAAGTAATTGACGATATACGTCCCGAATTGTATCGGAAGAGTCTGTCACGGCGCTAATAAATAAAGTTTAGAGTGGGCTATTTGGAGTAACGATAGGGTGTGCAACGGAATAGGTGATATATGGCCGTAAGAAGAGAAGGCGGCGCAAGACTAGTAGAGTGCAAAAGAAGCTCAGCAGCAGGCTTGACAATAGATCATTGAAGCAGTAGGTCAGTGATAGCATATGTTGGTTCATTGTAATAGCTTGAACTAATTTAGCTATCCCACGGGTGGCAAGCGGGGTCAATAGTGACAAATATTCTTTCTGATGCTTGCCTCTTATTTCAGAATACTTTGTTGCTGCTGTTCCAGTGAATCCTATGTCATTGATGAAAGAGAACGGCTCCTCCAATTCCAGATACCAACAATGCCGTGGGTTTTTGATGATAACACACAAATCACTGCTTATATTCCACAGGCCCCAGATAATCCATGCGCAGGAACTGGATTACCGACATCGCATGGGCAAAATCGTTCGAAACAAGGAAGGGCAAGGACAATTCCTTGTCAAGATGGACTTTCATGACTTACTTTCCTTGAATCCAGAAAAATGGTGGACGTCTGCGCTCAACTTCCATTCAACCTTCACAATCGTGTGATTCACGACATAATTGAAAGTCGGTCACGATCACAATCGACTGACTATGACGCATCTGACGAGGAAAGTTACCGCTCGCTCGTACGTCAACACAATTTGACCCAGAAACGAGCATACGAGTTGAGATACCCGGTCTATTACGAAACCTCGCGGTCACGGTCACCTTCTATTGGACTAGGCTCTACATCAATTGCCTATGAGGCCGACAGGCCTGCTGCCATCCTTAATCTGCGGTTGGTAGGTGTCACCGAAACTGAACGTGGCCGAACTAAAGCAAGGGCAATTGGTTCTATGAGCTGTGACGGAGGAAGTTCACTCAACTCGACTGGGACTCTTCATGTCAAAAAATCTAATCCCTCTGTGGTATGTCCTGTCTGGCTCTCAAGAAGAACGATGCGATTTCATCATTACTAGTCTTTCTCTCCTCAATTCGAATTCATCAATCCAGTCTTATCTTCCTGGAATGACTCTATCCCATACCAGCCCCCTAATCACTCCTGAAATGTATTGATATTGATACCAATCTACGAGCATCTTTTTCGCTTTTAAAAATACAAGAACTCCGTGCCGACTTGGAACTCACTAATGGTTCTTCCAAACATGGAATCGACTGGAAAGATATCTTTTAGTTCAAAGGAACTGATTTTTCTCCACACAAAGCCATTTCAAAAAGTAGCTGGACCAGCATTTGTAGATGTTCAACATCTTTGATCTAACGTATCGTCGGAATAAGGCATGGTATATAAGGAGGGGATTCCTTGATGTCGGCAGATCTATGTCCTCTTGCATTACTTGGACTTCAATCACTGATTGATTTGCACCTATTTATCACACATTTTAGCTGATCTTTATCTGATGATTGGCGGGCATCGCAGTATACTCAAATGGCGCAGCACTGTACATCATGGACATTCAGAGTGTATTTGATCCATAGGCAGAGCCTAAATCAACAAAAAGTTTATGTCAGTCTTTATCCGAAGATGAGTATACACACACATCCTTTCACATAGGTCAGGCTTGACTCGACTCACAACAACCCTGTATCTGTCTTTCTGCAATGAAGTAATATTAGTTTCTCGCAGCATTTCTGCGTCAGGTTCCTCTTTTTATTGAGTGTGAGATCTGGGAGAAGTCTGGATTCCTTTCTAGTATATTATTTGCAGATACCCATATCAACTTCACAGTTAACCTATCTATCATCGACAAGGAATATCCATTCAGGATCAATCAGCTGCCCAGCAGTCTGATATCATTATTCAACTCATAAGATAGAAAGTGTCAGGAAAAAAACGGATGATCTACAGACATAAACCACCGCAATCATGTATCATCATCATCTTTGGGGATTCCATTTTGGAGTTTATGCTCAGGCACTTCGGCGTCCTTTGGTTGATTTTTATCAGCAGCAATCCCCACAAACGTTGGAAATCTACAATCGAGTAAATTTTTCGAGTCAATAATAAAGAAGCAACGAAAAGCGTACCTCGGAACGCCATCTTTAGTCAACTCCTGGAATCGATAGGTGATGATAGACCCGATGGCTGGAGGATTCTTTCGTTGCTTGTCATTCAATCCTGATCCAACGCTAAATGTCTATTAAACAGAAGATTAGCAATCTGTCGGGTTCGGAGATGAGAAAACATTACTTTTCTAGACTCCATTTTACACTGGAGAGCACCTGTGACGCCTTTATTTTTCCCTCTTTCCATCAACATAGCCAGTCACAATAGCTTCAGCATCATAGAACGTCTGTTGACATAAGCACTCATCCACGTAATTTGGAATGGCGAACACACCTTGACTTTCAGCAACGTAGGCGACCGATGTCCTTCATACTTCCTTGAAAAAAACTCAGAAAAAAATTCCGGGTTGATGCAAAAAAAACTCACGATTTCGGCTCACGTAACATAATACCTTCACCACCTAAACTTTCAATCTCCTTCAATTTGTCAAACACATGCTGTTTGTCCTTAACTTTCTCCTGCTTAACGACCGCAACGTGATCAGAACAATGTGACCCTCCAGGGCCAAAGAGCGATTGAATGTATTCAAGGCGTGATTCAAAGGGATCTGTCCCGCGCGAAGGAATGTCGAAGACCTGGACGAAGATGAGCAACGGGAAGAGACAGAAAAAAGGGCGATGAAAAATTTATCGGATCCACCGGTCCGCTGGAAAGCGACAGAATAAACAGAATATATTCACCTGGAACGTGATATTCTTCCAATGAGGCGAATTAGCCGTTCTCACTATAGATACTGTGGACTGAAATTCCCCGCGTCCAGCAAAGAGCTCTCCATCAAGTGTAACGTCTTTTGGGAGTTCTGGTACAGGTGAAGAATGGATCTGTCAATGCTCTGATAACGAGGCAACAAGTGCATTGAATACTTACTTTCTAGGAACCACTCAGGCGGGAAGAACGGGTTGCCTAAACGACTTATCATTTTTGTCCCATCGTAATAAGTTCTACATGTAGCAAGATTACCAAGATGCGACAACATCGGCGGTTTGTGATGCAGGACACCAGAAAAGAAAGAAGAAACCTCGTCAGAGCAGAAAGGAGGATGATAAGAAAAGAAATGCAACACCTACCTAACACCATCTAGCTTCTCTGAGATCCACCATCCCGAAGGATCCGGACCAAGATCCAAGTCCCACTTGTTTGCCAATAATAATTCAGGTATTTTGGGTTTACCTTCAGATTTTTTGACAGCAGATCTATTGGCAGCAGACTCAGGCTGAGGCCCGTTTGGGTTTTTTTTGAGTAATCGAGCGGACTCATATGCCTCGCCGAGTAGACTTTTGAGATGTTTGCATGTACGTGCGTTGATTGGTACACCGCCCTACAGATTCAAGCAGAAGCAAAATGTAAGTGACACTTTGTGGAGAGTGGAGAAGAAGGAAAGGCTCGTACTTGATGTTTCCAGGCCTTAGATAGGAATAGAGTTTACGAAAGACAATGTTTTGAAAGATTGTAACGAAGATAGGAGTAATGGAATGAGCTTCAACGTTATTTGTTTAGGTGTGATGAGATCATACCGGACAAGAGCTGGTTGTAGATCAGAAAGGCGCATGAGCCTACAGTCGCAGGAGGGACTTTGAAATATTGTAGTGTTCAGAGCTCACCAATGATAGTGATCCCAGCTACGTCGAACCTTGTATTTCGTGTGACTGAACAAATATAAATAAAATTTGCAAGGTAAGAAAATGGAGATGTTAACCTGGTCATGGATGCGATTTCACGCTCCTCTCCATCTTTCATGTACACGTTCGGTTTCGTACCATCAATATCTGCAAGCTCATCTTCTACTTCCATTCCCTCGAAGGATGGTTTAGAGGTAGTTTGAACGGTCTCGACTTCTTCTTGTTCCTTGGTGATGAATTTTTACTTGATCTTTTTGTCCGCCTCGGGCGTGATCTGAAGATCCTTCGATCAGGCCCTTATCCATATTTTCGGATTTGGTATGCTGAGCTTCACGGTCCTCTGTAACTCTAGTCTCGGACAAAGTATTGACTTCCGTTGCGTTTGTGATTGTGCTGGGTGGAGCGTGTTCATTAGTGCCAGCACTGGATTGTTTGTACATCAAACGCTGTTCCTCGTATGCTTCGCCGAGGAGAGATTTGAGGTGTTTACAAGTACGAGCGTTGATGGGAACACGGGCCTATCAGCCATAGCTATCAGTGATATGCGTTATAATGAAAAGGCAGAGAGGCAAACTTGGTTTCTCCATGCTGGGCAAGAGCTAGTCCATGGTAGTGAGCTTAGGTGTCCGGGCAGGAAGCAGGGACAAACCATTCATAGTGATCAAATGTCCGCTTGATCTTGTACTTGCTTTTACTGCGGACAATGTATCAGATTGAGCGAGAAATTTGTACAAATACCTACCTTGTCGCCGAGCCAACTTCAGTTTCTTCTCCGTCTTGGAGAACAACCAGCGGTTTCACACCGTTAATCTCAGCTAACTCCTGAGATTTTACACTATCTTCAGAGAAAGGCTTCGTCTCAGTGTTCTCCTTGGAAAGTTGTTCGACTTTAGCGCGCTTGGTTGCAATCCCAGTCTTCTTGGGAGAAGTAAGTCCCTTCTCATCGTCAGCGTCGTCTTCCTCATGGTCAGCTGCTCTCTTGCGCTTGTTCACAGCTTTCGATGCCTTGGCAGGTTTGCTGCCTTTCGTAGGCGGACCATCTGATTTCTTAAGTGCGACACGAGCATTTTCATAGGCGTCTCCCAAGAATGCTTTGAGATGTTTGCATGTACGAGCATTTACAGAGATACCAGCCTGAGGAAGTCTGAATCATGATATGGAGATACGAGTAGGGCCGAAATTTTACCTGGTTTCTCCAAGCCTACAGGGGTGACTGAGAGTGTCAGAGTTGTCCGTCACGAGAGATAGCTATACATACGGGGCAGGTGCTGATTATGATCAATAAGTTATATTATTTTCATAAAGTGTGTTATACTTACCAATGGTAGTGATCCAACGTACGCTTGACCTTGTATTTGGATTTGCTAGAGACCACCTGAATGTTCCGTAAGATGATCAAAGAGGATGCATACCTGGTTGCCGAACCAACTTCATGCTCCTCACCGTCTACAAGAAAAACATTGGGTTTGATACCGTCAATTTCTGAAAGTTCATCCATGAATTTGGAACTGGGACTGGTCAGAACGTGGGCGGTTTAAATGGGCGCGATGGCTTAGGTCAGGTGAGCGCGCGTCCCATTGGCGGGCGGGACCGCGCTGATGCGGAATTCAACCCTGCCTAATTGTATCCGAAACCCCTGTCCAAGAAAGTCCAATTGACTCGACTGTGGTGCCGACGTCCGATCCGAGGCATGGTCTACATTCTTCGAGTCACTCTGTGCCGAGATGCCGGACACGAAATATGACTCCCTCTTTTAAATCAAACAGGGAAATGTCAACGATGTCCTCCACGCTAATTCCAACGAAACTAAGACAGACAATGATGATAGCTAACCTGGAGGAGACACGCATCCTACTTGCTCCTCATGTAAATTTTGTCTAGATAATCTTCGAACACTTGTTTCTTCAAGGTGTTCGGCTCTTCGACCTCTGGAACCTTGGCAATTTGTTGTCTAAGATCCTCCACCCTCAACTTCTCATACTCCTGATACTTCTCTCTCACGCCAACCTCATCAAATACTTTCTTCACTGCCAATTCACTTGGTCCACCACTTGGCTTTTTTCCATAGTTTTCTTCCAGAATCTTACGCTGATCAGGTGACGCGCATGAAAGGGCAACATTGATGCACCACGAACACTTGTTGTCGATGATATCAGTTCCAATTTTACCAATTTGTTCTGGTGTCCCGGAGAAATCGAGAAAATCGTCTTGGACTTGAAAATATTCCCCGAGAGGAATTAGAATGGATTTCGCGATATCGTAGGGATCTTTTGCTGCCTCAGAGGAGTCGAGTGATGGGATGGGTGTGTGGGGAATACCACACATGTACATTGCGGACGCAACGGGGAGATAGAAAGAATAGAAGGCCGTTTTCCAAATGACAATCAAGGAATGCCTTAGGAGCATCGTAAATTTGATTATACAGGTATATACGCAACTTTTTACTCACTTTTCAAGACTAAATTTACTCAGGTCAACTTGTTCAGGGGCAGTAATAAGATCGATGAGTTGTCCGATCTCAGTTTTCCTGGTCGTCTCGAGGAAAAGTTCGAGAAGATCGACATAGCAAGGGTCTTGCTTGAAGTACAACTTTATCAACGAATAGATGGAGGAGTTGATCAGAAACGCATCGTTGATGGCAATCATCCCGACTTCTTGGATGCGATACCAGCACGGTTGATCACGACGAGTGATCGACGAATCCATGATATCGTCGGAAACGAGGAAGTAGGCTTGAAGCTATGATATTGTCAATGACTGAAGTGAAGCCAAAAACTGGAATACAGACCAGTTCAACGCACCACCCAAGTACTGCAGCTTTGATGTATTCATCGTCTGTGAGTGGTCGACGCTTTAAGATTTCGACTGTGTCGACGACAGATAAGCCTCGGTTCAATTTACCACCTGGGACGTTATAATCCAGACTCTAGCAGATATGTCGGCATTATTACTATACCAGGAAATCTATTGTACCTTTCTGTACCAATTTATCGCATCTTCGGGGATACCTTGTCGGCTTAGTTCATTGACGAGCTCATCGGCAATCCTTTTATAAGCTTGGCTGAATTTTGCGCGGCGAGGAGCTTGATCTGCCATACGATGGTAGTGGTGAGGTGATAATCAAAAAAAAGTCATTATCGTCTGTAGTAATGTGACCCGAGAATGATGGAGGTCACTTGAGGCACAAATACTGTATACCAAAGAGAGGTATCCACGTGTTTAAAAAAAAAGGTAGCCACGTGACAGTAGAGATTATGGTTGTGCTAGTGGTCTATATCGTCCATGCCTGACGGTATCCCCACCTGGCTCAGATCCGTATTGAAAAAATCTACATCGCCTACCAGCACTTCTCAGGATGTCGCTGTAGCAGATGCTCCTCAAGTAGAACCATTCTCGCTTGCTCGTCGAATACGGACCCTCATTTATAAGTATAATGGAGAAGAAAATGATAATCAGCCGCTGTCTTCTGCCTCTTTCAATGATGATCAACAGCTTTTTCAAGCCCTTAGCAGTCCTGTATTGATGAACGGCTCACTCGATGGTCGCCGGACTAGTGTTTGGAGAGCACTCGAGGAAATGGATTCTCGACCAAGTGCAGAACTCCCTCGTGACGATGCTGTTTCAGAACCATTCGATGAGTCATCCAGTGTGATGGTGTACTCTCCTCTTCTTCCTGTGCAAGGTTCTGTCGTCGAATTGGCACAGTCCGAAGTGATCAGTGAGCAAGAAGAAGGACAGGACCAAGTCCATGCACGCGAACTAGAAACTACACCAGTACCTCCATCTATACCTACCTTGTCATGGACGAATAGCCTTACATCACGGTTTACGAAACCTTCACAGCCCACACCCCCTCCACCGGCCGAGTCTTCCATGACTCCTCGAACGCGTGAGCGGCATTTACGAGCTCAGAGAGCTTGGGTTCCTTCCAAAGATAAACTTTCTATCCAGTGTATGTGGTGGGGCTATCGCATGTGCGTTTGATACCTTGATTGCATACTTAAACATTCAAGTTTTTTTCAGGTTTCTTCCTCCTCCAGTTCTCGATATCTTAGATGACAGGCAACTAGAAGCAGTTCGGCGTGCAGCAATAATCACAACCGCACTTACATGGTTCTTCAATAATCTTCCTATTAATACCCTTCCGATTGCTCTCCGTCCGACTCTCCTTCTTGTTCAGCAGATAGCACCATTCCTTGGGTCAATTGGGACGTTCATCTCCTGGAGTTGGAATATGATCAAAGCTATGACCAAGGGTATGGAATTACCCTCACTGCGACTTGGCTATTACCGATTGCGTTGATACCTGGTACATGGCCCCAACGTGATTGGCCTGTCAGCCCGCCCTCTCCCGACTTTGCACCTCTTCCCTCTATTGAATCCATTCTTCAGTCATCTACAGACGAATTTCAGAACCATCCCATCTTGACTCCACATTTCATGCCCACACCAAGGCCAGAACACTGGGATTTCCTTCCATCTCCTCAATCGATACTGCGAGATCCAGCTCATGTCGGGACGCCTTCATTGCCAGATTTCTCCATTTATCAGTCATCGTGTACATCCATACGTCATTATCCCGGTTCTCCACCTCTTGAAATATCGACACCTTTACCATCAGGCCATTCTCAACTCGTTTCTTCATCTACGTCCCTTGGTGGCTGCCTTTCTTCCCCGACTGGCGCCCCATCACCGCCACCTGACCTTTCATATATTGCCCATTTGTCACCACCGTCACTACCGGTGTTTTCACCATTCTTGTCTCCAAACATGTCCTTCGCTACGGCTCCGAGTTCACCAGTACCTCCTTCTCCTAAATTTCGTACAAGTCTTGCTGGTTTTGCCCCACAATCACCTGACATTTGTGCGCAGAAGAAGAAACATGCCGTGTTCTCACCAAAGATGACTTCGTCGGTGATAGCAGGCTCGTCCACCCAATGTGACAATTATTCTGCACCGTACGCTGCACAGATGACATCACCTCCTTTGGATACACCAGTCGCTACTCCAGTTGTACAGTACCTTCTTGATCCCACTTTGACTTATAGCTATCCTTCACCCCCTGCTGACCCCAATGATATCCAGTTGCTTCAGAGCCCCCTTTGGCAGTGTTCTCCATTGCCTCCAGAGCAAAATCTACATGATACGTAGCTTGGACAAGTATAGTGCAATCTACATGAATGAGAACTATGTATTGTTGAACATATATA
>JAHTMQ010000021.1:0-50728 GCA_019327925.1 Leucocoprinus sp. KB1807203 | reverse complement strand
GGTACTTCATCAATTCTCCTTTATTCTCACATTGCCTACATGCCTGACAAGTACCACCTCTTGTGCCTCCTCCTTTCCTCTGGCAACTCAGTTTGATTCTGGTGATACTCTAATAGTAGGTGTTGACAAGGACCAAGCTAAATTTGTATCCTCAATAGTGTTGGTGCCAGGTCTATTTTGGACTAAGGAGCAAAACCATACTCATTTGTCAATGCATTATCATCTACTCGCTGGGAACAGAAAACAGTCCCATCTTTGTAAATCACACCATCAGTGACATCATGCACATTGGATCTCTCACTATCTCCTTCAGCGACACTACTCCCATTCACATCCAATGTGGATGTTTTTTGTATGTCAGTCTGAGCTTTTTGCATCCGGTATTCAGCGGTTGCAACTCAGGATACGAACTTGATCATCTTCCATTTTGACTTTTTCTGGCAATATCTTTGCGACTGCACGGTACGATGGTAAGTAGATCTCGGACGCGGGGAGGCAACGATGCATGTCTCGACCATTGAATGTGAACATAAGACACGTATTCAGAGTAAGGAGAGCAGACTCATATTGGCCAAGGTTAATATACAGATCCGTCAACTTTTCCCAAGTGAGGAATTTACTAGGCACACAATTGACCGCTTGACGAGCCAGCCCGACGGCTCATGCCAACTTTCTTTTGAAACCCAGGAAATCACACTGTGCATAGAGGAGGGTGTGAGACTGAGGGGTCTCTTTCATAGCACTAGATATGATTTGCACAACTTTCACAGACTCAATGCTGTTACAGAAGGATGAGAACTCGACTCACTCATGCCAATATACGCTCTTGCTAGCAACGATGCAACTTCCGGCTCACGAGCAGCAATCTTTTCGAAAAGATTAGCAGCAGGCTGGTGCCTCCCACTGTCTTCAGAATATTTGAATATTCTCTCGGTTAGATGGTTCAAGATGACAGACGCCGCTTGTGTTTTCATCTGCCTGTAAGAAACGTAATTCGTCTTGGTAATAGAATCACGCTTGTGATATGCGTCAAGATGATAACCAGGGTCATCAGAGTAGAGAATCGCTCAAAGGAGTGCTGCGATATGTATACCTGGCGTTGCTGTGCACCTATCCAAGAGACCTCATAACATATGCGCGCACTCTACCCTATGTGCGACAAATTCAGCTATGACCATGAACTTGACAGATTATTGGTACTCGTTGACAGCGTCAATGTTGTATTAAAGCTGGGCTGAAGATGGAGAGTTCTTGGCGACGGTACCTAGTCCCCAATGAGTAGAATATCCAGACACGAGTTCATATCTTGCCTTTAACAAAGACACATATGCTCGGAAGCTTCCTTGATTAAATCCACTGTATTCTGGAGAATGATGTTCTCGAGTTTCATGATCTCAGCTAGATGCTCTGAAGTCTGAGACAGAGGACATGTTTCGATACCAGGGATAAGGAGAAGGGCTGCATCCATGACAGTAGCACCGTTAAACATCGTGACCCTGAAAATATCGGGTCCAGGGTAATCGACAAAGGAGACATGTCGGATGAGCTTCATGCAATGACCACAACCGGGCCGCTCACAGGGCGGGTTATCTTCATCTTCTTTATCAGATCCAAAGGAACAATAGCAGCCTAGTCGAGGACAAACAGAATTTTCATATCTATAGATCTATGGAAGATTAGGACCCAATCAAATACAACAGCTGATGACATACATGATACTGGCTGTAAACACATAGGAACACAGAAACACCAAAGCTCTATCGAGTGGATACACATTGTGAGAGGATGTCGCTATCAAATTTGGTCAGCGTTGTTGTACATATGCGCAGACTTGACCTACTCCATGACGACATAGCCAAACCAAATCTGACGTCACTCTTTGAATTTCGAGGCGCTAAAGATAGGGCTAGAAGGAAGACCCGATCTTGAGCAGGGCATCTCCGATCATCGGCATTCCGGTGCATACCAAGATCTTGAGCCATGCGGACGGCTGTGCCAATAAATGCCCATGCAAGTGTCATAGCACCAATGCCGATCTCGCAATATAAATTTCACTGGCAGCCCGCATGGTGAGATCATCTGTTGAGAGAGGAGTCTGGGGCGGAGGGAGAGGGGAATTCATGAAAGTTGAGGTCTTGAGTAGGAGCATCATAACAGATAGCGAAAGGGAAGAGATAACTGTTAGTATAAGAAGGATGTGAAGTAGTAGAAAAAAAAAGAGACGGTGAGACGAACCAATTATTTAAACAGTAGTACAGGGGATGGTCCGCCCTGCCTGCATTGAGCGCGTTAACAATGGCATCCTGCCACTCATTGAAGGGGAGGTGGGTGGAAGACTCGTGACTCTTGATGATGGGGGCCACAAATTTCTGCCTGCGACCTTTGACGCCGTATGAAAAGGCATCAATAATCTCATGCACAGCAGAATCACGTACCTACGGCCACATGCCTTCTGTATACATACCACCTAACGTTGGGTCCTACTTAAGCCCTCCGCGTCTCTTAGCTTGCTTGTTGCCGAATGCTGAATCTAAAAAAAAGCAGAATCACGTGTTATGTCTCGCAACAGTGACTGAGCATAGGGGTCACGCAACGTCAGCATGATGCCAACAAGCACCTCGGTTTGATGGAGGCGAGCCTCAATGGAGTCCTTGCGGGGTTCCCGCTTTCTGGATGGTCCAAGAAACATGCAAGCTGCAATTACCACATTAGATAAATAGCAAAGCCAGGTGAAAATTCTCTTTATTCATTCTTCCTGTAGCAGTGTTGTTGAGTGTTCAAAAAATATGAATGCCTTATTTATAGCTCCAGAAGTGTTAGAACTTGCAAATGTAGCAGTGTGGATAACACGTTTTACAGAACAAGGTGTAATATTGAAATCGGAATATACCGCGTGAGGTCAGGTCTAGGGTGTGATCTACCACACAGTTCCCTGGAGTCAACGGTTTATCCGAAACCATTTTGACCCGAAACAACGTTCAACACTGATTGAAGTACACTGCTGCTTCCCCTTAACTATGTGTCTTTCGCTACCTTTCGCCATTCGGTTCCCTTTCTATCATTCTCATGCAAGCAATCAAATATTTTTACATTCTCCACTAGATGTGGTAGATCTGGACAACGATGCTGTAGATATAGCCAAACGTTTGGGCCGCATTTCTCATTTTCTCCAAGGTGCAAAGAGGCTGTTTACTTGCTACTCCTTAACACCAGACGAATTCTGCCGGTATTCAAGGAAGGTCGGTCAATTTTTTTGTCCTGTTGTTGTGTTGCCACAATGAACTAACGCATATGTGGTCATCAATAGATTGTCTGTCTTATCGAGGTAAACTAGTTATTTCTCCTCCCAGGATGACTGACTCTATCTTTTTGACTACTTTCTTTCTATACCTAGAAGATCGCTCGTAAGACATTGACAATAGCTGGAATCCCTCCATACTCTTCATTCCGCACAGCTTCTCCATTAAATCAACTTACATGGATCTCTTGAAAATGCTCTACGATCGTCGACACCACGTTGATGCCGCACTACAAGGTAATTTACTCACCTCTGAGACCCCCCTCACCGATCAAGCTCAAATACGGGACTGATTTATTGCCTTTTACAGACCGCTGGGTGAGGTTATTCCAACCCCTTGCTTTCATTGACCCAAAAGCAAAGGGCATGGGCACATCAGGTAATTTGACCACAGAGGGGTCCAATGCGGCAATTCCGGAAGGTCAACACAAAAGATTTGCCACAGCCTCAATGCAGCGGCCTTTGAAATGCCTACTACCCCAGCTTTCAACAAGAACAACATCCAAATGTGATATGCTGCTCATGCCACGTAAGTTGCAATCACAGATGTTTCGTCTCGAAACGTAATAATATAGCGCTCATATCCTTTCAATGCTTGTACACAGCCCCTGACAAATTCTCGGAACCTAATAAAAGACATATGAATTCGGCGTGGGGCCCCAGCTCCCAGCAGCTGTGGGATCCTGAACTTGTGTTGACTGCCTTGATGAATATAGAGAGTGATGATCAAGAGGTCATCCTGATAGACCTGGAGCCTCCTAGGCAGTTTAGGCCACCGCCATTATCCAACCTATTTGGAATTTATTGCACAAGAAATATCACGATGCGTCAGCAAAATGAGAGGGCAGGTCACTCAGATACAAAAAGATAGCTTGCACAGATTTTTCATTCTTGTAGCTTTCTACTCTGTTCACCAGTCTTGTTCTAATCACGATAGATTACCTGTCAGTTTATTGGCATGGAATTACCTGCTCCTTGCTCCCTGAAGATAATAAGCTTAAGTAGCAAGATAACCCAACATTGAATGATGGGACTGGAGCGGTCAATCATCTTTGTATCTAGTGCAGGTACTCGCAGAGTTCTGACCTCATTGTCGCTTTTCCCAGATTCCAGGAGGTAGTCGAGATCATTCCTTTGCCACTAAGCAGTCAATATACTGTATTGTACGCATAGCGGCGCAGTGGATGACGTCGTTGCAAATCTTAGACCCACACAAAAATACATTCCATTCACGTGACTGGAACCGCTCAATTACCTCAGAAGGCAGCCGATTTCCAGAGTTGCAAAAATCCAGCGTATCGCTTATTGTCATTATGTCGGACGACGAGACAATTCACAATCTAGATAGAGGCTATGAGTCTGAGGAGGATGGTGATGACGAGTAAGAGTAGGACGAGCAAGAGTAGGTCTCGCACGTTGATCCAGTCTCAATTCTCTATCTCCAGAGGTCATCTCGAAAGCATCTCTAAAAGCATCTCTGAAGTTTGCTTGATTTTTGCGACACGAACACTGGACCTATTTTTCTACCCTTAGGCAAAAATCAAGTTGGTACGAGATTATTTTAGTATTAAGGTCATTGCGCGCTGATTAGGAACAATAGGACATGGAAAGCTCGTCCTAGAACTGGGTCCGCCAAGACGCTCTTCTGATGTACTACGACATTACCGCTCGTTGTATTTCCCTACTCAATCAAACCGACCCTGACATGCTCCAGTACATGGAGTACCACATCTACAAGCGTGATCCTTCAGAAGGTGAAACGTACAAACTAGCCAAAGAATTTGGCCAACAACTAGTAGATAACACGCGTGAAGTCATAGGCAAACCCCCCTTTACAAAGATGGTAAGTTTCATATATTCATTCTTTTAGTCTGAACATTGATGTCTTGTCAGTTACTTTCCCCACCGCTCCCCATACAGAGGTCACCAAAAAGGGCGAAATCGTTTATTCTGAAGTCGTCCGCGAGAACGTCCGCCTACTTGAGGCATATGTCGAAGAAATGGCAAGTGGCGATGGCGCTGCAGGACCAATCAGTATCAATACTCAGAAGGTGCAAGACGATGCTCTCAAACTCTGGACTGTTGTCGAGTCTCTCCCTGAGATTAGCCAGGACTAGAAGAATCGTATTAAGGCCTTGTATGAGGATGTGGTCCGCTCTCTCCATTAGGGTTCTGATCCTCGTGCTCGTGGCCAACCTCGCAACCGCCGCTCTTCTTCTCAATTCCTTCGTCCCCAGAATGCTGGCACCACTTTTGTCTCAGTCAGGCAAATTCCTCTCCTCCACCTAAAGCGTAAGGTTGGAACCACGTGGGAGTTTAGTAGCAACCTCACTGATGTCTACCTTGACATTCTCCATGAATTTGCTACATCTGGGATGACTTTTGAAGGTAAGAATGCTCTGTGCACCGATGTCGGTAGGGGCTCGATCGGAGCTGAGGTCGTCGAGGGATTTCTCTCTGGTGGTGCTCATATCGTTATCACTACCTCCAGTTACAACCGCAAGACTGTTGAATACTATCAAGCTATCTTCCAATCTTTTGGTAGTCATGGATCTGCTTTGACTGTTGTTCCCTTCAATCAAGCCTCTAGACAGGATGTTGAAGCTCTCATCGATTACATCTATAGTAAATTGAACATGGATCTTGACTACATCATGCCTTTCGCTGGAATTCCTGAGAACGGTCGCAAGATCGATGGTCTCGATGACCGTTCTGAACTTGCTTTTTGTATGATGCTTGTCAACCTCCTCCGCATCCTTGGTTGTGTCAGAAACAAGAAGGCTAGCAAATGCATCGTCACTCGCCTTACTCAAGTCACCCTCTCTCACCCAACCATGATTTGTTCGGCAACGAACCTCTACTCGGAGTCCAAGATTTCTCTCGAGACACTCTTCCAGAGGTGGGCTTCAGAGAGTTGGGGTGAGTACTTGTGCTTGGCTGGTGCCGTTATCGGGTATGGTGTACTTGACTGAAGCAAAAATGCAACTGATGATTTCCACAGATGGACTCGTGGAACCGGTCTCATGGCGCTAACAAACATCATTGCTCACAAACTCAAAGGTTACGGAGTCAGAACATTCTCTGCGAAAGAGATGGCATTCAACATCCTCGGTCTGATGCACCTTTTACTCTTCAGTATCACAGTAGAACCCATCTGGGCTGATCTTAATGGTGGCATGGATTGCCTTCCTGATCTCACCGTTATCACCACTCATATCCAAGCAAATCTTCGCAAGAAGGCTGGTCTCTGCCGTGCCATCAACATAGATAGTGCCGCCGATTTCAAGGTCATCAACGGTGTTGAGACAGAGCGACTTTTACAGACTGTGGACGTTCTTCCTCGCGTCAACTTCCGCCTCGAGTTTCCACCTTTGGAATCTCTCGAGTCCTTGTCTGACATGTCGAGCTATGTGGCTTAATTGATCACGAGAATACCATTGTCGTTACTGGTTACGGCGAGGCCGGTCCTTGGGGTAGCTTGCGTACTCATTGGGAGATGGAGGCTCGTGGTGAATTCACTATCGAAGGTTGTATCGAAATGGCATGGATGATGGGTTACATCAAGCACTCTGATGGTCTGGTCCTCACTGGGTCGATAGCAAGAATGGGGAGCCTGTTAATGATAAAGATGTCAAGGAGAAGGAAATCCTTGCACATACTGGTGTGCGACTAATCGGTCAGTTCACCTCTTGTAACCATCAAACATATTTTATGTATCTCACCAATCCAATGGTCGCCAGCAGCCAATGGCACCATTAGTTTGGTTCCTGGGTCCCCAACAGACAAGGACATGAAGATATTTCTCACTGTCATAGACCGTTGCGAGGCTTTGAGTACAAGCGAGTCCCGCCAGCCCCATTAACTGCTCGCGAGAAGGATACGGTTGTTAATTTGTACAAATCACAGACTTGGTCGATGCTGGATGCGGCCGCGGCATTCATCGACTCCTCATCTATCTGAGAAGAATCAGCAAAGTCGACTATGTAGGTACATGGTTCAAACGGGTTTGACCTGTTGTGCCAGACGTGCTGTGAGATATGTTAGACTTTGCAGACTTGATGGCATCGAGATGTACAGCTTACAACAGCCCACCCATGTTGTTGATTAAGATCAAGAATATATTTTTGATGGTTCCTGTTAACCCAAAACAAAGCGGGTGGCTTATCTGTGTTTTGGATATCAGATTCCTAGGAAAATAGATCAAGTATGATATAACAACTTCTTTCATTGACACATGTGTACAGTAGCTTGTCAAGAAATACAGAGCAGTAAGTGGCAGCGGCTGAGTGACTCTCATGAGATATATTCTTTGAAGACTCTTGCAAGGCTGGGAGGATGGTGCTCTTCATTTTATAGCAGACAGAGATCGACAGAAGCTGTCAGAAAAGACTCTCAGTTCCTGTAAGTGCTGAGCTGAGGTTACCAAGTTGTGCTACATGGCATAACTATGTGCTTACTAGTTGCCTGATCAATAAAGACAGAAACATGAGTAAAATGTCCCAATTTAGAGTATTCCCACTCCTGGCACCCAATGGTTTGACTGTCGTGTTCATGTCGTTATTCATAAAATCACGACACTGCCCAGTTTCATCTTTAACGATCAAGTGTATATTCACCGGCCAAGGTATCCACTTGACGGAAAACTCTTCGTATGTCGGTCTCGCAATGACTCTCACGTCCGACACGCAAACTGGCTAGCTCGTCGGCAAGTTTCAAACGTCCGAGGTGGATCCACTTGCCCTCTCACCTGCTCCAATCCCTCTTTGGTGTAAAGACGACAACAGAGTGCATCCCTTTGACATCCATACTGACTTTCGTGTCAACGAAACACACATAGGAGTTGGCGTACTATTCACCTGACTTTGGCTTGAGATTGTAGGACATAGCAGATATCATGGATGAGCACTAACATTCCACTCATGGCTATGAGCTTCTACCGCAAGGCACAACAGATGGATGGGTAATAATGGGTCAGGACAATGTTGGGTCGCAGTCGGACATAATCTGTGGGTGCCATTGTCTAGAGCTGTATGTGGGATACCCCAAATGAGTGTGGACCCCTCCAACTCAAGGCTTGGGAGAAAGTGGACGGAATGCATCGACAAAGAATGGTTGAGAGAACTCGAGTGATAGGAAACCTGCTGGAGTAGGGAAAAAAGTGCGTCTTGTCCTCAGGTGGAGTGTTCAAATGAATAGGTGAACTGGAAAACAGGACGAATCCGTGGAGCTCGCTGCTCTATTCAAGGTCCTCTCGAACATGCCCTTGCTTTAGCGAGTCTGACTATTCCGTATACCAAAGCCTCCATTAAAGTGATTAGGATGAATTATTAGGTGTCCCCACTGGGAAGGAAGAAAGATGCATATGGACAAGCGCTCTCAGCAGATGAACGATAATGTCAGGACTGAATTGAGGAGAAATTAGGAGGGGCCAACGAGATCAAAGGAGTCGTCTATCAAGAACAAGAGTCTGTTGTGAGCTTACTACAAAGGCTGTTCTCATGAGATCGAGCAGGGCGACTTGATAATGAAGAACGTCGGTGAAGAGCTGGAGGCTTGGGGTGAATTGACTGTGAAGTCCGGCCGTAAATTCATCAAAGGTGATTTCTTCAGTGCTAAAAAGATAGATCACCTCAGCAGATTATATTGGATAGTTAGACTCGCTAAAGCAAAAAACATGCTTTGAGAGGACCTGTGGGTAAAATTTGGGCACAAATTGTCAGGCTGTAGCCTCGGAATTTGAAGGAGTAGAGTCAGAATAAGAGGTTTATTGTGAATCTGGAAAAATGGATATGTGTTGTGGAGATATACCTATATCAGCAACAACAATCATCTGGTTGTTCAGGTTCGGAAGGGATAAAAACGTAGAGATTACTAGACATTGATAACTAAAAATATGACCCTCTATTCAACGTCCAATTGAGTGATCCGCACATTCTCCCGTATTTAATACCATCTCCGTAATCTTGAGTGACCCACATGGCTTCTCAAAGTCATCGCATATCCAGTCTCCCTTGGTCTTTCCACCTCAACATCGGCTTGGTTCTCCGAACCAGATCGCACCACGAAAGACACTATTCCCGGCTTGCCAGTAACTTTGGCTAGAAGCTCATCAAATGCACTACCAAGGTTGTTGAGGAGATTGTGATAGTCTTCTTCCTTGGGATCGGGGAGCATGCAAAAGCCATAGAGTTCCCACCCGCATCATATAAAAACATTCAGGATAAATATCGCCAAGCTTGGGGTGAAATGCATTCACGAAGATTTCCTTTCCGAGGATCTGCTTCCGTGAGAAGTACTCGCGTTCCCTGGTAGGAAAACAGGGTGTTGGCGAAAATCTGCGGCCGAATTGAGTTTGCTCCTTCCCATTCTACCAGTCCATACACAATCCATAATGCAACCCACATCAGGGATTCCTGATCGTGATTGGAAGTGTATCTGAGGATTGCTTCGGGCATTTCAGGAAGTCGTGATGAACGACTGCGAAGTTTTTGCAAATTCATCATCGCTCAGGGGTCCAGTGTATGCAGTAGGGAGTATTTCCTGCCACGATGGATTTCCAAAGGCATGAAGTATGGCGTGCCCTGATCAAAAGTTAGAAAAATTCTATCTTTGATGTCAAAACGTACTGTTTTGGGATCTGGACTCGCACTTTCATTGTCCATCGCCTTGGCATATTCAAAGTCACTCAGAAGTCCACGAATGCACCCATTGTTCTCCACAATGATGGTGTTACCTGTGCTGATATCCCTGTGCACACATCCAGCCAGAAACAACAGAACAAGGGCTGGGAAAATGCTGGTCAGCGGAATCAGTATTCATCAAACAAAGATATCATGTCACCTATGAACACATCATTAATGGCTTTGAATGCCTTGTCAATCGACTGAACATCATGGAGAGCATAGCCGACCTGAGCGTAGACCAGCCGATATTGCATCTTTGCCATGTATCGACGCTGAAGGTCATTTTTCTGTTCCGTGTTCATGTGTGCATCACGAGAAGTACCTGTCGCAATATTTGATGTTTTGTTCTGAGTAGACGATAGCAAAACGTTCTGGTTAGGTGATACTTCAAGCTCCGGGGAGGACAGAATACTACGATCTGGCTTAGCACTCGGCGAGCAGTCTTTGCAATTCATCCCCTTGGAGTCGTAGAGAATCCTCATGAATGGCAAACTGTCAGGTATGTTGTTGAGGGCATCAATGACCCGTGTCCGGTAGTCGGCTTCAATCCACTCGCAGTCGCTTTTTTTAATTTCTTGCAGTTTTTTGTAGATTAAATCTTGATTTTGTTTTTCTGTACTGAGAACCCTTGTCAAGCCAAACGTCTTTTAATACAACTTCTTTGTCGCCTGTCCCTCTTAAGCCGTCCGGGCCAGTAACTTGAATTGCCCTCCATACACGCGTCTTCCTCCCGCTGATGCACACAATGCGAGGGTTGAAGATCGTTGCGGTCGTTCGAAAATACAGCGGCTCACCCATCTCGTTGGATTCCTTCGGGGTCAATTCATAGACATAACGGATCTTGCCTTTGAACATGATGCGATGGATAGTAGGATCAAATCCCATCTCCGATTCAGTTGCAAAGAGGAGAGATAAGAGTACAGTGACAAATTTCCTTGGGTCCTGCCAATCATTTAGTCATGTGGTGCATATATTGGACCGAGCATCAATACTTCGGTGAAGTCAAAAGACTTTGACATGACAGAGTGAGAGCGAGAGAAATACCAGATGGCGACGTTCTCACCCTCGATAGTTATCTGTAGAAATGATCATCCAGCCTTCAATACGTAGAGAAACCACCGTACCCCATACATCCACATCCTACGTGGATCGTCATTCATGATGTGATTGGCCGCGCTCACCAATTTTCGCCGATTCTGAATCCCCATATCAGAATACATCGATAGTCAGGATTTTAATGCGCACATCGTAGATATCGTCCTTTTTCTTAAACTCTGCTGCCACCGCCACTTGCGAGACCACCACCTTTCCAGCCAGTGGGGTACAAGATAAAGGTGAGAAGTATCCATCTATTCGAAATGTGGGTCCTGCAATCTCCCCAGCCATATACGTAGAGCCACAAGTAGAGTATTTGAAGTTGCATGCACGAGGGGCCATGCTGTCATGTTCCGTTAAGGCTTCGACAATTTTTTCAATCCATTTAAAGGCCTTCTCCTCATTTTCTTTACTATCGGAAGGCTTCGTTCCGCCGATGAACACCTGCCATTGATTGCCCTGTAAATATTTCTTATCTTCCAATTTCTTGAGCGCACTATCAACTGCATTGTCGGCTGGACAAAACGGAGCATAGTGACACAAGAATTCATCGATGTCGCAACACAGCATTTCATCGATCATTTGCTGCATAACATCGGACCGGATGTGATTCTGGCCAATACTGCCGACATCGCCTTTCACACTCCTGGGCGTCTCCTGTGTCAGAGTACAATGATAGCACAGTCAATCAACGGCGACAAATGCTAGATGAGCACACTAACAGAAATCTGTTGGATTCCTCCTGACCGTCTCGGAGGAGTGCTTGGTCGATGTTCAGATCTATGAAGGGATGAGAAAGGAGGCAGGTGCCAGGAGTAGAGAAGACAACGCACGAGTGGCTCCGAGCACGTTTCATTTTTGAGATGATAATCTATTGGCAAGAGTGAAGTTTCAGTGGCGGGCATGGGATGTCAAGTCACCTGATGGGGCACATCCACATGTCAAGAATGGGTCGCGTGAGGGAAGTTTGCAAGCGCCGAACTGAAAGTCCGGGATACAACCTAAGTACTTGTGTGACCACGTAATTTGGCTTCATCAGGGACACTACCAGAAGAGACACGTTGGTACAAACGACCGAGAGCACGAACTATGCTTTGACTGAGAGACATTTTGGCCCAACAAATACATGAATATTGCATGATAGGTCTGTAGAAAGGGTGGAAAGCTCTTCTTCGACGCACAAGTCTTCAGCAAGAGTAATGTCCCTATCCCCTATTTTCTGAATTGCAACTCATTTACATCGTAGCTAATGGCGCTTTGCAATAATGACCGATCATCTAGAGCATGCTCAGCGAGATTGGTTTTTGCGATCAAGATGAATCGTGGGTGTGTATGCCTGGAAAGGCTGTTGGTTTGGCCTTCGGAGGTGGAGCTAGCAGTATGATATGCAGTACCAATTGTATCGAATGCATGAGGGCACTTGTTGAGAATTGCCGTTGCCTTTGATGGTCAACAAATGTGGGGGGACTCATGAACGGTGCTTCTTGGATGGTGCCTAGATTCCACCAAATGCAAAGATCGCAGCTCTGCGAGGGGATAGTGATTTACAGATGCCGTACCCGAGCAGAAGTACCCAGACACATGACTGTACTCCAGACAATTTTATCATATTCTACAGCTTCTGATCCCCGTTGGACAGCAACTCAACGATCTGCGTGAAGTCAGGATATCTAGGTAGATTCGACCCAAACTTTTCGTCCATCGTCCGGAAAGATACAGTCGATTGTGGTATGCCAACGAAATACCGACCAACAAACTTCGGAATGAAAATGCCTCCCCTTGAACGACTTCGCACCCAACTTTGGCGCCGTCAAACTGACAAGTATATTGGGTTGCAAACCTGTTCCAGGTTCATCACCTTTTTCCCATCCACTAGGAATGTTCACTGAAACAGTCGGAATCTCGATTGGGTAAGGAGAGCAAGCACGAAAGGCGCCCTGACAGGAGATTGAAATGAGAAGCCGAAGACAGCGTCCAAAACTCACATTGGATTCCAAAAGGGCTTGCATGAGGGGAGAGACGTCGGTGGGCAGAGAGGGCGTAAGGATTGGAATCGACATATTTTGGCACTGAGTCGCGAGTCACTGTAGACATTTGTGAGGTATCACGCCAGGGAGTGTATTAATGGTCGTTTACCTTGTAAATTCCCTTTGATACGGGCTAGATGGCGATCAGCCCAAAACCCAGGAACGATAAGAGCTAACATACCCTGGGTAGATAAACTGTTGGTTTATACCCAAACATCCCTTCCAAAAGACTTTAGATGATACTCACAAGTGATCATAGAATGAGCAGCAACAAGACCATCCCCTATCTTTTGCAGAACTCAACCTTTCCGTGGCTACGACCCTAACAAGAAGATATTTAACCAAGAGATTGAGCTTATTCACGGCCTTGAGCCAATTGAGGTTTCGATGTTGAAGCAAAAAAATTCAAGCTTCAACACGATGAGAAATGCGACATCTGGGCCGGAGAGTGAAGAGCAGCATCCATGCAGCGCAATGGATGTGCTCTAGGCCTTACCTATAAGGTGGGCTCGCAAATAAATTAGAATAACTTGTACTAATATTACAGTGTATTCTAGGCTCCTTATATGTCCTGTCCAGGCATGTAGTTGTACATGGCACTACTCACTGGCAACTTGGATGGCTGAAAACAGTTCGAGTGGATTTGCCATAGCTTCAACCATTGAAGAGAGAGAGTGAATGAGAATGGAGGGTTATCACAAAGGCTGTGGCGGATATTTTAGATGTCAAATCGCCGCTTGAATTGGGATGTCAAGTCGTCTAAACTTGTCATGCAGTCATATTCTACCCCGTCAGGTTATCTGTGGTTGCACTGATTGTCGCCATTATACCTTTCATACACCCGACAATCAACTCATTTATGAAGAACTAGAATCTCTGTTTGCCAATGCTTATACCATCACTGGTTGTATTTTGCCAATCTCCCAGCCATCAGTGGTAATGATAATGATCATCATCATTTGTTGCTCATTTACAGTTGCTGTCTTTTCATTGATAAGATATTTATTTGATGGACCTGCCTTAAATGGGCATCACCCTTCCACCACTTGTGTATGATATTGTTCCTCACAAATTTACTAGATATGGCTCTATGTGAAGTGCTCGGTATACTTGAACTACCCTCAAGGTAAGTGGTCCTTTATTGCTCGTCCAGTGAGCCAGCCCATGAGCGACTCACATCTGAGTAGTCAGTCTCTGCGGTCTTACTATTTGCAGATCAGACCTCGTCTTGGGTTATGGCTTCGTCTGTGCTGCATCTAATCACTGTGTGACTACCTGCCATCTTTCTCCCGATGTTACAGTAACAACAATGCTGGCATCGCTCTCATTGACCCTCGTCGACCCACTGACGCCTTTGCTGTTTTCATCATCGTCCCCTTTTTCCCATCACTCAACAATGCTGCCTCAGCCCTTGCATATTGCGGCACAGCCGCACGAGTTCTTGACATCACAAAGCATAGCTCCGTGTAATCAATCGCTGGCCAAAAAAAACACACGAACCGTCATCCTCATTGAGCCCATGGACATCGGATACTTTCCTTTACTCTTTACTCTGCAATTTTTCTGTACGTTGCATCCACGTTGTTTATTGTATGTGCTGGTTCACTTGGTCGCACTTTTACTCTTCCAGTGTATGTCATTACCGGAGCATCATTCTGGAATATTTGATAGGCTTCTCGAATCATCTGGTCGTCACTTGGGCATTCAGTCCATTCTGTGGATAAGCAATATCGCTGTTCTCATTCGTTCATGAAACTTTTGGAAACTGTATGTCTTGTATAAAAGCGAGTATTAAGCCCGAGCAGGGCATCAAAATCCAATTCTCCAAGCGTCGTCAATTCTACCCTTTGCCATCTGCTCACAATGTCTAACATACTCTTCTATGAGCCCTTCTACAACTTTGACTGTCTCTTTGAACGTGCTTTGAGGCCTGAGAAAAAATGACATTCAACTAGAACGCAGCCCCGTTGTCTCTGAACGAGTTTTCAGTCCAAAGTATGCCGATCTACCATGTTGAATTGGATGTTGTGCTTACGATCTGTGACAGAATGGACCTACATGAGGATTCTGACAAGAATGTTGTATTACTCACAGTGGAGCTCCCAGGAGTGAAGAAAGAGGATGTACAGTTGGAAGTGCGCAATGGTCAGCTCACGGTCTCAGCTGAGACCAAGGAATCGGTAGAGCACTCGGAAAGTGGATATGCGGTTCGTGAACGGCGGTTTGGCAAGTTCTCCCGTTCTCTGCGACTTCCCAAGGGGGTGAAGGTGAGTATTCCCCGAAACGAACTGATTTCCTTTGTTGACGGTCTCCTAGGATGAAAAAATCAAAGTGGAGATGGCTGATGGAGTGTTGAGTGTTATGTTCCCTCAGTCATTGCCTGAGCAGGCCCCCAAGAGAATTAACATTGCTTGAACGATCTTGGATATCTTGCGGACTTTGTTGTAGGATGTTGGACTCGAATGTGGACTCTATTTAAATGTAGGATTATTGTGGGAGGCAGCTGGCAGCCTGCTTAGGTAGCGGCTGGTGAATACATTTCTCTTGTGCCTTGAGTCTTCTTTTATATATCGGTTCGACCTTTAGCGCAGTAGTATAAGAGAATCAGACAAAATTTCTTAGTAGAGGTTGATTTTTACTTTTTCTCCTCAATCGAAGTAGTATTGTTGCTCAACTACAAACATTACCCCTGAGCTTGCAACCCTTCTCACATTGTAACTTTTGATATAATGACGTGCAGCAGCAGCCCGGTGCCTTGTACAGACATGACAAGGTAGTCTTCAAGATGAGTCTAGCGCCTTCCACCCTTCCCAGAGTTTTAGTTCCACGATGAATTAAAAGGTGGAGCACTCTATGGCTTTTGCATTCCATCAAAGGTCTCTGCTAGACGGGTGACCCCAACAGCTTCCAAAAAAATCTCACCATCAGTTTACTCTGGAACACATTGAGAAGAATCGGAAACGCGAGGGAACAATATCAAAAATCGTGCCTCATCTTCACAATGTGAGAACGGGAGGGAGGTCCGCCTTTCCCGTACTTCAACGAATCCGTTGACATTGTCTCTGGAATCCTATCTCACAGACGTGCGTCGTTAATCAATATTCGACTCTGTAAGGATCCACGAGACCATTGAAAATCGGGAACTTCGAATAGCATTTATGAAAGACAAGTCTCATCAGAATCATCCTATACCCTGACACGTTGCCGCTCTGCAGAAGACAATTATATTCTTATTTTTCACATCAAGCTCATTGTCGCTATCAGTGACTGTTTTGCCTATTTCAAAGATTAGCTCGGGAGGTAGATCGATTATAGGATTGGGAAATTGGTGATCTCTGAATTTGGGGATACGTGCCCTTGATTCTTGTTCGATGAGAACATTTACTTTGATTCATCATATCAAGCGGTTGCATTAGGAGATGACTGTCTAAGGGATGACTATCTATGAGACTTTAGAATATAATTGAATATCTCAGTCATTATTGTCGAAGTTAATGATCGGCACAACCACGATGATGATGGTCCATGACTACAAGAATCTTGTTTAGATCAACGTATGCAATTTCCAGCCTTTGAAATGAAGACAGGAACTTGTGACAAGAGCACCAGTGGCCTGAATGCGCCATCCAAGTTCGTACCCACAATCAATGTTTCTGCTTAGATTTTCTGCTTAGATCGGGCTCCTTCTCGGCATGGCTGATTTGCCACGGATTTTGTGAAATGAAGTCTTATGTGAATAGATTACCCAACATGGGAATTACCTTTGTATCCGTTTGTCTGGCTGTGATTATTACACTTTAATGAATTTCCTTGACAACCACGACATTGCAAGTTCTGGGAGTTCCACACCTCCACATAAATAGCCACAGCAGAGTCTCAACCAAGGCATTGGAGAGATAAGTCGCCTATGAATTTCAGAAAACAGGCATGCTTCGCCCGTTACTTCGGCTTAAACTCAAGTGGTTGACTTTTGGACAAGAGTTGGACAAGAGTTGGACAGTATTTCAGGCTGCCCAAAGAGATTTTGGAGACGCTGTCCCTCAAGCCCAGAGGAAAACATCTACAACAGCAGAAGAGACAAGGCCTTCTTCTACCATGCCAATGGCGCCCTCGATCGCTGTTCTGGATGACGCTGACGTTAACAGGGTTGCAAGCACCTCCACAGGATCCTCCGACCCATCATCGTCTCAGTCTGGAACACACAGGTACTCCTTTCACGACTTCAAAGACTCCAATCCGCCCTTCCTCCTAACGTCGTCTCAACCGTGCAAAGTCATATTCCAGAATCAATTAAACATGCTTCGGGGAACATCGACCCAGCACAGATACGCACAAATCTGCTTTCTAAAGTACAAAGGGGTATCCCATGCTCAAGCAGAGGAGTATACGCACAAGAGTGAAGCTTTGCAACGAGAAACGGTTAAGAAGTGCTTAGAGATGTCATGAAGGTCAGTTGAATGATTGGCATGGATTCAGAAGGAAGTGGCTTCGAGAAACGGCAGTCTTGAAGGCGGGCAGTGGCAGACAACCATCACTAAGGGCTTGGAGGATCTCGCCAATGGTAAAGCCCCTACGTGTTTGAAGGGTACTGTCGGTGAGGATTGGGATTATTGTGAATATTTGCACAATGGTACATCGTTCAACATGAACAGATCCATTTCAGAGGTCATAGTGAAATCGTTTTCTCCCACTTCCCACATCCATAAATTGGCATTCCAGCTTCTCTCAATCATAGGTCCAGCAGCCGACAGAGGGACGAGAAAATTCTTTTTCATCATCCATGTTTTCTTCCTGGCCAAAGGTTCATCTCTACTGGATACAAGAGCTCGGCGTTCAAGATGTTCTGTATTCTTGTCATGTTCAATGTCCAACATTTCTGGCGATTTCGTCGTTCAAAACCTCAAAGACTATTTTCACTGGTCATGCCCAGAAGTCAAATATTGCCAACATCCCGAAGTCCTATGGCATTAGCCACACCTCCGAACACTGACAGCGCAGGGTCTCACAATATCAAATCCATAACTATATGCTTAGTGCATGATGACGAGGATCCAATGTTTCCGAGTTGGTACGACGTCTAGAGAGATGTGAGCTATTTCAACGATCAAGGATAGGGACCCCTCCCCATCTCGATCTATCCCTGTCCCTGGGAATGTACCCAAGCGCTTGAAAGTCATGGACACTCGTGGTCAGGAGAAGACGCCGGCAACTTGATCTTTTTTGCATACCCCGCTTGGCCGTATGGTGGACTGCATTTCTGGCAATGCTCAAGATTCTGAGAGACGGGGACCAAAAGAGTTTACCAAGGAGGAAAAGGAGCATTGTTCGCATCGACACTGATAGGGAGCATCTCGATTATTCTGGCCTGCAGGCGTCATCCGGCTGTCGATCCATTGTTGGATGTTCTAACTCATCGTATACCGTTTGCCTCGGGTTGAGTTTTGCATCGAACTAACCTCCCCTCTAACGTGATCCTGAATGTCCAAATTGTTGAAGCATTTTGTCTCTACGTAATGCTTTATTCAATTTATATTGCTTGAGCTTTAGACTTTCCTAGATTCTCTAGGGTAAGCCCAAAAACCCAGAAGGCCTATGACTATGTAACTTGAGTACAAGTGAACGTCTTTGATAAGAAAAACTCACAATGAGTAGTCAGGTTCTCCAAAGGAGCGTGGAAATATACAGAGGTCGTGTAACTTGTCAAAATCCAGACACAGATGGTGACTATGAATCAATCTCCGAGATGCGAGGTCCTGAGAGTGACGTAATTGGTCAGAGAGAAAAAGAGTAGACATGGTGAGAAGGAAGATATGTCTAAATTGGGAATGTGGCCTTCCAAATATGTAACGACCTCGAGATCAGATATGACATGCCCTTTCCAGCTTGAGATTGACAAAGAATGGTAGGCCCATGTTCTCGGCTGAAATACTTTGAGTTGTCAAACTCATAGGTGAATGGTAAACTAGGACGGGTCCCATGAGCTGCACTAGTCGAGCATGCTTTTGCTTCAGCGAGTCTGATTGTCTCTATCGAAGTTGACTCACAAAAACTGCCGGGAAACACTCTTCAGACAGATATGACCCTATAGATTGCAAATAGCTATGACGATTACAATCCCTTTAATTGCTTGCACTATCTTCGATGCTCCTGCTAGGTCGCTTCTGCGCACCTCTCAAGGAACAGGGGTGCAGTGAGGGTGCCAAGTCAAGATGACAAGGTCAATGACCACAGGAGGATAGAGGCTGAATTCGGAGGGTCTTAGTCGGTGGGTAACAGCCATCTCTAACATTTTTCAAGTTCTAGTAACACGCTGTACTGACTCTGAACTTAACAGAGTAACATTTTTACGAAATGGGTGGGGCACAGCCGCATGAGTCCTTGGCATTGCAAAGCCTCCAACACGCAGCTCAAACCAGGCCTGTCTCGTCTCTCTCCATGGCCTCATCAATATAAAACCTCTCCACCTCACCCCCATAATCCTCCTCTCTCTGTGTATATACGGTCTTTCCGAATCCAAAATCTCCCCGAAAACAAGGTCCTAGATAGGGAAACAACTGCGTGGTTCAAACAGGCCACGTCTAGACTACTTCTCGACAGACTTGCTCGAGATGCTCTGCAATCACCTACGAAAGATATCCACTCTCCCCAATTATTTTTCATTACTTCATGTAACCTGGGTTGAGGTTACATCAAGACCTCGACCATGCTTAGAGACATAGTCGATGCTTGCACCCCCCTTGTTGGCAGTACCAATACTGACTACAGCAACAAGTTCTTTGTTGCCCTCTTCCTTTTTCTCATACCATCCCTCAGTCGTGCTCAACACCCCAGCTCGTTTGTCCCTTACCGCTGACATCTTCCTCCATATATGAGGTATCAGAGAAAATAGCTTCCGCCGTAGACGAGTCCCGTCCAAGCAACACAAAGAATTCTTGTATCAACAATCTGCAGCTTTTCAACGCGGACTGTTGGTCCTCCGAGGAGGTTTGAGTAATTCGATTGCATCAATCCCCACCAATAACATTACCAAGAGTGAACTGGACGACGATGACCAACATGACGTGGATGATTTGGCTGATCTGAACTGTAAAAAAATCTAGGCTATGCAATCTGGCACTACGGAGAGGGGAATTGGCATTAGGGAATGGAAAGCCCAAGGGAGCGTTGAAGTGACATTATCAGGAGCTATGTATGCCCTCTCACCCTTTTCATCGATAACTTTACTCATTTGCATTGTGCAGCTCGAGTGGCCAACTTCAATTTCCTGGCCCAACTCATTATAATTGTCCCTCTTTTGTTATTCGCGACAAAATGTTCCTCACAAAAGCCCGCAATCAACTTGATGGCGATTACTTCCGTCCCGGGAGAATCAAGCAATGACTAATTGACAACCTCGCAGTAGTCTGTCTGAAAGAATTCAATGCGGACAAGGAAGCACAGGAAGCGGTGGCTATAATTACTGTCGAAGCACCTACTAAACAAACTGAACTTCCATCAATGCAGGTGAACCATCTCCACGGGCCTCGCCTTCCAGTGATGTACCCATCCCTTTGACAAATCCTTCGCTATTTGCTCCCCTTTCCAAACCACGTTCATCATCGACTAAGGGCCTAATACTTCAATTCGTTGGGCCACCGGGTTCAGGTCAAATCTCTTTCATTCAAAGTATAGCTCGTGCTCTCGGTCGTCCATTACAATGTATCTCCTCTGGTGGTGTCCGTGATGAAACCCGCAATACGTGGTCAGTTGTGTCTAGTCCTGGACTTGTCATTCAAGCGTTCCATAAAGCCTCATGTCATTCTTCTCGACAAAGTTGACAAAATTGGACAAAGTAATTTTTATTGAGATCTTTCCGCTGCCGTTCTAGAAGTCTTGGATTTGTGAGGACAAGCATTTGGGAAGGGTATGGAAGGAGATAGGTCGAGGAAAACGAGGATCATCTAGGAGGGGAAGAGGTGGTGTTGATGTGATGATGAGTGGAATAGTAGTGAGAGTGGACGTGAACGTGAACAGGATGTATTTGAGAGAAGAGGAGTTGTATCGGCTGGGAGCCGGTTGTAAAATGTGAAGAGGATACATGTTGGAGTCTCTGGACTTCAGTTCTTTGGCATGTGCTTGCTTGGTCAAATTCCAACTGGTATATTTGTCGTTACCAAGAGAAACCTTTGGCTCAGCAACTGGGACTATACCAATGATTAAATCGTTATACAAAGCCTCCTCTGGAACAATGATAAATTATAAACACATCATGACTTGTTGTAAAAAAAATGACTCCATCTGCAAGCCTTCAACACAGAAGTGGCAGATACAACCATCCTACGGTGAATCAATGAAATCTCTTGAGTTCGCAATAACGGTTTTTTTACGATGGTAACTAAACAACTCGAAATCCTGAAAAGTACGTCTCCCTCTGTCCAATCTCTTTCATCCAAGTGAAGGCACTATCTTCGATGCTTTTGCTAGGTCGCTTCTGCGCACCTCTTAAAAAGCCAGGGTGACAGTGAGGATGGATGTAGTCTAGAGACAGCGAGAATCAATGTCACGGTGCCAGTCACCTGCTCTGACTGTCCATCTGCTGGAATCTATTCTGCAGAAAATCGAGACAAAGTTACCTGTTGGCGTAAACGTTGGGGGAACATTCTCGACAAAAATTTTACATGTCATGGTTTATTGGAATAAGAGTCGTCAGACGTTAGGAAGAGCTTGATGTACCATCCGCAAAAGGTGTGCAAACTTTTTTCAGACAAGATAGGAGTTAACAAATGAGAATCGGGAAAACGACTTGTATTCCAATTCAATGCTGGGGATATAAACTAGGATAGAAATTCCAACATCTGGTCATTATGAGCAGAAGAAACCAAGCCTCCACGTTCGATACCCATCGGACGCGGAATGTCAGGGTGATTCAACGTGATGTTGGATGAATATCGAACAGTGTTCTCTTTCCCAGCCCAGTCAAAATTGACAAGAATAATATCGCCCAGACACTCGCTGTCCACCCAATCTCTTTTGACCATTATGTTCGTTTCCTGCAGATCACCATGGACGAACCCATCTTTATGGAATAAGGCAAGAGCCTCTTTAACTGCTTTATACACGTCCTTCTCCAGTCGTTTCCCCTTTATCCCACAATACTGGTGTGAGACATCATTTATGACTACCATCATCCAACCATCTGCGAAGCGCTCAACAGCTCGGAGCTTTGGAGCAAAGCCATGTGCATACGCAACCTTATGCGCGTCCTCACCGGCGCAGAGCACAAATAAAGCGCTCCCCATTCTCTTGCGCCTTGGTGTCGCTCGGATGGAAGTTCAACGGAACGACAGGAGTTATAATTTGGACGTTTGGCGTACCAGCGTAAACGGCGAGGGCAACAGAAATATATGGTCCTATTGAGAATATAGCGTAGACGAAAGGATGTGTAGAGCAACGACTCTCACCGTAATGAAGCAGCAATACAGCAGGGAAATTGGTCTGAGAGAAAATTTTATCGCCTCTTTCTTTAGTAAACAGGCGAATCGCTTCCAGCCAAAAGAGTACAGCTTGAACCGTGGGTTCCCCGGTCCCTTTCCCAATCTCGTTTTTGACTTCAAGGATACAGTAGCTGGCCACCTGGTCAACCTCTGTGACATAGACACCCAGCCCCCCGTCACTGTAGAACTCCCCTATAACTTTCCGTTCGAGGCCCGGAAAACCAAACTTGCGCATGATCTCAATGAATCGGATATTCCTCGGGAGTTCGCAAATAAAGATATCTGACATTTGAGTGTAGAGTTCGTGAAAATGTTCGATGTCGAGAGTCGAAGGTGTACAAGAGTCAAGATCAATCACAAATTGGGAAAATTGTGAGCACAGTAATGTAGGAGGGACTGCCTCAAAGGCAAAATAGGGGCGGTCGCAGAAGATCATTTCGTTAGGTTGCTCCTGACGTTTCCTGAACTGGCTTGTATCAGCCGCTGAGGAGGGTGTTTGAGGAGAATTATTCTTGGACCAGTCTGCTGGGCCCTTGTGGAGGTTATTAATGGTATGAGGTGGTCCTGTCTTTCTGCTGCGTCTTCTTCTAGTGTGTCTATTCTAGATTCAACCACTTACCACTCTTGACTCGGAGAAAGAGCGAAACTTCATTCAAGGTTTGCCATTCTGGATGTTCATGCAACAGTTCAGAACCACGGAGGAGGTTACCATTATCTTTGTCTTCCGCCAATGCACCTCAGTAAGTGTTTCGAAAGGTTCCACAGGTACTGGGGTGGACTAACCATTAATCACTTTCAACAGGATGCTTCGATACAGATGGGACGAACCAACGTAAAAAAGTGAAGATGGCTCTTGCCAACATTGGTGCTTCTGAACTCTATTTCATAATCCTTGTAGACCACATCACTGAGGTCCGATACCAGGAAGTTCTCCTGATCGTCCAAACGGATGGAAATGACATCAGAAGATTGCAAGAAATTGCAAAAGAACCTAATCCTGAACTTCATAGTTGTGGGAATGAAATCTATTTGTTCTGTTTTTATTGTTCTTTGTGTACACATTTGAGGTTTGTCGGTTTGTCGTTGCACATAAGGTCATCAACAATTTTCTCTTGACACCTGGCCCTTTTCAGACTTGCCTATCCTCAGGATGCTTGAGAACGGCTGGGAAGGTGACCTCGTCCTGAGTGGTCTCCGCGTCGTCGGAGAATCCATCAAAGGGAATCCTCTCCTCGTCGCCGTCGCAAAAAATTCTTGGCACAACCCTCGTCGAGCGTCTATGAGGAATTCTCCACCTTCTGACACTTGATGTCCCAGCTCGCAGTCCAAAGTAACTGATCGTCCATAACAACAATCTTATTCGCACCTTCTGAAGTAGCTGATTTTCTCCCAGCCTGATAACGATGGCTTCGGTATACACGCAACCCACTACCACTATCACCACTGGCACTTGCGTTTCCGGGTGCCGGTGAGACAAATCCAGGTTTTGATGTTGACAGAGAACAATACACTTTCCGTCACCGTCATCAACATACCCTTCTACACCAACTTGGCATACTAAGCTGGAACGATCACCAGAGTAGAAAATTTCGAGTGAAGGATGAGTGGAGAAAAGGGACCGAATGGAATCGGTGTGGTGTGTGAATGTGTGCAAAAACGAGGATTCTTGGTTAATCACAGGTGGAGATGCTGACATACTTGGAGACGTTGAATGGCCACGAAAACACTGGTCCGGACCTAGATCCGGAGAGATGCCATATGAACAGCAGTGGGAGATGGTTAGTATAGCAACAGAATTGGGTTTCGGACGTCTTTTCTGGATCCAAGGTTTTCTTATGCTCAAAACATCTTCTCGTAGCGCAGCCATTTCCGACAATGTGCTGAAGCTCACTTAGATTGGTGAATGATATTGCATTGTGTAATTACAACCAGACACTAATTTATGCGCCATCAGATGGAACAATCAAGAGCCTGGAATCCACACTCTGACGGCGAAAGTTGGTATTCCAAACCTTCGAAAGCTGGTTCACACAGTGATGTTTGTCCAATTGGTAAGCTCTTCTTCTTCTCCACGTATCCAATCTCATCCGTATTATTTCTCTTAGCCGCAAGCAGAGCTGGGTCGCCTCGGGCTCGTTTAATCGTTCAATAAAGCTTTGGGATCTTCCATCGCATGTTCTACTACTACATCACCCTTGATTCCTACAGAAAAAGCAAAGACTCTCCCAATCGTTTCACTTAGTAGAAAAGGAATGATATCTTTCCACAAAATATCTCGACTACCTTCTGGAATCTGGAAACGAGGTCAGAACTCTGCAAGTACCTGCACTAGATACGCGTACAAAGATGATTGACCGCTCCAGTCCCATCATTCAATGTTGGGTTATCTTGCTACTTAAGCTTATTATCTTCAGGGAGCGAGGAGCAGGTAATTCCATGCCAAGAAATTGACAGATATCCTATCGTGATTAGAACAAGACTGGTGAACAGAGTAGAAAGCTACAAGAATGAAAAATCTGTGCAAGCTATCTTTTTGTATCTGAGTGACCTGCCCTCTCATTTTGCTGACGCATCGTGATATTTCTTGTGCAATAGATTCCAAATCGGTTGGATATTGGCGGTGGCCTAAACTACCTAGGAGGCTCCAGGTCTATCAGGATGTCCTCTTGATCATCATCCTCTATATTCATCAAGGCAGTCAATACGAGTTCGGGATCCCACAGCTGCTGGGAGCTGGGGCCCCACGCCGAATTCATATGTCTTTTATTAGGTTCCGAGAATTTGTCAGGGGCTGTGTACAAGCATTGAAAGGATATGAGCACTATATCTGTGGACCTGAGGGTGATTGATTTCGACTGGGCAGGGGAAGCAGGACAAGTTCGTTACCCGGCAGAACGGAATAGAGAGATTTGGTGGCCTGGGGAAGCAGGAGGACCAATTGAGCAAGATCATGATCTGAGAATGGTAAATTCCTGGATGAAACAAGAAATACAGTAAAATAATTATATCAATCAATCAAAATATATACACCAGGCTCGAGCCATAGGAAAGCGCAGCTTGTATCATCAGCAAATAAAGCATAGATCTTCAAATAGCTGATTGTGTGGTTCCGTAAAAAAGTATTGGGACGTCTATCTCAACTGAATCATATGCCTCCTAACCCTCAGTTCCCAATGGGTTCGATACCTCGCATTACAGGGGTTCTTTGTTCAGCCCATCCTCATTCACTTGATTTCCAAGATGGGGACTTCCTATGTCAGCCTTTCAAAATGCCATCGAAAAATAAACCGAAGAAACCATGTCTATTAGCAAATGATACTACGGATGCCTTCCAGGATATAGTCGAGGGTGATGGGAGCGAATATGAATGGGGCATGATAGATCAGATGCAACTTTGGCGGCGCGATGTCCTATGCAGCATTCATATAAGATTGCTGCATTCTGGAGAGACAAAATCTTTTATTCACATAGCAAGTGCAAAATGTATTATCGATCTGAGAGATTACGGGCTAATGTTCACAAAGATATCAAATGTCACGCCTTCTGTTTATCAGAGTTGGGCAACAAGTATAGAAGTCAAGAAAACGGTAACGAAGACATTATTGAGTTCAGAAATTGTAAACTAGGAGCGAGAAAATTAAGATTTGGCAGCCAATGAATCATCAGTGTCGATCTGAAAAAAGATGCAAGTATCACACCAGAATCTTCCATTCGTCTCATAATCCTACTTAAACGGCTTGAACCACGTTTTGGTATCTTTATGGCAGTCAATGACCGCACAAAAGTGGTGTCAGACGTGTCATCAGTGCCCGAATCTGAAGAGTCTGACAAATACATTGAAGCGAGATCTGTGCATTTTCCACATGGGCGATGAATCTGCCTTTCTTCCTCATTCAAGGAAGACAAGGAAAATGACAATGATGGAGAACACGGGTTTGGTTGTCGGTGATGGTTGTTGTAGATTGGGATAGAACCTGTTCTCAAAGGAGACCAAGCACTGTTATGAGCGTGCTGTGTCCTCCCAGTCGAATGAATTATTTCATCATCTGGACTGACCAGCTCGTGTGTCCTGGGCCTCAATACTCTCCACACGTCAGTGTAGTTCATGTGCAGCATTGAGCTGAAATAGGATGGCATAAATAGCGGACCTGTTGTTTGACGTTGACCAGGTGAACGATTGTCGCCGTGCTCTTCAATATTGTCGATATAAAAGTGGGCTGGCTCGTCGTCGAGCTCAAGCTCTTGGATCGTCCGATGCGTCATGAACCGGCTGAGGTCAGATGCGCAGAGGTAGCTAGTTGTGTACATGGTGGTGGTGGTGAGTGGCTAGAAATTGGGGGGATAGCCGAAGACAAGCTCACCTTTTTATCTGTAGCAACAAAAAACATGGTGGCTGTGTCAGTACCATTCAAGCGCACATCGTGATTGGTGTCCGCATTTTCATTTTCATTTTCGGTCTAGTTGTGACCAGCATTCTACGCGACTTGCCGGGTATTGAACCAAACACCTCGCGTATTGCTGTTGGTTGGGTGTCCATGTACAGTTGCTTGGCATATGTCAGCACAGAACGCATCAGGAGAGGGAAAAGAGGTCCGGTGGCAAAGTCATCAGGGATGTCATTCGTGTTCTACACTGGATGCCTCTGCAACACTTAGGAAGGCATATTCTTGAAAACCCATATGAACGAGTGATTTTTGACACACAATCTGGAGAACCAAACAGTATATGTTAAATTTTCTGACGAGGAGTCATTGAGAAGCTATCAGCGAAATGCAGCGCAAACCTACTCGACCTTGGCAAAAGACACCCCAGTATGCTGCCAGTGTGTTGCGCAAAGTGGGCTGAAGAAACGATAGAGTGAGACAGGTAGCTTTGATTGCTGTTGATCAATAGCATCCCTTATCATCGTGCGAGTCCAAATTTTACTAGACCAAAATTTGCTAAGTAAGCGATGGACCCACTTGTGCCTTAAAATTGTTACGGGTTAGTTATCATCCGATGGTCTATTGTTTTCTGTCTGAGGTGAGTTTCTGTCGGTCTCCTGGATTTTGCTTGAGCACCATGGTTGCTGGCTGGTGTTGTGATTACTGTCATAATTTCATGAGTTTAGATATGCAAATGACCGATTTGTGCCTCATGGTCGTCCAGTTCGCATCATCTGCCTGAGCAACATTTGATATCGATTCAAGAGGGTCACCATGATACATTCACTGATGGAGTCACAACGTGTCACACTATCTCTGCTGTCTTTGAAAAAGAGAAAATAGGATAAATTAGAGCAGACGATATAGATGAGAAATATGTTAGGATGAGGCAAAACAATTCAGAAGTGAATTGTTTTTCACACATTTAGTGTGGGATTACCTTAGTGGTCAAGACGCAGTTCGAACTCCTGCCCGATTGCTTCCACGATCAGTAGTGTGCCACTGCGAACTCAGCTATCTTGCCGGCATTAAGTTTATCACCTTGATTTTACACAACACCTAAAATTCACTATAATTGTCATGCACAGTGGAAAATATGTCTTTGATGAGATATCCCTACCTGGGCTGGACTAATTTGTGTGTGTGTGAGGTTTTCCAACTCCCTTCATCCCCTCTTCAGTCACTAATATTACATCTTCTGAACCATCAGACCTGTCCAGTAGTGTGTCATCAAAGTAAATGAAAACCTAGAAGAGCTAATACAGTCCAATGAACTAGAGAATTCACAATTGACAAGTGAATATGCCACAAGATCATGGAGGTATAGCTCTGTGCATGGCAGAATTTTAAAGTGTTTTGTTTAAGAAAGTTGATAGGTTTGTGCTGGCAAGATAGCCGAGTTCGCAATGGCATACTACTGATCGCGGAAGCAATTGGGCAAGAGTCCGAACCGCGTCTTGACCACTAAGGTAATCCCACACTAAATGTGTGAAAAACAATTCACTTCTGAATTGTTTTGCCTCATCCTAACATATTTCTTATCTATATCATCTCTAATACAATGTATTTTCTCTTCAAAGACAGCACTATCAGAGATAGTGTGAGAATGTTACTAAAGTTGTGACCCCATCAGTGATGATGGTGACCCTTCTGAATCGATATTAAACTTAAATAGTTGTTCAGGCAGATGATTGAACTGGACGACCGTGAGGCACAAATCGGTCATTTGCATAAAATATCGTTGCACTGGGACAATAATCGTGGCATGAGGTCCTGAATGTTATGGTACAACCAAACAAACTCTTTTTATATCTCACAAAACAAGGTTCATACAATGCACGGCCTGCTCTTGCAACATCTGAGGTTTTGGGTAAGACGTAAAAATGTAATATCATAGCAAGGTCTCAGATAACTTTGACCAAAGCCATCTCATTCTGATGATAATCTGCAAGTCATACTTAATTAGGAGTACCAAATTCTACGGATGAAGAGTTGAAAGACACCCAACAGACGGCCACTCCTGGCTAAAGTGTAGTGTCACGCCGTAGCATGTGATGGGGTGATACATATCTTTGGAATTTCACACGCACACCCCAAATTCTTATGGTTGATTTGGGGCTTTTGAAATCTCCAGACATGTTTCTCGGGCTCTTTTGTCTAACCCTGCAGTGTGATACTGCTTCAATTGACTCCACTCAGACGTAAAACTATTCAGGTTTCATCATTTCAAGCAAAAAGTCTGTCTCCGAGGTTTATAACTGCTTGCATCACTTCCACAAAATACGCTTTTGCGAATATTTTTTGCCCTTTTTCCGATCTCTGTGCACTAAAGCCAGGCAACCTGTAGAGAAGTGTTGGCCCGAGGAACCTCTAAACATTCCTGTGGATTGTTATGGCGGCTTCTACGATGCATCCTTGGTGTCACTCTCAATTCCAGATACATAGTCATTTGCAAACTTGGGTGGGGTCATCACTCAGATGTGTGGCTTGCTCGCAATGTCAAGTGAGAGATTGAATTCAATGTCCATAAGCGTCTAATGACTTCCTGTTTCCAGAGCAGAGAGTCTGGATTCTTTGCGATCAAAATACTGACAGCCTATGCCACCTCGCACGTTCTTGATGAGTCCAGCGTCCTTCAGTGTATCGCTGAGCAGGCGAGGATATCAAATCATCCAGGATGCAGACACATTTTGACTATACAAGAAAACTTCAGGCATTAGAGATCTTCCCCGCTCTTCCTGATCACGATAAGAAACTACCCGTTCCAATCGTAAGATGTGTATCAAGATAATTGCTTGACGCTCTTGATTTTCTTCACAGTTAATGTCGCGTAATCCATACAGGTGAGAAACCTCAGCCTTCTGACCTCAGTTTCTGACCACCGGAAAGATATCAAGCCCAATAACATTCTGTTCTTCTGAAATAATATTGATACCGACAAATTCATTGGTGGTGGTGAGCTGGCGGCCTCAGAACGTGGGTATTTTCCTGTCATGTGCCGTTGTAAATCTTCTGCTACTCACTGTTCTCTAGTCCGCAACACCACCTCCAGCCTCTGTTGCCCCGAATTCTGCGCTTCCCCTCAGCGTCACCATTTGTTGACCCTGTCGCATCTATCATCTCTACTCCATTGGATTTTCCACCAGCTCGCAGGCTCCTATTCTCAAAGTTCTAATACCAGAACATCCTCGCTATGATAACGCTGACAAATTTACAGATCATGTCTGACTATCAAAATTAAAAGAATGCCTTTAAAACATGTAACGATCTAGTTTGGCATTAGAAGGATCTTGAATGTACGTATTCTTTAGACATCAACCCCGTAGAACACTTGTACCCATTCCTGGCATCCGATGGCTTGACCTTTGTCCTCGTGTCTTTATCATGGAATCACGACGCTGCTCAGTTCCATCCTATCGACTTTGACTGTCAACTGCATATTTGTGGGTCCAACCTAGCAGGAGACTCTTCGCATGCTGGTCTCCCTATGATGATCACGTCCGAGTCTGGGATGCACAAACTGTCCAACAAGTTGGCAAGTTTCCAACATCCTCAGTGGATGGAATTGTCCTTTCACCTAGCCTGATAAGACATTCCCTGACAACAGACTCATCGCTCTTTAGCATATATTTGACGTCTATACTGGCTATCTGAATTGTGGGTAAAGGATACGCAAACAATGCGGGGGAATGATCTGGTCAAACTTGATGCAGAGATTTATGGTCCACTTCTCAGTACATGCTCCGATCAAGGATGTCCCCACTTTCTTCGGAACATCCACGCTCCACCAACTCTCAGATTTTCTTTATCTGAAAGCAACGATAACGACGGTGTTCGACTCTTCTCCTTTAATATCGCCACCGACAGCGGGGAACTACACGGGCAGGATAAAGAAGGTTGCATTCATCAAAGGTGTGTGCTTGTTTTCCTTCCATAGTTTTCAAACGAATATCGTGGATCTTGTTTGCTGTGACATTTCCGTTGTCGCTCGCTCTCACCACTTTGGATGGCTTTGGGCGGTCGTTATATGTCTACGTTTTCAGATTTCAGATTCGAATTTCTTCAATCATACCCATCAGGCAACTTGCCTTTTCTTTTCATCACTGACAAACCTCTGATCCCTAATACAATCGTCAGGGAGAGTACGCTTTCTGAGGAGTTGGGAAGAATCATTTATTAAGTGATAATCCTGGAGCTTTGATTCAGATTGTGTATGGCTACGATGTCATATGGTGTGGACTTGATGAATGAAGCAGCTCATCAATGGGCGTTGACTTTTGGTAATTTAAGTAATGATGGTAATTGTTCTGGTGCCTTCGTTCTCGCTTTTTCATAATTGACTGTATCTGTTTCCAGCGTTGATGAGACAGGCATGCCAAGAAGTCGACGAGATATGTCTTCAAGAGTGAAAGATACAGTTCTTAGTCTTGCTCTTTGTCTCAATGCAGGTTTTTTCTCGCTCTGCCCATGGCATATCTTTACCCTATCCCAAGTGACCCCGGTCAACAACGACAATGGTTCTGTGGCATATCAAGCATTCTAGACGAACTAGCACTGTCAATCAGACAGCTTCCATTGGACTAACTCTCGTTTCCCGCGATCGTGCACACACAAGACATCTAAAACCGTCAGGTTCTCGTCTTTTCGACATTTTATTCATCTTCCCGTTTACATCTGAATCAAAACATATGGGAATTATCGTCCGCGATACTTCGACACATGAAATTCTCTTTTTGCAGAAAGGAGCCGATGTTTTGATGGCACAACGACGTGATGCAAGGGAAGGACTGAGGACGCATGTTATCATAAGAAAGAGGTTTTCGCCAAAGGTGGGAGAAGAAGTATCATGATGCGAGTTCTTGAAAGGAAGGAATGACGTGATGCAGAATGTGATTAGGGAGATATTGGAACATGATTTAGAGTTGCTTGGGTGGAGAATATTTGAGTTGTTGAAGAATGCAGGGGTGAAGATTTGGATACTGAGGAAGAAGATAAAATCAAAAGTGTCAGATGTATTGCCGTGCCGACCAAGTTAATGGCAAAAAACCGATAGATACATGAGGCAGCGGAGTGAGTGATTTTTGTCCCTTCTTGCATGATACCAGGGTTGGCTAGACTCAGTTTCTCCTAATAATATGTAGCTGATTGATTTACATACAGTGACATTGGATCAGGCAAAGCTAACTGGAGTTCTTGAAAGAACAAATTGAGTTGTTGTCTAGTTATCGACGAGGAATTGTTAGAGGTTCGTTTGACTTTTCTGTCTCTCGTATTGTTGATCATTTCACCCTTCCAGACCTGTTTCAGTTTATTCCAAAGCAGGTCCTTCGAGATTGCGATGAACTCGCGTGTCGATGCTCGCCGATGTGGAAAGCAGGTGTAGCGGGGCTTATACGGCCGCATACGAGGAAGGTGTGTTGTATCAGGGATGGAGCAAATGATGTCAGTATCATTCAAGCGGCTGATGTTGGTGTATTAAACCTGCCTCAAACATCATGGAATACTGATTCCACCCTGACTTATTTCACAGGTATCGGGTATCGCTTCACTGGGAATTGTAATGAACAAAAGCAAGTTGCCGGCATATGAAAGCAAAAGAGGAGGACTTGCAGTACATGGGGCCGTTGGTCCATGATAAGCCCAGTTGTACGACAACCGTCAGTATCCAAGACAAGGTAACAGCGACAATAGACTTTATCTCAAAGATCAAATCCAGCACTCACAAGACCCATCCCAAATCCATCCACAAAAAGCAAAAGCGTACAATCCAATGATGATTCATGGGGATAGTCATCGACTCGGAATGATAACGCGATCTACAACCGAAATGAAATACAAGCAGTTCGTTCTTGGCTGGGTTTGGAGACAACTTACACCAATGGAAGATGCTGAGGTCGAGAACAAGAACAAGTTGGGGGGAGGAGGAAGGCGGCCAGGGTCACATACCATCGCACTCACACTGCCATCATCAGCGTCGCTAGTGCAGTTCTTACTGACGGCATCGATAATGCCAATAACGCCAGTGACGTCCTCGATGAAAAAAGGGGGAGAGATCAAAGAAGAGACCAACGACATAGAAACGTCGGAATCGGAGGAAAAAGCATTTGACGAGGGGCAGAGTAGCCATAACGACTAGAATGACGACGAAGACGATCATAAAGCCTAGAACTCCAGTCCGAGGTCAAGCGAGGTTGGGAGAAGGCTTACAAGTCTCAGCTCAGCTCAGCCTCATAAAAAAAGCACGTCGATATGAACATGGATACTCCTTTTACCATCTTCAGTTCGTTGTTGTCGTTGTCGTCGCCACCACCTCATGCCAAAACTCCAAGCTCAACACCCTGTCCACCAATGGATCATCATCTGATCATATCATCCAACGTGGCACATGGCACACAGTGCATGGTTTATCCACATCGGAATCGAATTCGAGTTGGGTCCAGTCCAGCCAAGCCAGAGCCAGAGGCAAAGTCCCGAGGTTCGTCGTCGTCCAATTGCCTGAGCATAAGATTGGGATGTTGCAAGCATTAGGAAGGATACAGATACACTCACCGTCACAGTCTACGAAACAAGCTGATATGGGCCATCTTGATGGCTCTGGTTGGGCTTGGGCGGGCGGTAGTCTCCGACTTCAACTCTAAAGGCGTGAGCTCGGATGGGGGGGAAGAGAGAAGAAGGAAAAGTCGTAGTCGGGTCGGGGTAGACAGTCGAACGAGGTGAGTTTTCTAAATTTGTGGTGTTGAGATTTGATGTAGAGACGACGATGATCATGACGATTGAGTGCCCCCGTGGTACTGATATCCTCATAGCCAAGCCAAGCCAAAAAGAAAAAACGTAGCGAAACCGATGTGATGTGATGTGATGTGAACGACCAACGTCCTCTTTTGTTGATTCGAGTCCAGAGGTGAGAGGTCAGGGTCGAGAGGTCAGAGGGTGAGGATCGAGAGACAAGGTTTTTGAACTTGATCTTTGAACTTTGAACTTGAAAGCCCTGCCTGGTTGGTCTAGCACTTACGCTTACGCTTGGTGCTGCTGCTGCTGCTCGTTTGGACGGTCTCAGTCTCGGCCTGGGCATTTTCACTTTCGCCTTTGTTTCGCTCTTGGGATTTAGTTCGGATTCGTCGATCAATGTCGATGTCGCATTGCAGCATGAGTCATGAGTCGCAGCGTGAGTAGTGGGAGCATCGCTAACTGCCAACAGGAGATTCGGATTTGTTTGATTCCCCAAAAGAGAAGTGTCAGAGGGACGGGTTCGTGGAATAGAAAAAGAAAAGAAAAGAAGAAGAAAGAAAAAAAGGTGGGTTGAAAGGAGAGAAGATAGACGCACGAGAACGGTCTACTGTCTATATCGGATCATGCTTGATATTCAGATGTGCGACATGGTTTTTGTCTTTTTTTTGATAATAGCAATGAGATGGTGAAACAGTCGTCATGTTCCTGTGATCTAAAAAATGGCAAATGTCAGATGTCAGATGTCAGATGTCAAGAACGGGCGAGGAGAGAGAAGAGAGGAGAGAAAGGGGGTTCATCCATGACTGACCTGTTGGCTATAATCTCGACTGAGAACGATCATCCAAACCATTAATGGACAGTCTTGACAAGTATAACCTGTTGCCATTTATTATATCCAGTGGACAAATCAACTTGGGATTTTTGAGAGGCGCCATTTTGAATGGACGCACGGCCCCTTTGTGTATAGCCACGGTTCTGCAAGCAAAATAAAATTATCCAATTATAGGATGGAAGACGGGGATATCCCTCCAGCTAGATCTTCAACTGGGCTATCACTCCTCCTTAATATTTCATCCGTAACTATTCACTTGATTGGATATGTCCTTAGCCCAACCATTTGGAAAACTGTGACTGTTCAAACAAGGTGTGTGTGACCTCCATGAAGACGGGTTGAATGATACACACCTTTTTTGGGTTGGGGTATTGATAATGATAATTTGAAGAGGTTCGGTGATCGTATGATCTGGTTTGTGACTGGGAGAGAGAGTGTGTGGGTGAGTGAGTGAGCCCAATGACGATGAAAAGATGGAGCGGAGATCAAAAATGTAAACACCGAGGGGCACGAACGACGATTGGAGCTGTGAACTGTCACTCTGTTTCGAATTGCTGCGCCCCACCCCCCAGCCGAGTGTGATATGTGATATGGCTCAATGCCATTGCTGGTCCCAGGGGTCTGAAAGATAAGAGATAATTTATGGGGAAACAAGACAAGAATACATCAAAACAAAGATGCACTGGTGAGATCGACAAAAACACACACACACACACACACACCAGGGCACGGAATTTTTCTGTGGGCTTGCCGCAGAGGTGACCAGCTCGTGTGTCCCAGACTCATCATAGCCTCTGGCCATTATCTCTAATAAATCTCATTTCAAATGTGATCTACGTGCCAATACACTTCAACATCAGGATCAATCGCTAGCATAACACATGAAGTGCGACTTCTGACCAAGATCGGAACACGAGAGAACTGTTGGGATTTGAAGTGTGGTCCAGATAGTGTCAAATATAGTCAGGATGCGATGCATGTGCTCAACTTGGAACTCGAATACTTTACATCAGAGCAGCTACTTCTGCAACGAACGTACTGGGTGCCCATATTAATATGCTGCGATTATTATGACTCATATATACAATATACTTGTTGCCCAACACTGATAAACAGAAGGCGTGACATTTGAAATCTTTGTGAACATTACCCCATGATCTCTCAAATAGATAATACATTTTGCTTTTGCTATATAAATAAAAGATTTTGTCTCTCCAAAATGCAGCAGTCTCATATGAATGCTGCATAGGGCATCGTGCCGCCAAAGTTGCATCCGATCTATCATGCCCCATTCATATTCGCTCCCATCACCCTCGACTATATCCTGGAAGGCATCCGTAGTATCATTTGCTCATAGACGTGGTTTCTTCGGTTTATTTTTCGATGGCATTTTGAAGAGCCGACGCAGGAAGTCCCCATCTTGGAAATCAAGTGAATGAGGATGGGCTGAACAAAGAACCCCTGTAATGCGAGGTATCGAACCCATTGGGAACTGAGGGTTAGGAGTGGGATTCAGTTGAAATAGATGTCCCAATACTTTTTTACGGAACCACACAATAAGCTATTTGAAGATATCTATGCTCTATCTGCCTGATGATACAAGCTGCGCTTCCCTATGGCTCGAGCCTGGTGTATATATTTTAATTGATTGATATAATTATTTTACTGTATTTCTTGTTTCATCCAGGAATTTACCATTCTCGAATCATGATCTTGCTCAATTGGTCCTCCTGCTTCGCCCAGGCCACCAAATCTCTCTATTCCGTTCTGCCGGGTAACGAACTTGTCCTGCTTCCCCTGCCCAGTCGAAATCAATCACCCTCAGGTCCACAGATTTCTCTTTTACATCAGTTCGAATCATGATGTTGTTGCTTCGAAGATCACCGTGAACATAATTCTTTGATTCGAGCTTTTCAATGATGCCATCAACAGCCTCTTGCAATCGAGTACGATCCACGGCTGTCGCATCATACTTGAGAAATTCGTGTAATGTTTGCCAAACGGACGGGTCAAGGTACTCCATGACATAGGCAGTTGGTGCCCCTTTTACCTCTGCATAGCCATACAACTTGGGAGCTAACCCATTATCTGCCATATGCTTGTGGACATCTTGTGAATAGGAACGAGGGACAAGCTTGACAAGGACTTGAAGTCGGGAATGAAAGAAGACGACAGGGTGGCAAGAAATAGTCGTCGGTACGCATCGTTGGGCCTGGACACAAACGTCAGAGTCCCCTCTTCGCCTTCTGGTTTGAGTAATGTACATGACTCGTAGATGCGAGGGGTCCAAGGTGCAAATGAGATTCTAGAAGGTTCAGTCACAAGCCTGCAAGCAACACTGTGTGAGTGGCAGAGGTCGAAACGCTTTCCTATTGTGCCCTCACCGTCGCAAAGATGAGATTCCCCTGGCTAATGCCCCCAACAGTCTTGCTACTTCACCTTGACGAGTCCGGGTGTGATTGGTGAGCATGAAAATAGGCTGGCTAAGTGGTTCGACGACTGGTTTGTGACCATCATAGAACCCACCACATATGACCAACATCGGCCCTGGGCAAAATCAAGTCAACAGATGCACAGATGAGTGAACGACGCTGGATACCGATGAGACATATCAAGAAACACGGGGCTCCGTGAGCGAGAAAGTTGCTGGCATTTATATCTTTGGTGCTGCGGTCAGTGAGGACCCCCACAACCAGGTCGTAACAACGAGCAATTTTCATGTATGCATCAGACCCTCCATGTCCAAATTCCAGCTTATCCTCGCGGAGAGCTATTGGTATATTAGTTTCTTCAATACAACGATCAACCTTGCCGCAACGGCCGAGCAGAGTAGGTTTCAAGTAACATTCCACCACTCCCTTCTCGAGAACGCCACTGACACATTCATCAAAAGCTTTGCTGCGTGTTCTTTCATCCTCGAAAGCTTCTCCCATTCTAGAACAAAGTTCCGAGGCAGCAATTTGGACTGCCATAGTTTCACTCGTTGGCAGGGGCCTGGATATTTCGTGTTGGAAGTGGAGGAAAACATGATGCAGTGTGGTCAATGGGAGACCTCTTGCATTGGGGAGACGAAGACAGAGGATGGGAGCATCCTCGGGCCAAACCGAGTGCCGTGCAAAGTCAGAGGGTGCAGGGCGGTCATCCTGCAGCTGCCTGACTACCCTTGTGAATTGCTCGAAGCGTTCATTCAAGGGAGTCATTACTGTAGAATTGTGTGAAGAAGATCATCCTCAGAACAACTTGAAACATACGACGTTTCCCCGGTGGATTTTTTAGCCGTAGATTCATATCACTTCTTGATTCTGACAACCAACCAGTACAATTGTGTACGTCAGCAAACAAGAATTGCCATGCGTCGAAGGTGTCTTTATTTCCTTCGCGGACATTCTCCGAAAATCGGTTGTTCGTGCTGTCGAAGTCTAGGCGTAGTGCTCTAAGATCCTCTCCTATGCGCTTTGCCTCTTCCATGAGTTTAGAACGGGCAGTGGCCCTTGTCTTCTGTGAGTCAGTACTTGATTGGGCCTTTGAATTCGTCTTCTCTGAATCCTTTGAATTATGACTTGATTGATGGCTTGGTGTCGCAAGGACCTCCCCTTCTGGAATAGATACTAAACTGGACATGTATATTGTATGTGTGTGGTGTGTCGATGTCAACGACAGACTCTATCACAATTATTGATCTAAGACCCGCCCTGAATATTCTATATGAGAAAATCAATTATATCACTTTTGATACCCACCATGGGCCCAGCCCTACATCAATATGTTTTCTATCCATTTTCATCAGCTTTCAACCAATATATCGAGAGATCAGGACTATGCACGAATAGTTCCAACAATGTGATCAATGATGGCATTGTCTTGATAGTCCCACGGTGCAGTCTTTGGTAATGTTGATCACACGATGATCGACCAGTTGCAATGGCAGTCAATACCAACATCACGGTAGATCGCATCAGCGCGAGGGGAGCTGCAATAACCAAGAAAAAGAGAATATCATAGTCGTAGGCTCGAGAGAGTAGAAGGCATGAAAGCCTACATCGTCGACACTTTATGAACGACCATGACAAAGAAAATGTCATTCCTCACATATCTGTCTCTAGAGCAGCAGTACAAATCGCATCATATGGGTATTCAGTACGTTACAAAAGTAGTCACGTCTGATGTAAGCACATCACATCATCAAAGTATCCGAGTTTCAGGTTGAGCACAACAAACCATGCATCGTGTCCCGACCGTACCACAGCTTCTTGACACTATCTTCAGCACTTTGGGCCACACTTCGAATCCAAACAGTTCCCTTGTATTCCTACCTTGGTCAGAAGTCGCACCATGTGCTTTGGTAATATGCTGGTGATCTTCAACAGCTTTTCAATCTGTTAGCTCCTCTCAGAAAATGGGAAGAGACAGAAGAGTCCAGACATCTTTAATACGTCAATGTTTCAAAACTGCTCACCCATGTCGTGAGACCTGCACAAAGTTCAGTCTATGACGACCAGTGAGGATAACGACCAGACTTTATCAGAACAAAATGCACACCATGAAACGTGAACCACTACGTTCCTTGAGCTTTCCGCACCCTTTCAGAAAAAACAACTTTCCAACAAACGACTGCGCAACCTTTGATTTTAGACCAACATTAGTCTGCACAAGGGGGAATCAAAAAAGGGCATTACCGCATCTTTGGTAAAGCGCTCGACCATGGCTTTGGAAAACTGGAACCAGGGACTACAGTTGATTATCGAGCACTTGTCAAGAAGGAATCTTTGGCCAGCTTTCGATTCCATGAATAACATGCAGCGAAGACCAAGACAATGAAGGTGACGGTCAAGCCATCAGGTGCCAGGAGTAGGAACGGCAATTCTTCAGACTAGAGATGGTATGAGAAAAGGGAAGGAGGGCGACAAAAACCAGTCCAATCTGTCACTGTAGTCAGTATTGGTACTGCCAACCAGGGGGTGCAAGCACTGGCCGTGTCTCTGAGCATGGTCGCAGTCTTGACGTAACCTTCTGTCGTAACTGGTTGCAGGGCATCTCGAGCAAGTCTGTCAAGAAGTCTGGGCATTGCCTATCTGAATCATACAGTTTTTTCCTTATTGGAGACTTTGTTTTCAGGGTGATACTGGACTTGGAAAGAGAAAAAAGCATCGGAGAGGAGGATTGTGGAGGGGCTTTATGTGAGGCTACGGAGAGAGACGGGACAGGCCTAGTTCGAGCTACGTATTGGAGACTTTGTGATGCCAAGGACTCGTGCGACTGTGCCACAATCTGCAAGGACTGGGGCAACATTGTTGAGTGGTTGATACCCATTTAAGGCAAAATACGTGAAAAGACGGCAGCTGTAAATAAGCAACAAATCATGACAATTCAAGCGGCAACTTGTCCACCTTCAGGGTCCTGCATGGCTGCTCAGTGTTTTGGCCACTTTCAAAGATACCAACATCTAGCAATTTGTGCATCAGGATGACGATCTTGTACAATCGGAGCTGACCAGCGTCACACTTTGCCATTCAAGCCGGGTCTGAGTTTCAATTTGGTTGATCCCAATCAACGCATTGAGTATGGCCTCATTCAGCATGCCCCTGGCTCACCAGGCCCGATGCAAGTGACAGGCTACTGAAGACCAGGAATATGAAATCAAGACTCAGGAGACTGTGGATGGTCTCCATTCTGGGGAGATTCAACAGTATCTGGGCAGCGGCAACTACTCTCAGTAGAAAATTAATGTATATACTACAGTATACTGCTATCACATGTATCTTTTTAGTTGAATATCTTATTGAATACTTAACTTGCTGCCTTCCGAAAAGGACTGGTTTCATTGTCGTGATTCTCATGTGGAGTTTGAAGTTGTTCATGCCGCTGTCCCTAGGCGTGACTAGATGTGACGGGCCAAAACCCACAATATGGGATAGTATCTGCCACGTGAGCCACAGCTTTCTTCGCGCGATAACGTCCCCCACTTCATCCTCTCTCTCTGTGTTCAATAGTTGAAGTTATGGCAAATCCGCTTGGACCATTTTCAGCCATCCAAGTTGACAGTGAGTATCACTTTGTTCGATCGTCGATCGGCTCAGTCGATCAGGGGCTAAATTGATATTTAGAATTAATCGGAAAGCTCAATAAATCTCCACACTCACTCATTGTCAAATGTTCTGACAATGTCAATGATTGCCTTGAAGAAAATTGCACAAAGGATCAAGGGTGAACAGCAATTGGAGCTCACCAAAAATGGGTGGTAAGTTGTCATTGTGCCTGAGCGGTCCCACATGTTCATGTGGTGTAGTATGCTTGTGGAAGGAAGTGAATTGAGTATCGAAATACACGAAAAACGCTCTCAACTATGGAAGAAAATCACTCGCAAGCCTCGTTCAAAGAAGGGACCCATACGTAAAGCTAAGATCACTTTTGATGATTTACGGAAACACTTGTCTCGTAGAACAGGGACAAATTGTGAGGGAATCTTGACGTTGATCGCTCCTGATTTGCTCACAGAATTTCAGTCAAGATTCGAGGTGAAATTTGATAATCCAATCCACGAATTACAGCTGTGGCTTGTCATCAAGGTACGCTATCCTTATCCCTGCTATGACTTCCTCTTAAAATACAATTGTAGAGTCGCAGCATTGATCTGAATGCCGTGGATCCACGGATCAAGAAGCTGGCAGTAGAATTAGACGAGTTACAGTCCGCTCTGCATTGTTCTGCTTCTGCAAAAGATGCTGGGATATTCATCGGTCTAGGGACCGCAATCAGCAAGGTGATTGATTGTTGACTATTATTCCTGTATGTTGTCTGACTTGAAGCAGCTGAATCCCGTCACACATGCCATATTCTCTTGTATCGAGGTCGTATACAAAGTTGGCTCCTTTTCTGTTTTCAACATCAATAAGATGACTGATTGTTTTGACAGCATGTGAAGACTGAAAAGGAATTGCATGAAGCAATGAAAAACCTTGCAAAGAGCATTCAAGTGCTTACTGGCCAGCTCGACAGGCTGGAGGAAGTCCCGATATCAGATCAGCTGCATAATACTATGAGAGAATTTCCAAATATGATGGAAGAAGTGGTGATTTTCATTCGGAGATGGCTGAACAGTTGCATGTGTACGCGTCCATTCATCTTCATCTGAGTTGATTCGTGACTGATGAGTTGGCTCCAGTCAAGTACATCTCTGTTGACTCGCAATTGGAGAAAGCAATTGTGCTAAAGAACAAACTTGATGCCTTCAAAGACCAATTTGACCGACATCTTCATATAGATATCCTAAAGCAAGGTCCAGTCTTCGTGCCTGATATTCATTGTGCAACCTGACTGATTTGTGGCTAGTATCGGCTGCCATGGCAAAAAATGCAACCACCGACAAGGAGCTAGATGATTCAGTGAGCATCCTCGGGGATAGTAGGCTTTGTCTACGCGAACCATGTAAGTGCGATGCTCACATATCCCAACAGAACCCTCGGTCCTGCCTGCAATCGAGAGGTGTAGTGCGGCACGGGGCGGGGGGGGTGGTGCGAGGCGTGGGGCGCGGTGGAGCGCCGACGGGGGGGGCTCGGATCAGGAGTATCTTCAGACAATGCCGTCAGAACTCTGCTATCCGCAATATCCTCTACTCTACTCGCTGATCTACGCGCGATAGCCGCGCTAGCTTGAATGTACTTGAATGACAGGGCTAAAGGGCTACATCTACCACTCATGCGCGAGAGAGAGCATATATGGAGGCTTCCAAGAACTCGATAAAAGGTAAAGAAATGATTTGATCGTGGGTAAGAGGGGGGGGGGTTTGTTGCGGTGCGTGCGTATGGGAGATGAATATATTATGGGGGGGAGTTAGAGTGTTGGGGGATTGGGGGTTGTTGGAGGGTTATTTAATTTTATACACAAGAATCAATAAATAATCTAATCTATTCTAAGAGAGAGAGTGGGGAGAGAGCTGAAGCTAAAACACACACACAACACACATTCGAGGATGAGAGAGGGATATATCAGCGAGAGCAGAGGCTAATATCATCTTCTGATGATGATTTAAAAGCAATTAGGTGCGGAGGGCAGATAGCAACACAGAGACACACACAGGCGGGCTGGGGACACAGATATAGCGTAGTAACGACTAGTAAGAAGGGTAGAAGGAAAATGGGGTGTGCGAATATATCTATCTCAGTATAGTGAGAAGCAGTGGAGATTGAAGGATTTGGAGGTACAGGAGAAGAATTGAATCATAGATAATGACACACACAGGGGGAGAGGGGGTGGAGATTGGAAGATGGGGTCTGTATATCTCAACACACATTTTTGTCTATATCTATCTCTATCTATAATCTATTTCAGGGATGTACACACACAGATATGATCTCTCTCTATATCTGGTTGGGATGTATGACATGGGGGGTGTAATTTAGGTTTTGTAGGGCTGTGGGTGGCGCGAAAAGCAATGAAAAATTAAGGAAAGAGAGCAGAGTAAGCGTCTAGGAGGTGTGAGTGATATTGGTTGGTTTATGATGACACATACTAAGTAGGTTGTGCGTATAAAATAAATAAAATATTAAGTGATGTTATCTCGTTGAATACATCTAAATATCATATACAGTTGATCAATAATAACTAGCGAGACACTAAGAAGTGAAGGAGAGAGAGAGTGAGAGTGACGAGATAAGGTGAGGGGTGTAGATGATATCTACTCTCTGGGGGTGGAGAATAATCTCTTCCGTGGAGTTATTTTTGGAGGTTGTTGATAATATAACATAATACACACATATTTTTGTATTATAGAATATCACTATCTCTATATATCGAGACATATGATATCTCTGTATTGAGAGTGCACACACAAAGAAGATGAGTGGGTGGGCATAGCGGTAATGTGGAAGAGTGGTTGTGTTTTGATTTCGTCTATATATATCTATATGCGAACATACTCATATAGCGAGAGAGTAGTGACTTTTATGGGGGTGTTTTTTTTTTTTAGTGAAAGAGTAACACACAGATTTTTTTATTAATTGATGTATTATCACTACCTATATATCATACAAGAATCACTCACTGAAGAATAGAGAATACACTGATATATTATTTGAGTAATATAAGAGTATCTCTCTATGTGGTGGGGGGGTTGTTATGTAAGGTTAGCTCTAAAATGATATAGAAGAGTAGGGGAAATAACTTACTTGAGGTGAGGTGAAGATTGTGTTAGGGGGTGGTAGTTGATTTAGAACAAAATAAGATAAATCTGTAAGTATATGTATTTAATGTTAATATGAGCGCTTGTTAGTGAATGAATAAAGTATGAGATTAATATCTGATTTTAAATATTATAGAAATAAAGTTCAAATTGAAAATAAAATGTTTTAGAATAAGATCAAAAAATAGATTTATGAAATATATTATATTAATTTGTAGTGATAAAATTAATATAATAATCAACGTGATTAAGTAATTTTTTTGCGATAGACAATGAGATGTAATAGAGTTATATATATATCTATTTTATTGTGTTTATTGAGAGGTTGGTGAGTATATCTATATCATATGTAGTTGAAATTAGAGTATCAGACTCTCAATGAAGTTACAATCACATCAAAATATAGAAATTTAGCTTACTGACATCTTATAAACACGTCAAAGAGAGAGAGAATTCTAGATTATCTGGAAGAGATGTGATGGAATGTATAAGTAATTGTGTGTGTAAATATGATTGACGAATTTGAAAATTAGATGGATAGATGTAATGGGGAGGTTAAAAGAGATAAATTATAGAGAGTAAATTTAGGATATGGTTGTAATGCGCGATTAATGATTATATAAATAGGAAGTATGGTAAATAGAGTTGGAGTTTAATATAAAATGAAAGATAAATAGGATGGGAAAAGGAATAAAAAATAAATGTGAAAAAAAAGAGTGCCGTCATTGAGATCAATACGCGGATCACCATAGTGAATTATGAAGAGGCTGGTAGAGCGTCGGGTCTTGAGTTCGCCAAACTCGAGGTGCATCGTTAGTGGGTGCGAATGTTGGCTCTTGGTGGACCAACAGTAAAAGCATTCGTCGTGCAGCTTCTACAGAACCAAGCGTCTTCTTCACGCCCCAACTCGGCGATGCTACTCAGCGATTCCAGGCCATTGTAAACAAATCGATGTCGCCAATGAAATCTGGTCAATCAGTCCTTTGTCTAAATCTAGATCAAGCGACAGGATCCATTGTTCCATGCAATGTATCTAGCGAAACAAAATGGCAGTCCTCATCACCATATACGATATGATGCACCTGATCTTAGAAACTGTCAGCTTCTTGGGGATAATAGAACACATATCCAGGTCAAGACTAAACTGGTACAGTCTTGAACTCCTGTCTCAAAGGAATATAGTGGTCAAAGCTATGGATTTATGCTATACAACGGACATGTGGTCAACGTGAGGTGAACGGTGATATTCCATAAATCATTTCACAAACTTTGTAAGATGAGCAACGATCATCAACCTAAATACCTCTTCCTCCAATGATTGTACTCGAAGCTTTGGATTTTGAGTGCCAACATAATTCTGCTGAGCTGATCTATCTTTTCAGCACCGAAGAAAATGCTCAAGAGTCGACAAAAATCACCTTTGATGAGTTTGGGCGTGCCTGCGACTGAGTTTCACAGTCAATTCATCCCAACCCTATAGTTCTTCAGCATCAAGTCATCCTGCTCAGTCTCGTGAGAACAGGCTTTGTAGTAAGCTCACGACAATGCTCGTTCTTGATGAATGACTAAACTGATCTCGTTAGCCCTTCCCGATTTGTCCTCAACTCAGTCCTGACACTATCGTTTACCTGCTGAGTGTTTGTCCATATGCACCCTTCTTTCTTTAGAGACACCTGATAACATGTTTTGAGACACAAAGGAAAACCCCATCCATTCTGCTGCAACTGGCACACGTCGACTTCCATTCGCCGAGTTTCTGCCATCTTTAATACACATCGTCACGCCGGACGCACTAATCTGGCGTTCATCTGGCGAGTGAACAACATCCGTGTCCATGTCGAAATCAGCCCTTGCACCTGTCGGCAGTCGCACCGCACACTCACCTGTTGCCTCCCTTGCAGAATCCAACTTGACCCAATCATCAACTGGCTGATATCGCTTCACTGGGAGTTGTAATGAACAAAAGGGGAGAGAAACAAACTGCCGGCATATGAAAGCAAAAGAGGAGGACTTGTAGTGCATGGGGCCGTTGGTCCATGATAAGCCCACCTCTGGAAAAAAGAACCAGAGTCATTGTCGTAGGCGTGCACTGCTACCTCAACTGAGTTGAAGGTGCCAAAGATGCCATAGCGGCGCTGATAAGATTCAAACCCAGTAAGACGACCAATGGATGTGAACGTAGTATGGCCGCATCTGATGACGAACCGTACAAGGTCGCCCTCGAGGTCTTGGTTGTCGGGGTCCCTTGATCGCCGCGGCGGAAAAGAATGGATACGGCAATCCTCAGGATAGTCAAACAAAGACTGAGCGTCATCACAAGGGTACATGAACTCGCCCGGCTCAATTTCAGGACCTGAAACACAAACAGTTAGATTAGGTACCTTTAGTTAGACGGGTCAGCACGCACCCAGGTCGATAACATTTCCCTTGAAGTTCTCTCTGCCCAGTTTGGCGTGCTCATAGAGAGGGGAGAAACTGTATCATACAAAGGTCTTGTGCTGGCCCAGAGGGTGGCGTGAAGACATCCGTGGACGTCCTGTAGATTAGCTGTCCCTTGCCGCGGATGCCGAAGTAGTAGAGGTGCGCCTCGAGCTGAAGCTGGAAAGGGACGACGACCAGAGCCTGAGATGCTCGGAGGACCCTGTGACTGAATCAAAATATTTTTCTATTCCACGAAACAGTTCAAGGCCTTGTCTCTCAAGATCAATTGTTTTGGACGATTTCAGCACTCAATGATCTGAGAATATAACCCTAACCCTAGCTCAGCATCCGTCCCAGTCTTTGCTTGTTTCCCACCTCCGAGTCTGGGACACACAAACTGCGGCTTACCCATTAAAATGTCCCAGGTGTATGCAATTGACCTCCCACCTGCCCATCCCTTGGTGACCGCCTCGCAACTACGACACACACACAACAACTCACTTCGACGTCTACACTGGCCATCTGAACGCTCAGACGAATACGGTGTTTATTGAAACAAACCTGGCGTCCTATTTTGGCTCTCATATACGACGTAGTGAACCTCGCAGCCAAGCACCGTCATGAATGTGAGCCTGTCCCGCAAGGCATAGAGAATGGATGGAGGGTTATTGTTTTGGGAACCCACTCAAGCACCACAGGCGAGTTCTATCCCTCCTCGCATAGTCATGATTGGGGGTAGGCCAAACGAAGACGGACCTCTCTAGGCTCAGGTATGCCAGCAAGTGGACTGAATGCATTGTCAAAACAACTCAAGGAAAGGGAAAGGGGAATGGCGAGACTGCTTGAGTAGGAGGACAGTTGCGCACTACCCTGGACGAATCTTGTGAACTACAGCTCACAGTGTATTCCTGCGTCAATATAGAAGCCCAATGATTATGCACCAACATCGCCTTCACTTCTTGGCTGGTATAGCACAACGAGCTCAGCTGACTTTTCCAAGTGTTGACGCTAAAAGCGAATCATCACATCAATCGTTCAGCTTGTATCTTTCATGCTGCGGCTTAGAAAGAGGGAACATCGTTTGCACCAGAAATCGGTTGGTGAATTGCCCAGTTGCTGTCCATCCGCTCCAGCATGTGTCTGCCACCTCTAGCTAGTCGCACAATTGCCATGATTATCTTGTTCATTCTGATTCGGATAACACCTTGTCTGTGTCTGCGAGATATGATTTCATGAGTGAGATATCTTGCCTCCCCTGAATCACCCTTGAACAGTCGCATACAGAGATCTTAACCACATTCATCATCAGGCCTAATACTATACCTACCTAAAGAACATACTGCTCATTTCATGGGACGTGTCATACCATTTCTCACACGCAGGGACACAACAGCAGTCCCAGCACCTTTGGACATTCCTCAGGTATACCAATATCATCATTTTTGAAATACTTGACCAAGGTTCTCGATAGTTGATCAACTGGATAGTTATTCTCATCTGGTCAAAAGACAATGGGCGAATCGTTGAAAAACTTTTACGATCTATCGTTGGTGCCAAAGCTCCTGGGAAGAGCAGGTACTTCAACCTAGGGGGGCAGTTCCCGCGACGCTCCAGCCCTCGTTGTGCATCTATCAACAAATCCATGGTGATATAACGTGAACATCATTATCATCATATCCTCTAAAATAAGAGTCAAATGTATCCTGAAAGGCATCCGTAGTATCATTTGCTAATAGACGTGGTTTCTTCAATTTATTTTTCATGGAATTTTGAAGAAGCCGACGCAGCAAGTCCTCATTTTGGAAATCAAGTGAATGAGGATAGGCCGAACAAAGAACCCCTGTGATGCGAGGAAGAAGGTCGAGGTATTGGGATTTGAGCAGTAGAACTCAGTTGAAATAGGCGTCCCAGTGCTTTTTTAATCGGGGGAAAGGAACCGATTATTCTACTGTAGGTCCCTTCATCCAGGAATTTACCATTTTCGAATCATGATCTTGCTCAATTGGTCCTCCTGCTTCGCCAGGCCACTGAATCTCTTCATTTCGTTCTGCCGGGTAATAAACTTGTCCTGCTTTCCCTGTCCCAGTCAAAATCAACGACCTTGAGTTCCACAGATTTGTCCATCACATCGGTTCGAATCATGATGTTGTTGCTTCGAAGATCACCGTGAACATATTTTTTTTCATCGAGCGCTGCAATGATCTTCTGAAGAGCCCCTCGCAGTTGATTAGCTGTAGGTTTGTTGGGTTTATTTTTGGGTTTGGAAAGTTGGTGTAGTGTTTGCCAAATGGACGGGTCAAGGTATTCCATGACATAGGCAGTTGGTACATCTTTCACCTCTGCATAGCCATACAGCTTGGGAGCTAGCCCATTATCTGCCATATGCTTGTGGACATCTTGTGAATAGGAGCGAGGTACAAGCTTGACAAGGACCTGAAGGCCAGGAATGGATGGAGATGACAGGGTGGCAAGAAATAGTCGCTGGTACGCATCGTTGGGCCTGGACACAAACGTCAGAGTCCCCTCTTCGCCTTCTGGTTTCAGTAATGTGCATGACTCGTAGATGCGAGGGGTCGAAGCTGCGAATGAGATTCTAGAAGGTTTCAGTCACAAGCCTGCAAGCAGCACTGTGTGAGTGGCAGAGGTCGAAACGCATTCCCATCGTGCCCTCACCGTCGCAAAGATGATATTCCCCTGACTAGTGCCCCCAACAATCTTGCTACTTCACCTTGACGAGTCCGGGTGTGATCGGCAAGCATAAAAACAGGCTGGCCAAGTGGTTCGACGACTGGTTTGTGACCATCAAAAAACCCACCACATACGACCAACATAGGCCCTGGGAAGAATCAAGTCAACAGATGCAAGGATGAGTGAACGACGCTGGATACCGATGAGACAGATCAAGAAACATGGTGCTCCGTGAGTGAGAAAGTTACTGGCATTTGAATCTTTCGCGCTGCAGCTAGTGAGAACCCCCACAATCAGGTCGTAACAACGAGCAATTTTCATGTATGCATCAGACCCTCCATGTCCAAATTCCAGCTTATCCTCGCGGATGGCTATCGGTATATTAGCTTCTCGAATGCACCGATAAACCTTGCCGCAACGGCCGAATGGAGTAGATCTCAAGTAACGTTCCACCACTCCCTTCTCGAGAATGTTGCTGACACATTCATCGAAAGCTTCGCCGCGTGATGTTTCATCCTCGAAAGCTTCTCCCACTCTAGAACAAAGTACCGAGGCAGCAATTTGGACTGCCACAGTTTCAGTCGTTGGAAGGGGCCTGGATATTTCGCGTTGGAAGTGGAGGAAAACATGATGCAGCGTGGTCAATGGGAGACCTCTTGCATTGGGAGGACGAAGACAGAGGATGGGAGCATCTTTTTGAGCCTCAGGCCAAACTGAGTGCCGTGCAAAGTCAGAGGGCGGCGGGAGGTCATTCTGCACCTGCCTGACTACCTTTGTGAATTTCTCGAAGCGTGCGTTGAAGAAATCCATTACTGTAGCATTGTGTGATGAAGACCATCCTCGGAACGACTTGGAACATACCATCCTGCCCTGGTGGATTTTGAAGCTGTAAATTCATATAACCCCTCTCTATTGGGTCCCAACCAGTACAATTATGTACGGTAGCAATCACAAGTCGCCATTTGGCGAAGACGGCTTTATTGTTTGTCCAGGTGTTTATTGAAAATAGATCAGCCATGTCGTTGAATTCTGAGCGTAGTGCTTTAAGATCCTCTCCTATGCGCTTTGCCTCTTGCATCAGCTTGGAATGGGCAGCGGCCCTCGTCTTCTGTGATTCAGTACTTGACTCAGAACTTGATTCAGAACTTGATTGGGCCTTTGAATTCATTGTCTTTGCATTAGAACTTAATTGGGACCCTGATGTCTCAGAACCCTGGCTTTCTGGAATAGATGCTGCACTGGCCATGAGTGTTTTATGTGTATCGGTGAGAGCGATAGACTTTAGTCAGCATTGGTTGATCAAGATCAAAAATAGCCGTCGTATCTGCTGTGAGACCTGCTTTGGGCCTAGTAATGGACCCTCTCAAGTAATTTCCCAGGAGTTCTGTACCTTGAGTATTGGCAGACAGTGATCGTGCATGATGATGTGATGGGACTATCAACATGAGGAAAATAGATGGGAAACTGATTTATTGTATATTGATGCAGTGTCAGTGACTGACTCAAGAACCTTAAGTTAGGGGTTAACTTAAGGTAGTGCTTTAGGGTTAGAAGAGAACTTTATGGGGTTCTTGCTTAATTGCAGTCCACTATATCAATATATTATATCAATTATCTAGTAGGTATATGAGACCAAACATGGGATGATGGGCCTAAGTAATTGATTATGTAAAAATTATGTAAGTATTTGTCAGTTTTAGCTAAGAATTGGTCATCAAATTTCTTCCCACATACTCTTTTTTTACTCAATTCACTCAACAAATTCTACAAAATTCACATAAATTCATTAAAAATTAGAAGAAATTCAGAAAAATCAGAAAAAACTACAGAGCAGAAAATTAGGGAAAGTATTGGAGGAAAGAAGTATAGGGTACTGTAGA
>JAHTMQ010000020.1:0-15084 GCA_019327925.1 Leucocoprinus sp. KB1807203 | reverse complement strand
GGGGGAACATATAACCAAAAATATTTACATTTTAAGTTTTTTAGCATTTTCTAAAAAGTGATTGCTGTTATAATCATTCCCTATATTTTAAGTATTAATAATATTTATCACTTTTTTATTATTTATCAATTTTATTGTGATGTATAGGAGTGGTCTATATCAACATAACCGATTAGGGCGTATATGATAACGACACATCCAATAAAATACCTACAATCACTTTTTATTATTTTACCTACCATTAATTATTTTAACCAGGTTATTCGATATTTCTTATCAACATAACTGCTAAAACCATCAATTTTTCAATTAAATTATACTCTTTTCAGCACCTTTAATTTACTACCAATTCCTTAAGGGTAATTTATTTTACCGCTGACTTTCCTAGATTTTAGAAAGTTTAGGGGACCCCCAAGAAGATCTAGGAAAACAACTTTAATTATTTTAAATTACCTGCACTAACAACCTAAACCATGATAATGATAAGAAATATCCTTGCACAATATACCTAAAGCTTGTTATTGAGATAATTAATGGTAGGATTATGACGCCTAATAAACTAACATTGTCAGATAATATTGCACCTTAAATACTCATTTTATTGAGCCACAACCGAATGAATACAACCCCTCAGTACCCTTTATTACAGTAGAGGAGTTATGAGATTTGATATAATTTATGCAGTATTAAGAATAGAGTTAATATTGGAGATAATATGGATATACTTAATTTTATTCATTTTAATGGTCCACAACTAGGATTATCAATCCCTCCCGCAATGATTTTTGATATGGTGTTTAGATTTGATTCGATATCCAATTACGTTTAACTTGTATTCTATTGGAGGGATTAAAAAGTTTGATATAATTTATGAAGTAATAAGCATAGAGTTAATATATTTTATTTTATTCATTTTAATGGTCCGGTCTTGGAGGTGAATCCCACCGGATTTTACTATGTTGACTGATTTATCTAATATTACTGATTTTAATGGGGTGGGATTAAATGACTGATATAATTTATGTAATTAAATAGATATATTAACTATACTTATACACTAATTAATTATTATATTATGTACCCACTCTATAACTACTAGTTAGATTGGTATTCTATTGACTTATTAAATAATTAAAGTTATAAAAGTAAATTACTAATTGTAAATATCAATTTTAAGTAGTGCTGGTTAATAGGTTAATATCTTAAGAATATTGTATAATGGTTAATACATCAACCTTCAAAGTTGAATATATAGGTTCAAGTCCTATTGTTCTTGTTTAAACTGCCACCCCTGTACTTTGTGACAACTAAACAAAATGGTAACTTAACTCATTATTTAATAAATAAAAGTTGTACAAAATAATCTAAAATAAATTAAAAGTGGGGCAATTAGCCTCAAGAAAAAGTTATTAAAAATGGTGAATAAAATAAGAAAAAAGTGTGTCTAAAAATAGGTGTTTTTAACTGAGTTGATCGGTCTAAAAATTAGCAGTTTTTAACGTGGTGAAGAAAATGGTCAAAATTAGAAATTGAGAAATGTGTCAAAAACAGTGTGGCTGAATGTCTCTTGAAAGTTTTTATAGAGGGCTAAAATTAGCTCCTCTATCTACTAAGGCTCGAGAGAATTTTTTACCTTTGGTGCACTCTAGTTAGAGGAGTGAATATGATCTGTTGGATATAATAGGATAATAGACTAAAGGTATATAGTGTGTTTCTAGGTTTACTGGGGACTTATTAGGTATATTGATTAGAGGATAACAAAACAGATAACAAAAGTATGTGTTACATATAATAAGAATATATATAGAGACTTATAGCATATTAAATTATTAGATTATTAAATTATTTAGCTTTTTAGAGCATAAAGCTTGGTGTTGTAAACGGTATAAATATAACAATATAAATATAAATTTAAATATCAGGGGATAATAAATAAATTTTATGTGAATACTGTACAAGAACTTGGTGTTACATTAGGCTATATTTACTTTATTATGCTAATATTTATTATTTATTAAGACTATAGTATACATGGAATAGATAGGACAATTATTATATTATTTTTATTATTTTAGGTTAATTAATTAATTTTATTAATTTTATTTTTAAGAACCTTGTGTGAACAGAGAGGAAAAATATATGATACAGAGACTTATACATAATAAGAGACATTAAGTATTGTAGAATATTCCATTAAATTAGACTAAAAATTAGGGTTTTTCTAATTATATCTACCTTAAATAAAATTAGTAATGATTTATTTTCTGGAAGGCCGGGCAAGAAAAATAACAAAGATAAAAAACACAAAAACAAACACAAAAAAACAACAAAAAAATTATATTTCAAGCAAAAATAGCAACAAAAAAAAATATATAACAGGTAAAACTCAACTAAAAAAGCACACAGAGCACTAATAACTTATATTTATACTTTTGTAAGATTTTTTATTATTAATTGATACAAGTAAATACTTTTATAATAAAAATAATTTTTAGTGGCAAAGGGGCACAGGGGCATGGAGGGGGATTAAATAGAATGTGATATTGAAAAGGATATTGATCAATTATTCAGTTAATGATGAATTTTATGTATATATTGATATGTATGTATCTGTTGCATAGATGAATGATGTATATATTTGGTTAATTATAATTGTAATAGGTTGTATGTTTCGTATAATTGATGTTAATGTCAGAATTAAGTTATTAATTATAAGTAAGATAGATATATAAAGTGTTATCTATGAAAAACTAATAGTTTTATTTAAAATACTGATGATGATAATTAGGCTATATGTATGTTATATATGTATATATGTTAATAGCTAATGGATGAGGTATTGAAATATTAATGGTTTTACTAGTAATTTTACTTAATAATTAATATATATTTATATAGATGTATAGTAATGAAATATGTTTAATTAGTTGTAAATTACATATGATGATATGTTATGTATTTAAGTCTTATACAAGTATACCAAATATGTATAATATATACATTAATTAATAATATGAGTTTCAATAGAAGATATCAGTATATGTTAAAAATATTAAGATAACATAGTAATGCTATTATTAATATGAATTAGCAAGTAATATATCTGAATGTATGGTAATTGTTTTTCTATAAAATGTTCTATCATATCTTGCTATGTTTATAAGGTAATTATACCTTGTTAATGATATAATATATATATAATATATGTAAAATACAATTTAATTTAATGGATTGTAATTAAGTTTTACAAAAATGTCTATTATTAATAATCTCAAAACTGTTATATTCTCTCTCGGTATATAGCTACATATGTATGTAAGATTGTTATTCATACCTAATAATTGTAAAAATACCTCGTTACAATTCATATGTAATATCTTTATTCCTGTTACGTCATATATGACTATATTTAACTATATAAGGTTATAATAAGTATATTTATATATAGTAGGGTTTACTTACCTATCAAAAAGGATTAAAAATCTAAATAAGGCTTGATAATAAAAAGGTTACATATCATACGTAGTTAGTTGATAGTAGTAGTTTTACTACAAAAAGATAAAATTAAAAAGTCTAAGCAGGTATACCATAATTTTATTAAAAAATTACAAATAGTATTGATCCTAATTATAGTCAATATACTGCGGAAAATAAAATCTGTTAAATTTAACATATGTTTTATATACTAGCAAATATGAAGACTACTGAAAGTAATCAGGAAAAGTTTATTGTTAAGCGAAGTAAATGATATGAAAATTAAATTCATAGGATGATTAGGAAGTTAAAATAGTTTAAAACACCCACTTAAATATCAAAGTAAATAGCATCTTTTGCTATCACAATAGGGTCAACCTAATTTAGGTTATAAATCTTAAGTATATACTTCAATTAAACAGAGTACTAAAATAGTATCATCTAAGTAAGATAAAAAAAACATCTAAAGCTAAAATAGCTTAAATTTCTAGGTTTGGGATAGAGTTTTAAGGTCTAAAATAGTTTCATACTCAAAAATAGTAAAGGTAAAATCTAAGGCAGTAAGCTATGATTAAAAATAATAATTCAATTATGAATATAAAAAAAAAGTTTAAAGTAGTAAAATACTGTTATCTTGCATAGTAAGCCAAGTAGCAAACTTAAATTAAGATAATTGTCTGATTAAGTATTCAATATAATAATTATATTATTAATAATTCTACTTCGAGAAATAGCTAGCTAAGTAACATAAATTATGTTAGGATATTTTCAAGTAAGTAGGAGTAATGCTCTTTTGCATAGAAACACATTAGTTTAAATTTTAGTAGAATTAGTTTTATTAACCTAATATTTTTAGGGTTAGTTAACCATAATCAAGTGTCAATTTAATTTGACTTTTAAAGTTAAAGTTTATACAAAGTAAGACATAAATCCTTAACAATTGGATTATAAAGTTAGAATTAGTAAGGTAAAATAAGTCATGTTCTAAATTGGGATTTAATACAGATATAGTCAACAATCAAGAATCAAATTTAAGAAACAAATAAAGGTAGGAGTACGGATAATGTCTAAATTTCTAAGTTAAGGTTAGTTTATGTCCTTAATAAGGATCTTTATCCTCCGGTAATAACTTAACTATTAAGCTTAATTAAAGTTAGTATTAATAAGTAGCAATAGAAACAGTATAACTAAAATTAGTAGGTTAAACCATAAGACAAAATATGAATTAGCATTAATCAAATTTAATTAAAATGATTTAATTTTAGTAGTTTTTAAGTACTTTAGTATACATACTTGTAGATATTTATATCTATCTAATAATTAAAAATAAAGTTATTAACAGATATATCAGCATACTAATCTTTTTTTTATATAAAATAATAAAATATTAAAATAAAATTAATATAATAGATATATATCAAAGTAACTAGATATAGTAAGTATAGTTTAAATATAGACTTTTTTTTACCTCTTAATTATTTTTAATTTTTTTATTCAGTTTAGTCCATATTAAAAGGCACTATATACAGTCTTAATAACTTAATGCTTAATATACAAAAAATACTAAAATAGTTTAGTAGGTACTGCCAGGTGGAAAATCTAGTTAAATGTAACTTTTTTGTTTAATATGTATAAACATATAACTATCTATCTCAAACTTAAAATTAAGGTTAAAATCAATAAATTAATTATACTAAGATAAATTACAATAATTATTATTATTTCTTATACTCTAAGTATAAATTATACATCTAATGTATTATAAAAAATAGTATATTCTGTATACCTTTCATTAGTAAGTAATATCAAAAGATAACATTTTTATTATAAATTTCAAAAATTAGATTTTTTATTCAATCTTTGGGTGTTAAATTAGAGGCAGCGGTGTAAAAACTTATTAAGTTAAGAAAGACCTAAATTAGGTAAAGATCAAAACGATTTAACAAAAGGATATCACAATAGGAAGAATGGCGGTGACACTTAAGATTTTTATTCAGAATTGAATAGCTAAAAAGAAATACATATATGTTGAAAACTAAAAGTTAAATTAACTCAACTACAACAAATGGAAAAAAGGTCTAAAGATTTCTATTTATATTTAAATTAATTATCAATTTAATGATAAAAACTTATGATACTTATTTAAGTATGTGTGCTTATTAAATATAAGAATTTAAAATTTTTTTATAAAGGATTTAATCAGGTAAAATGCGATGTTAGAAGAAGAAATGAGAAAAAAGTAAGAACTAAAGTTAGTCAAATATGTCTAAGAAAGGTTTTTAAAAATAAGGATTTTATCTAAATAAAAGTAAAATTAGGGTACTATTTTAGTAGTAGTTTAGTATTATTAATTGAATAAGTTTAAGATAAAGTATAAGTTACATGTTAATAACTATAAGTTATAGTTAACTTTGATAGTATTCTATCTAATCCGGGTTAAGTATTTAATAATAATCTTATATCTTAGTTTGTTTTAATTTAGTTTTATGAGGTATTTAATAGGCAGAGTAGTTATCAAGTTTATAGCATAAACCTTACTTAATTTATGTAAAGTAATAAAAATTTTTATTCTGATTACTTCTTAATTTAGTTTTTATAGTTAGAGTAAAACTACTTATGTACACATACTTTCTTTTTTAGAAAAAATCCAAGATTAAGTAATCTTTTTACTAAATATATTAAAAATAATATAATCTTATTAGTAGATAGATATAAATCTATTTTAGGTAATTTAGAATTTTAAATAAGTATTGGTTTTAAGCAGACTTTGATTTCTTTATTAGTTGTGTTTTATATTCAGTTTTTATTTTTTTTTCTTCTTAAGACTTATTCATTACATTTAACACCCCAAAATTAAATAATTTATGTTAATTACTTGATTCCTTTACTAGCTTAGTTAAGCTTAACTTCCTTTTTTTTTAGATAATTATTATGTTAGTTAGATATTTCTATCATTAGATATAAGCTTAAAACCACCTCCTTACTTTCAAAGCTGTTTTTCAAAAGAAACTTGATTTATTCAGAGTTTTTTAATTTTCTTTTACTATAATCATACATTTTTGTTTTATTTGTTTCGGAATCTTTACTTATGAAGTAGAGGTAATTTTTAAGAAAGATGAAATTGTAAACTTGATCCTAAAATCAACATATCTTATACATAGCTAATTTATAGCTGATTTTTTCAAATCTTTTTCATAATACCTTTACTTTAAAAAAGCATCTTTAACTGCTTAAATTGAAAAGTGTTAAACTATAACACCAATCTTTATATACTTTTTACTTAGTAACTAACTTTAGTTTTTAAAAATTTTGTTAAGAAACCACTATACGAGAATTGTTTTTAGATGATTGTCTTTTTTTTTCTTGCTTATGTACTTTACTAGTACTTTATACTTTAGTTTTTGTGAAACTTTTTAGTTATCTACATTTTTCCCGCATCCCTTTGTTTAGCGCTGTTCTTTATTAACCTTTGAATTCCCTTAATTAAAATTATTTTAATATACAATAAGAGATTTATATGGTATAGCTTACAAATATAGAATATTCATATTATAATAATAAGTAGTATGTATATATATTACATAGTATTTTAGTAGAAATGGTATATGTTTATTATTAGTTAATAATTATAGATATTATAGTTAATATGTTACAAGGTATTATACATATGTTATACTGGCCATGGAAGGTAATAAATATATTATATTAAAAATAACTTAATTAATTGTATTAAATTGGAAATCTATATTAGATTAGTTAAATTTCTTTATAGATAACATAGTGTTAGGAAAATACTATCAATAGTTTTATTAGTAATTTGTAAATAAGATTAATAATCTCTAATATTTGGTATATTTACCTTTTTAGATATAATTAGTCTATATCTTTATTGCCTATTACGTACTTTATTACGTTTTTTTAATCTTTTTTATAAGTCATATGACACAGTTGTAAGATTATTTTCCTTATAAGTTAGGACGGACAATTCAATAATGGTTTTAACCTGATAATATTAGATATTAAGTTGTAAGTTGATACTCAAAGTGCTAGTCTGATTATGTCCTTAGTTAAAGGGATTAAGTACGTATTATGAATATATCATAACTTATTACATCTAATAATAGTATTTAAATAATTTTATTAATTTTATAATGTTTACTGCGCTTAAAAATAAAAAATAAATAATAATTTAATTTAAAAACAATAGTTAGATTACTACAAGTAGGAAGATAAGTTAAATTTGCTAAGGTAGGTAAATAAGAATCATTATCCATAAATGGATCAGTTATGTAGTTAAAATAGTTTATTACACACAGTTAAATTGCTAAACTAAACAAAAATACCCTCTTTGCTAGTAGTATAAGTAAATGGTAATTAAGGTTTTTAATTTAGACTAAAAAGTCTACTATTATTAGAATAAAAATGTAAATTATATTGGTATGTAGACCAAAGTATAACTTTGAAATAGGTTTTCAAAATATTTTTTAATCTTGAGTCCATCTAGAATTAGCAGGCATCGAACAGTCAAACTAAAAGTTCTAATTAATAGAACATTGTCCATATTTCTAATGATTGAATTATTCATACTTGTTTATATGTTATACATTTTTTGTGTATATTTATATAAATTATATAACTACTAAAGTGTATGTAGGATAAAATCTAGTTATATTAATATTAATCTTGAGTTAGAACCTATAAATATCAATTCAATAATTATAAGTTATTATGATCCCGAATGGAGATCCTCTGTGTGTAAAGACAAGCTATGTTATTTTAACTCTTTTTTTTTAGTTATCCCTTACATTTAAGCTTCAACTTTGAACTTTTTTCTGGTTCTATCTCAGTTTACCTTTGATACCCTATTTTGGGTTAGTTAGTAAGTTAGAAGTATTATTACTTAAATTTTCCTTAAAACCAAATCCATAGTATCACATTTAAAGAGACAGTATTCAAAGTTTGTAAAAATTTTTAAATTTAGATAATTGTCCTTTGCTTTTAAAAAAGTATTTGTAGTCAGTTGTTCTATGTATCTTAAATTTATTTTAAAAAATTATCTTTAGATAAAGGTGAGAATAAAAACTTTTTTTCCATATCTTAGACATTATTAATTGTGAGTAGTAACACTGCACCTTATTCAATTTCTCAGTACTTTCATACTAATTACTTAGTTAATTTTCATCTTTGAAAGCCATTCCTTATTGCGTAAGATAAATTTTACCTTAAATTTAATAATTAAAAAACTGTTAAGAAACTATATAATAATATTATATATAATATATTTATTTATAAATTTTTAATTTTCTTGATGTGGTATATTAGCCTTATTCTTGAATAACATTTATATATATTATATAACTTTCAACGAAAAATCCTTAAATAAATTTTGTGATTGTGGCTTTGGATTGCAAGTTTTTAAAATATTTTATTTTATCCTCAAAGGGTAGCAACTAACAGTTGAACAGTGGTACTAAGGATCAGATTTTTTAAAAAAGATTAATTCTAATTTTTACTGTCTCCCTAGACTTCGATTCTTTTGTTTACATAATCTATCAATTTTTATTTTGATATTTTCTATTGCTATTCTCCTTTTTAGATGCTAATTTAACTAAAATTATAATTAATTTATAATTAATTCTTATGCTAAATTTTTTAATAAAGCTTAGTTTACAGTAAACTGTATAAATTTATATTATTATTTTTATATAAACTCCATGCCTAAAAAAAAGACTTTAAAGTTAAGAAATATTTTACATTGTAGTAATATTATTTACATGAGATATATTATACCAAATTAACTCTATTAATGAGAGTATAGTTTTTATTCTAAATAATTTTGATAGATATCGTCTATACTTAGAATACAATTAAGAAATAAATTATATGTATTTTATATTTGTTTAACTTATTCATAAGTAGTTTCATACTTAAACATTAATATGATTATTATTGTTATTCTATATTAGTTATTTTAAAACTTAAAAAAAAGATATCTAAATCTAGTATATAGATTAACCAGTTAGTCCTTTAACAAGTATGCATACTTAACTTTAGTTAAATTAACTACTATTATTTAGTAAATAAAAATATTAACTCATAACTAAATTTTAGTTAAAATGATAATTACATATGTATTAATCAAAATCAAGAATAAAAACAAATTATAAAAAAAAATAAGAATATAAAAAGATAAAAATATCATAGAACCTTTCAGTAACATTTAAACTTAATTAGTAGATCTATATTAGATCCGTACAGATAAGATTAATAACAAAATTAAAAATTTAAGATAAATAGTATGAAAACTATATGTAATTAAATACATTAATTATATTAATCATTATTAATAAATAAGAGATATTTATCTCTATACAGAATTCAATAAATAAAAAATATTTTTAATATTAAATTAACATTCAGTTGTATTTCTTCTCTTCATCTATTTTAAATTTTCATTAAGCAGATATTTAACTTATCTATTCACATTTCATTTCATTTCCACAGATCATTCACATATCTTTTCATGTTATCTTTAACATTTCTTTTTCTAAAATAATAATTTTAGGTATTACAACTAATCTATAAAGATATCAATTAAAGATAAACAAAATAGGTATTCCACATACACATAAAATAAAACAATTAGTTAAGAATTTATTTTTAATTATAGGGGAGTAATGAAACATTCTTTGTGAACAATAAACTTGACAAGAGAGAGAATATATTAAATATATCTAATTAATTTTAACTCTGATAATTTGATTTTTGATATAATTAGAATGTTGAGATATTATATTTGATTAAGTTATACTATTGAATAGTATTCTAATAAGGGATAGAGAGAAGGAGATTATAGAGATATAGTTATTTATATGTTTTATTTATTTATTATTGATAAGTATCAATGTTTATTTAAAATTGTTTAATTTTTATTTATCATTTGGATCTTTTTTGCTTATTCTGAGAAATCGATAATTTATAATTATTTTTAATTATTGTTACATAGTAATCTTTTTTATTCCGTAAGTATTTTTACTATAGATTTGGATATGAGATTTTAGTTTGCTGCGATTACTATTCAAGTGAAACAATAACCTTTTTATTTGTAATAGGATTCAAGTAGATGATTTTAAACAGAATGTGTACTTCCCTTTTGGTTCAAATAGTAAATTTGCTTTAAATAGATATCTATTATTTATAAAGGAGATATAAATTACTGGAATATAACTAAATTTAAGATTGAGTTTAAATGTGGAGAAAATACCAATTATAAATAAATTTACCCTCCCCCTTAGAAAGCTTCCAAGAATTCCAGAGATTCTAAAAGTGTATTAAATAAATTAATATGTTAGACACTATCATTAACAGAAATTTTTAAAAAAAGTATTTAAATTTTAGCTCTTTGGCAAGGGATGGGGACTGAAGTCCCCCGCGTCTCTCTTTTTTATTTCTTGTTTCTTATTTAATTTTAGCTATTTTTGTATCTTTTGTTTGGTTTATTGGATTTATTACCAGTTTTTCTTTTATTTTTCTTTTTGTGTGTTTTGTGTTTGTTATTTTTTGTTGCTATTTTTGCTTGAAATATAATTTTTTTGTTTATTTTTAGTTGTTTTTTTGATGTTTTTTTATTTTTTTATTTTTCTTTGTGAGGCTTCGGTCTTTTAAATCATTCGTTATTTTATTTGTGGTAGATATAATTAGAAAACCCTAATTTTTTGTTATTTTTGATATAGGTTTTAATCCAGTTTGTTTTGTTTTGTGTTTTATTTTGATATTCTTTAACTTTTGTTGCTAACATTGCCATGTTTTTTATTTTAAATATATATGTAATTTATTTTATGTATTTGTTGTTGATGTTTTTGTTTTTATTTGTATTTACTAAGGTATTTTAAGTTATAATTATCCTTTATGTTTTATTTATTTTGTTACTTTTATCTAATGTTAGCCCTTACTATATTTTATATTATTAACAGATATTTTTATCTCCGATCTTTTATTAGAAGGAGTTAAGGTAAATTATCTTCTTAATCTCTATTATTTAAGCTATTATACTACTATGTTCTCCAAGCAAGTCTATCTGTTATTTTAATTTAACTAACCTAAAGTAATACAAATGTGGGAATACAAGTAGTTAAAACTTATAAACTAATATATATACTATCTCTATTTTTACAGCTACTCTCACAATACAAATCCTCTCCTCTCAAATAATTAATAAACCTACACTAAATAGAGTCCTCTAATCAATATACCTAATAAGTCCCCAGTAAACCTAGAAACACACTATATACCTTTAGTCTATTATCCTATTATATCCAACAGATCATATTCACTCCTCTAACTAGAGTGCACCAAAGGTAAAAAATTCTCTCGAGCCTTAGTAGATAGAGGAGCTAATTTTAGCCCTCTATAAAAACTTTCAAGAGACATTCAGCCACACTGTTTTTGACACATTTCTCAATTTCTAATTTTGACCATTTTCTTCACCACGTTAAAAACTGCTAATTTTTAGACCGATCAACTCAGTTAAAAACACCTATTTTTAGACACACTTTTTTCTTATTTTATTCACCATTTTTAATCAATAATAACCGCATTTAACTAAACCTATTTTTACAGATTTATTGACATTTGGACGACTAATAAATTTTACACATATTGGGTAAGACTGCGGGCTTATTTAAACATTGTGATTTACTTTTTGTACCTTTTTAGTAGATTTTACCTTTTTAATTTTGGAGTTTGGGGATTTATGCCACACTTTTTAGACACTTTTTACCTTTTTAAACTTTAGTTTTAGGGTATCTTTTATCAACTAAATTTTTTAATTATTTTTTACTTTTTGTACATTTTTTATATTTATTTTTATGGCTCACTTGTAAATTATGCCTTAGTTTATTTAATTTTTAATTAATTTTTATTATGTTTTTATTTTTTTATTTAATTTTGCTAACTTTAGTTTATTTAATCTTGATTTTAAAGGCAATATGCAAGACTCTTTAATTTGTATCAATTTTTATACTTCTTTTTATTTTTAACTATATAAGTATCTATCTTAGTGTATTTAATTTTGGTAAAGTATGTTTGTACTTTTAATTTGGTGTACACTGAGTAGTAGAGATAATTTTGATTAGAATTTTTGTTTATCTCGTTGGGATTATTTTATTATATGTGTTTATGAATAAAACCAATTTGGGGTGTTTAAGAGGAACACCTTTGTTTACCTTAATTTTTATAGTGGTACTAAACTCTTCTTGATTAGCTAATTTTTAAAACAAAATGAATTTAAATTTTTTAAAAAATGACAAACTTAAATCTAGTTTAACTAGTATAATTATTAATAATAAATATATTTTATTAATTTTTATTCTTTCTGTAATTTTGCAATATTTTAATATTTCTACAAAATATCTATACTTAGTTGTATTATTTAATATTTTAAGTACAGGTTGCTTTATTGGTGAAGGTAAATTTCCTAAATTAAAATTTAGTATCTTATTAAAAAAAGTAGTTTACTCAGTATTAGTATTATTAACAACGATTGGTTTATTTTATTATTTTGAAATTTCTATAATTAGTACAATATATTGTGATGGTGATGGATCTGATTTTGAAGAAAGTGATGATTCTAATAAAGATAAGACAAAAATAGATAATAACCAAAATTTTCGTGATGCTTCTATAGCTGCCGGTGCTCTTAAAGGAGCCGAAATGGTTGTTAAAGCCACTCATCCTAAAAATATTATACAAGCAGCAGGGGCAGTTATTATGGGTGGTATAGCTGGAGGAAGTGCCGTTGCTATTGCTCAAAATGTTTCAAGAGCTACTAGTACAAATAAAAATTTAGATGATTTAATTAATACTAAAAAGGTTGAAGCTATATCAAATGAAGGTGGATCAACCAATTCTATTAAATCTACTAATTCTACTAATCCTAATATTTCTAATAATCTGGTTGAATGTACAGATCCGTCTTCTGTTTCAGAAAATATTATTAAAGAATCTTCGTTTGAAATAGAAATACCTTTATTGACTGTACTTAACGGTATATTATCATTAAATGGTATAGAAATTTTAATTTTAATTACATGTAGAATCATTTATTATACAACATCTAATCATCCTTCCTATTTGCACTCTATCGCAAAAAACATATATATAAAAATTTCATTCGTAAGTCTATGTCCCACAAACAAGCCCTTGCTAAGCACCGGCCATGTCCCCCAACCCCCAACAGTAAAGCAACCACTCTACCCCCTCAACCAATCAATCAAACTCGACAACCAAAACACCTAAATCTACCACCATCCCCCCCAAAAGCAACTTAACCACCATCCCACTAAAACCCAACAACCCAACAACTCAACTGTTTAAAATACTCATGTATGACACCAAAAACCTACCCCAATAACCCCCGACACGACTAATACAAACGAGCAAAACATACAAAACACCAGACACCTCCCCCCCCCACAAACCCAATCTCCCCACCCACCAAAAAAACTTTAACAATCCTCCCCACACTCACCCAATCCCTAACGCCCCTCTATCTCACCCCCTACAATACCACAACTACACCACCCCAGAACCCATCCCCAAACCTCAGCCACACTCACACATAACCAAAATAAAAAAGCCAAAACATACCACACTCCCAGTCTACACCCAATCACGATTAGAAAAACTCCACTAAAAACCGAACAAATAATGCCCCCCCCCCCCAGCAACCTCATGCCGCGAACGACTCCCCCATGAATCCAACAACAACAGAATTACCAATAACCAATAATCAGATCAGCGCTCACACAACCCCAAAACACCCCACACGCCACCCCCTCCAAACATGTCCATTTCACACCACCGTTGCAAACTACTCATTAAATTATTTATGTTTATGTTGTTTCTACACGTGACACCACCCACAGAACCCACCATGTAATGAAGACTCCCCAGTGAACCACCCTAACACGGCATACACACCCCACATAAACACATAACCACATCCATAGAGCCCATACTAACAAGATCAAGCATAAGCAATCCCCCGTAGACCCCCCATCTGCCAAAACGCTCACCCCAAACCCCCTAACAACTTACCTTCCCCCACATACACTACAGCGGGCTCCCCAACAGCAACCACCCACCCGCAAAAATAGATTCCCCCCAACCTTTACATACAACCACCCTAAACCCGAAGGTGGCACGCTACAAACGCACTACCCGCCCCCATAACAAACGCCACATTTAAGCCAAACACCACTTTATCTTACCCCGCGATAAGTGTACTACACCTAAACCGTATAAAATAAACCGTAAACCGCATTGAGAAGACACCTTACACCAAATGTACCCCCAACTAGACCGAAAAAAGAACAATCAATCAACCCACCCATAAAAAAAACCCAATTTAACACGATAAAATAATAAACATAAAGAAAACCCACCCAACAAACAAAACATCATAAAAAAAACCCCATCGTATAAGGAATCCTCAAGAAAGGTCCAACTATTTACGCCCTTAGCATACAAGTGTCCAATTAACAGTGTTGGCATGTAATTGACACTTAGCATAAGTGATATAGTCACGAAGGGGCTACCTTAAATCTTCCT
>JAHTMQ010000017.1:0-163169 GCA_019327925.1 Leucocoprinus sp. KB1807203 | reverse complement strand
AACTCAAGGTCATACTTCAGGGTTAGAAGAGAACTTGATAGGGTTCTCACTTAATTGCAGTTTACTATCTTCCATAATTACATGACCCTTACTAAGAACTATCTATATCTTATATAATCCTTCCCACATTATTTATATCTTTTCCCATATTGTATTCTTGGATGTTTTCCATCAAGTTGATAAACATATGAGAAATAATTTTTTTCTTAGAGGTTGTTTTATAACATTTTGGCTGTGTCATGACAATTGTAGGCTATATATGCAAAGGAGTAATACCATAACCTTAAGAAGGCATTTAGATTAGAGATCCTCTTCTTGGAGTGATAGTATAACCATCATATTAGGGCAATAGTAAGTAGAACAGTAGATATCTAGCTAGATAAAGATCTTATATTCCAGTAGACATAACATTAGTAAAATTATTTTCTATTCAACTTCTCTAGAGACATAGCACCATATCTCTAGAACAATACAACTATCTTATGAGTGGGGTGCTCAACCAATAGTATGCTCTTGCCAAACTATTACAAACTTCATTCAGACTATAACTTTAGGAATACTTAACCAATTTCAACAATCTAAATAGCCACTGAAAGCTCTTAAGAAGACCTTTCAAATGGTACCAAAATGTCTCAAGGCAATCAGTATTTACTGAGTTATCAGCAGATCAGTCAGCAATCACCAAGTTACCAGATACTAAATTGCTGATATCTTGGGAACCACTTGACATAATCATTTACTTCAATGACCATTGTAAAGCTCTTTTCAATGTACTTCTTTTGGCTATGAATAAAACCCAAGGCAATAAGATCCCATGGAGATACAAGGTCCTCAATGTTTGTATATGATACTGATTTTTATTTATAGATTATTATCTATCCTTAAATAGAACAAAGGACTGCCCTAAGACAGTTAGGTTATCTCTATTTCAAGAACAATAGCACTCCTATATGTAGAACAATAGGTAGTAATCATATAGTAGACTATCCTGGTGCACAGACCACCACACTCATGTATTTAAGAACTCTATGTTTGAGAATAAATCTCAGACTTAATAACATCTTTTGTTACTGTCTAAACTTTGCTTTTTTGAGCCTTTTGATTATTAAATCATCAACTTACAAATCAGTAAGTGATCATTTGTGATAGTAACTATCACAGTTGCACTATGGACCAGTAGTTACATACTATATGGTTTACTACTATACCAAAAGAACAACATTAGCAAGGCTACTTGCTAATGAGGGTCCAGTTATTTATATAGTTCTTTGAACAGGTATTTTGTTATACCTCTATATCACTATTTAGTAGTTACTTTTTGTAACACAAACTAAGATCAGAAATAGAGAAAAAGGAAAAAAGAGTGTGTTGAGTATTATAGAATTATACTGAGATTACAATTATTATCAGCCCTGGACTAATAATAAATAGATAGTAAAAAAGATGATGACAATAAGAGATAAGAAAGACAAAGATGATGCAATAGATGATGTGTCAGCATATCAAGGTTAGAGTAGAAGAAAGGACTTTAGACTTGATTGGACTAATTATAGACACTGGACTGAAGAAGAAACATTAGATAAACCCTGGGGTAATTATAGACAAACCTTATAATAGTTATAGACTTTAGAATAAATGGGGAAATCTTGGACTAATCCATTTATAGACTCTGACTCAACCAGTCACTTACTATTACTTACTAGTACTTAGGATAGTAGTTCCTGTAATATTACTAGTTAGAATAAATACAATCCAGAAAGAAAAAAGAACAGCAAATTCTCTCTTTCTATAGTTTATTTAAAAATCTACTTCTTTTGGAATCCTATATTCTCTCTAGTCTTTGGACTAACTTGTAGAATATGACTAAAAGTCTTGATATTCACTCTTTCAATATAAGTCTTCTGAAAATCTTAACTAGACCCTTTGTAGAGGGGCAAAGAGATATCAAGTATTGATATAAGCTCAAAGTTGAAGTGTATATTCACCTTTGTGGTCTAGAGTCTTAACAATTAAAAGAGAACTTTTTTCTTTATCACAAGTAATAACACTTACTGAAGTCGTAGTCACTGACTCTTATTGCTTCATGCTATATCATCAACACCCCACTAGTTCTTATTGTCTTGTATTGTACTATATAGAACCTCCAAGCTCTCATTGTTTCCTACTATAGCCAGAACATTATTGTAACTGTAGATAGCAAATCTACAACCTCAATATCTTTAGGACATATTTGGTCCACAAAAGATAGTAATTTCACAGAAGACATCAGCTTTATTGACACTAGCAATCTTATCTTCACTAGATCCATTAGTGAAAGAACATGAAAAAGGATCATCCAAGAAATCTTGAAATGTCATCTTAGTATATATCAAAATCATACAACAGAAAATCCATTCTCATCTCTTGATAATTAAGCAGATACTACCCTACTACCTCTATCGAATGAACTACCTCTCAATAATCTTCCTTCTCACAACTTGGGCCCAAAACCTCTTTAACAGACTCAGAAAATGAACTAGAAAAAGAAATTGAAAAAGCCATCAGATAATCAGAAATCCAACAACAAGCCTTTGAACAAAACCTTAATACAGAAATGTCCAAATCAATAGATATAGCCTCTATGAGTACATAAGCAACTTCCTCAACTTCTACCTATCTAGCAGGAATTCTTGGATACAGAACTTTTGGATCTTCAGCAAAGAACCAAGAAAACTCATTCTACAATATCTTTGGAAAGCCACCAATAGAACTACCAGATATCTCTGTAGCAACATTAACAATCCAACAAGAGCATCAACCCAAATATGCTCAACTAGACAAATTTGATAGAGACCCAAGAAATTATCAAAAATGGAAAGAAGACTGTTCATTGTATATGCTCACCTACAAGCACAGTTTCCCAAATAAATACATAGCTATTATGTTTATACTCTATTATATAGACAAAAAGGCCCTGGTCTGGAAAATGGAATTCATGGTAGCCTATACAGTCTTAGGACAAAGAATACATCTTGGAACCATGGAAAACTTCCTTGTAGCCTTTGACTTGGCATTTCAACTATTCAATATAGAAGAAGACCCCTTATGGTAGTTGCATGCTCTCAAACAATTGTCAAGACCAGTAGACAAATACATCTCTGAATTCAGAGTATTTGCTACATGAGCAAGCCTTACAGATGTTTTACAACTTATCCACTTATTAAGATAAGGTCTGGACTCCAATATTGCAATACAAGCCATTCATTAAGGATATCAGAACTAACTTCCTAATAAGTGAGAACTAGCTGAGGGTAACAGCTGAACCCTGTACTAGACCAGGAAGAGGAGGTATGCATGTCTTGTTCAAATAGAGGGTATAGATAATAGAGTATCTAGCAGATAGCCTAAGAGAATAAAACTAAGAGATGACTAGTTTGGGTTACAATTAAGTAGTATTGGGGTAGTCTAACCAAAAAAGAAAATATTGGATGGAGCTGTATTATTATTGGTGTCACCAGTTACAGGGGTGTCACAGTATGTGACAGTACCCCCCCTTCTAAGATTATTACCCTGGTGACCTTACTAGCAGCATTAAAGATGTCAATTAGGCTCAATTGGTAAATAGTAGATGGGGATCTAGCTTGTTTGGATTCTATGAGTAAAATTCTTGAACCAACTTGCTTGTATGGTCAAGTTCTGAGGCACTCAAGCAAGAGTTCTCCTTTGAAGTCCCTTTGTACTCTACCTACTATATATAATATAGTAGAGGTTTGCATCACCTATGGTTTAGTTTTAAGTCTAGTATATGTGCTATCTCAAATTCCAACTCGCTGTCTATTTCAATAGATGGTAAAAGGGATTAGTGCAGTTCAGGATAGTACTTGATCTGGCTGGTTCTAATTAGGATATATGAAATACTGTATGTATTACACAAAGATAATGTGGGAGGTTGACAAGATAAAAGTAGATTCTCAGTTTGCCTACTACTATGAACAGACCAAGGTAATATTCCAATAATCTTTTTGTGGATTGGGTTGTTTTAATGAATTTTGCTTGGATAAATACTGAATCACTAATCTTAATATCAGAGGGAGGAGTTCGTTGGGCATCAGCAGGCTTCTGGTAGCACTCCTGGGACTTTTTGATAAATAACTTTATGAACTTGTATACTGCTTTTAGGTTGTTGATGAAAGTCTCAGCAGTATTAGGTATTGGGTCAGTTGGAAGTCTGAAGTTTAGAAGAAAGTGATACCCTTTGTTGGCAAAAAAGAAAAATACTCTAGTTGATGCTAAGGGTGCGTTGTTATATGCAAATTTGGCCAATAGCAATAATTGTACCTAGCCAGATTGTTGATAGCAATAGTAGCTTTATAAGTACTATTCTAAGGTCTAGTTAGTATGCTCTGATTGTCCATCAGCTTCTGGGTGGTAGCCCAAAGTATAGTAGAGTTTCATATTGAGTACATTGGCTAGGAACTTGAAAAATTGAGAGACAAACTCTAAGCCTCTGTTAGAGGTTATATGTATGGGTAAACCATGTTTCAAGAATATATAGTTGATGAACAACTAAGCTAGTTCTGGGGCATCAAGGGTCTTGTAGATCAGAATAAAGATTGCTTGCTTTAAGAAACAATCAACTATAACTAGGATGTTTGTGAAGCTGTCAGATAGTAGTAGTTGCTCTATCAAGTCCATAAAGATAGATTTCCAGGGGCAAGGCAGAATAGACAACTATTTTAGCAACCTATATAGTTTATGGTATTGTGCTTTGTTTGTTATGACATGGCAAAATTGTTATTGAGAGACAGTGAGTGTCCTTAGTGATCACCCTAGGTGGATGTTCAAGAAGAACTTGATGGAGTTCTTCGTTGGATTGGACTACTACTTATACTACTTTTACAGTGGCTGTACCGCTACTAGTCCACAATCACATGTTCCTCCAGAATGTTCTACAATCTTGTGACCTTATCACATGACTTGGCTTCTTAAGTTCCCCTGCTATTTATATCTTAACCCCATTGTACGCTTTGAGGTTTTGAACTAAATGTTCAAATGCACGGGAGACTTTTTTCTGCTCAGAGCTCTCATAACATGGCCCTTCCTTCAAGTTTCCTTGTCCCAAGGAATTTTTCCATCAATTCCAGTTTTCGTCCTATCTTGTCTCTCTTTCCCTTTCATATCTTTTTCTTCCCCAACCATACAGTAGTTTTGCCATGAATTCCCTAGGTAGTTCCTGACTGAACTCCTTTTCTTCTTCCTCTTGCTCCTGTTGCCTTAGTTCTTCAACTTCTTCCCTGTACTTCCCTCTCAAACTCTTCTACCAATTCCTTTGCATTCTCTAAGTTCTCTCTACTTTTCCAGGTGTCTTCTTCTGCCATGTAGCCTTTCCATCTCACCAGGAACTTTTCCTTCTCTCTAATCATTCTTTTGTTTAGAATTTTTTCTACTTCGAACTCCTCTTCTCCCTCAATGATGACCGGTTTTGGTGGTATCTTCTTTTGTCCCTCCACCTGTAGTTTATAGAGTCGTACCCTACTTACATTAACTACAGGATGTATTTTAATAGATTTAGGTAATTCTAACTCTATTGTGTTACTCAAGATGATTCCTTTTACTTTGTAGGGGCCTATAAAGTGTTTGGTCAGTTTCTCTGATCTTCTTCTTTTCATTTGCTATTTCAAATCCTTCATGCTTAGCAGTACTAAGTCTCCTACTCTGTATTCTTCCTCCTCCCTTCTCTTTCTGTTTGCAAACTTCTTCATCTCTTCATGTGCTTTTCCTAATGCTGCTTTCGCTTCCTCCTGGATTTTTCTCATTTTCTCTACAAATTTTTCTGCCACTTTGTACTTCCCCTTCCTTCTTCCTTCAAATCCCATCTTTGGGTCTTGACTGTAATTTGCTTTGAACAGCGATGTTTTTGTTGCTGCATGGACCTTGTTATTGTATACAAACTCTGCTGTTCCCAACCAATCCAGCCACTGCTCTTGTCTGTGATTGATGAAGACTCTTAGGTACTATTCTAGCTCCTGGTTTATCCTCTCCGTTTGCCCATCCATTTGGGGGTAATAGGCCATCAAGAGCTTTGTTTGGATCTCCCAGTAAGTTATTCAGCTCCTTCATCATTCCCACTGCAAACTGCACTCCCCTGTCTAATATGATGCTTTCTGGAAGCCCATGCAACTTCCATACGTAGTCCCTGAAAACAGCTTTGCAAGTCCCTCTGCTGATGTTTTCTCCGTTGTTGCTATAAAGTACGCCATTTTACTAAAATGATCACATACTACCAGGATTGCATTGTATCCCTGGGCTAGGGGCAGTTTGGTGATAAAATCTGCCAATATATGACTCCATGTTTTTTCTGGGATTGCGTTGGGCATTAGCTTTTCTGCTGGTGTCTCACTTTGGTTCTTGTACCTTTGACAAGCATCGCATCCATCTACATATCTTTTCATCTCTTTTATTATTCCTGGCCACCAGTAATTCCTACCAATCAACTCTGTTGTTTTCCATCTCCCTCTATGCCCTCCTACCAGGGTGTTGTAGTGTAGTTGTATTATTTCCCTTCTGAGGTCCCCTTCTGACATGTATATCCTTCCTTCCTTCATTACTATTCCATCTTCTACTTTCCATTCTTTGTCTCTCAGCATCTTGATTCCTGCCTTTTTCAGCTCCTCTACTGCTTTTATGACTTTCTCATTCCCTTCCTGCATCTTCCTGATTCTTTCTTTTAGGTTTTCCTCCTCTATTATTGTTTCTGCTTTCCTAATCTACTCCGGCTTTACTAGTTTCTGATTCTCGTTATCTCTTTCCACTCCATCCTGCCAGTCTGGCCTTCTGCTTAATCCATCCGCCTTCCCCATGCTCTTTTCTGGAACATGCTTCAACATGAAGCTAAACCGTGATAGGTATAGGGTCCATCTTGCTTGTCTTCAGTTTAATTTCTGACTTACCATAAAATACTGGAGGTTTTTGTGATCTGTCCAAATTTCAAATTTGAGTTTTGCTCCTTCCAAATAATACCTCCATGCTTCTAGGCATCTTATTACTGCCAATATCTCTTTATCGTGAATTTCATAATTCTACTCAGTAGTGTTTAGCAATTTAGAGATGAAAGCCACCGGCCTCCATTTGCCATCTTTGCACTTTGTTGATAACACTCCCCCCTGTCACATAATCTGAGGCATCTGCTTCCACTCTTATCTCCCTATCAATGTCTGGGATGGCCAGAATGGATTCTGTGGTGAACACCGCCTTGAGTTCCTCAAACGCTTCCTCTTGTTCCTTTTCCCACTTCTACTTTTTCTCCTTCCTGACTAGCACATGTAGCAGTGCTGCTATCCTAGCAAAGTTCTTTATGAACCTCCTGTAGTAATTGGCGAGGCCTAGGAACTTTTGCACTTCCTTGACGTTCCTAGGTGCTGGCCAGTTCAGGACTCCCTCTACCTTTTCCTTTTGCATTTCTACTCCTTTTGGGCTGATTACTACTCCCAGGAATTCTACTTCCCTTACTTTCCATTTGCATTTCTCCAGCTTTACAAACAGATTGTTTTCTTCCAGTCTTCTCAGTACTTCCTCTATCAACTCATTATGTTCTTCCTTTATATCTGTGGCTACTAAAATGTCATCAATGAAAGTCGCCATGTCCCCTTGGTTTATGAGGTCTCTGAACAGGTCATTCATCATTGCTTGGAAGGTAGCTGGAGAGTTTGTTAACCCGAAATACATGACGGTGGGTTTGTATGCTCCAATATATGTTGTAAATGCTGTCTTCCATTCATCTCCCTCCTTGATCCTGATATTATTATATCTCCATCTCAAGTCTAATTTTCGTAAACACCTTTCTCTTTCCTACTCCATCCAATATATCTGCAATGAGGGGTAGAGGGTATCCATTCTTTATTGTCCACTGGTTTAAGTGTTGATAATCTTGCACCATCCTCCATGTACTATTCTTTTTTGCCACAAAGTGTACCAGTGATGTTTGGGGTGATTTGGAGGGTTGGATGTATCCTTTCCTTAATTGGTCTTCTACGAATTTCTGTACTTCCTCTCTTTCTTCTCTCGATAGTGAATATACCTTCCCCTTTTTTGGCATAAACCCTTCTTTTAGCTCTATGGCATGGTCCCTAGGTCTTTTAGCACTGGCATCCTTTCTGACTCCTTTTTTCCAAATACTTTCTTCCACTTCCAGAATCTCCTAGGCACCAGTTTTCTTAATATTTCCTCGTCTTTGTTCTTTTCTGTCTTCCTCACTTTTTTCTCCTTTCCTTCTTGCTTTCTTTTTCCGCATATAGGTGGGCAACGCATCATCTTCACCTCTCCCTTTTCCCAATCTATTTCTGGGTTGTGGGCTGCTAGCCACAGCATTTCCCAGTATCAACTCTATCTTTCCCAAGTTACATATGTCCATTCTTGCTCTTTCCATATGTCCCTTGAAGAACATATTGCACTCAACCTGGTGCATTATAGCTCCTCCCGCATTTGCTGTTCCATCCACATTTCTAACTAAGAGGGGTTTTTTTAGCTTCTCTATCTTAAACCCCTTTTCTTTTGCAAAGGTTGTGTCCATGAACAGACCTGTCGCACCGCTATCCAACAATGCCTTCACTGCTACTCCTTCATGACTCTCCAGCTTCTCTAACCCTACTTTCAGCCAGACTTCCCTCAATAGCCATAGTGTACACTATATATCTTTTACTCTCTCAGTTGTATTGGTGGACATCAATTTATTGCCTAGTTTTTCCAGGTGCAATACACTGTACATATTATTGGAGGCCAGCCAAAAGCTCACTGTCCTCTATTTTCTTTTGCCGACTCCTACGGCATTTCTATTATCCTTCCCCTATGTCTTTTCCAGCAATTTTTGGCCATATAGCCCTATTTTCCACATACGTAGCACGTCCTATCTCCTCCTCTTCCTCTATCTACATCCATTGCGTTTGGGTTTCTCCTTGGACCTATTTGAGCTCCCCCTCTATTAGTCGTGTTTCCACCACCTCCTTCTCTGTATCCCCCTTCTGTTCTCTATGTTATTTGTCCCCCTCTTCCTCCATATGATCCTCCTCCTCTTGGCTGTGCATTTCCCCCTGGGCGCACCACATTTCTTCCCAGCACTCTTTCCTCTGCCCTGCTTTGTCTTTGATTTCTGTCCAATCTTACTGCCCTTTTCTGCCACTCCCCAATAGTGGTAGGTGGTTCCTCTGCTTCGGCCAACTTCCTTCTAATGGCCCCATTCAATCCCCTTTTAAATTCTTTGATGAGGGGTCTTCTCTCATAGCCACTCCCCCTAGCGACCTTTTTAAACTCCTGTACGTACTTGTTGCAGGTCCTTCTCCCCTGCTTGATTGTTCTTAGCTGCTCTATCTTTCTTTCCTCCTCCAATGTTTCTCTGAAGTCGTTCCTTATCTTTGCAAACAACTGTTCTGCTGACTCTACCTCTGATTCTTCTTTTGCTAACTTGTCCAACAGGTTATCTTTCTACGCCTCTGCTATTCCTTCTTGTACATATGATAATACCCAGGCCACCTGGGTTACTCCCACCTCTTCTGTTATCTTCATTCTAATGTATAGTCGAGCCACATTTACAAATGCGCTTACTTCCTCCATCTTCCCACTAAAGACTTGAGGCCTTGTGACCTCTACTCTGCTCCCTTGTTGCTGGAGGAGCATGGTGTTAACCTGCTGCTGCAGAGTGGCGATCATAGCGAGGAGTTGTTCCTCTCTAGAAGGGGTTTCTCTCTGTTGTTGTTGGGACATATTGTATGGTGGTGGTAGTGGTGGTGATGGTGATGGTGATGACTCGTACTCTGACAATTCTTGATCCAGGGTTGCTAACTAAGGCCTATATCTAACAGGGTATGCAATCTTCATTTGTCTGAATTCCTACCGCCTTACTAACTACTGTTCTAATCAAATTTGGTATACAATTGCCTTTAAGGAGAGGACCCCTACACTAAGTGGCTTTCTAAGGAATAACCACCAATCTCCTGCATATACCATTCACAATAGAATGTAGCATGGAGTTTATATGGAGAAAGAAGTAAAGAGCAATATCTAATTGTGAGGTCAGGACCCGAGCAGGATACCTGGACTTGGTATCTCATCTCCTCCCTCAGTCCCTAACTGACTGAGAAGTCCCCTTTACAGCTAGGGCCCACTATCCAAAAAGCTTGTGAGTACTGTGCTCACTAGTAAGGAAGATGTGAGAGTAAGTGGGTGGTGAGGCCACGAGATACGAGGTCACCATTGGGAATTGAGTTCTTATGTTATCAAGAGACAGTGAGTGTCCTTAGTGATCACCCTAGGTGGATGTTCAAAAAGAACTCGATGGAGTTCTTCGTTGGATTGGACTACTACTTATACTACTTTTACAGTGGCTGTACTGCTACTAGTCCATGATCACATGTTCCTCCAGAATATTCTACAACCTTGTGACCTTATCATGTGACTTGGCTTCTTAAGTTCCCCTGCTATTTATATCTTAACCCCATTGTATGCTTTGAGATTTTGGACTAAGTGTTCGAATACACAGGAGACTTTTTCCTGCTCAGGGCTCTTATAACACTCAGAAGTAAATGAATGACCTCACCTCCAGTGCTTTTTCGACAAAAATTTCTGTTAATTCTCTGATTTGAGCAACTCCAAATGCTAGGTTCTGACAAATATAGATAATTTAGTGAGTGCTCAAGGACTGGATGAGAAAAGCAAAGGCAATGGGTATGGCTAATCAACTGACCATGATCTTTTACTATAAGAAACAAGAATCAGTAAAGATATCAGAAGAAATGATAACAGCAATACAGACTTGTTTATGGTGTTTTCGAGCCTTTGGTAACAGCAAGGCCTAAATGAAATGTGTGTCAAGTAAGTGTTATGAACCCTATAAGAGATCTCACTACCACTGCCCATGACTTTACAATACAAGATTCTCGTCCCTGCAGGCTTGTAGTATGTATAGCTATCTATTGTAACCAATCTCAATGTCTGTGGAGAAGAATTGGTTAACAAGTGTGCAGGGAGACAAGCGGAATGCTCACTCTAAGAAAATCCTTGTACTTGACTGTATTGCCATACTTGCTAGCCTAACACTCAAAAATTGTCAAAAAGATCATTATCCTTGATTTGTTGTATATTCCCATAAAGCCAATTCGGACTTGAAGGTTTAGAAAGATCTACAAGAGGGTTTGAGATGTTTTCTTGCCATATGAATTTGATGAGCTTATAAAGTACAGAGGTACCCTGGATCAGAACAAAGAAGCCAAGTAGCTTGACAATTACTGGGATCAAAAACAGAGATGATATGCACTTGATACTGGTAGATCTATAAGTTAGCATAGAAAAGTGTACTTACTTGGTGGATATTTATATGGTGCACAAGTCGCTCTATCAATTGGGATGTTAAGTGACCTGTCACTATTATGTCAGTATCATGTCACCTCACCTATCAAGTTGTCTGGGCTTGTTACACAGTTATACTCTTCTAGCTATGCCTAAATATCAAAAAGAACCTATCTTATTACTAATTCACTGCATTAAACTTAGCTATGATTGTATCCTATATTAAATATACATATATTTTTTGTAAACATAGCTGAATGGTTAAGACCAGGTTTCTGTACTATATTTCATATTACAGCATTTATGACATCAGATGAATAATTTGAAGCTTTCTTATTGCTATAAACACTTGAGCCTTGACTATATTATAGATGACAACAACATATATATATATATATTGATCTGGCCATACATCTATTAATCCAAACCAACCAGCAATGCTGAAGAATTTACTTCAAGTCTTATTAGAGATAAAGAAAGCTGTTGAGAAGGCAAGCTGGGCTCAAGAAGCAGTGCTTGAGAACCAGGTTGAAGAGTTACAAAAACAGTTGGCTAATGCACAGATACACTCAGGTCCCCAGCAAAGGTATACATATATATTGAGTCTACTAATAATAATATCTAAAGCAGTATTAACAACATTTAAGATAACATCAATAAACTTGAGAACTTGAGCAGTTGTATTCCAACTTACTCCATATGTAAGATGCAGCCAAACACCAAATATATAGATGAGCATATACAGGAATGAGTGTATTGCTCAATACCCTAACAGATAGCTTTAGTGATGAAAGAAGGAAATTAGTAGAAAATGCACCTGAATAATCTATACCATGATTACCAGCTTCTATCCTATTGATTACCACTTCAGTATCCTTTCTTCTCTCCTCCTAATATGCAATCTCTCATTTTATGTCAATTGTTATGGGTAGGGAGACTTTATCTCAGAACTACAATAAAGAATAAATTAGTTTAATGACAACCTGATATGATATATAATAATATTACCACATCTCTCCATAAATGTACTGTACAAGTATTAGATGACACCAATCTTTCATAGATCAGTTGGCCATTGGATATAATAAAGGTGTGACAACAGCAATTAGTACAGGTATAGATAATCTAGTAGAGTAACATAGCTATAATAGTAGAGTATGACTATATGACAAGCCTAGATGACTTGACAGGTGAGATGACATGATACTGACATGATAGTGATAGATCATTTGATATCCCAATTGATAGAGTGGCTTAACATCAAAATATGCATTATATTGGAAGTTATATCACTTGAATTGGGATGTCAAGTCACCTGATAGTGTAGTGTCATTATTATACCTGTCAAATCTAATGCCAGATTATGCCTTGATCTCCTACTACCACCATCTTCCTGGCACTAATTGTATCTAGATATTCAGTATTCTACTAAATATCTCTCATTAATTTCTACTTTAATGTCTCTTATTGTTGTTTACTTTCAAATTATCCTTTCAATATCAAGACCCCTTGAGTATACCTGAACTGGTGTTGTACCTGACAGCCTACTAGTTTACTACCACTTCTATGGCCTAATGGCTCCTTTATTGACCTCAACTATTCTTCAAGCTTCCTACAATTTTAAGCTAGGGACATTTGAGTCAAAAGACTGAGACTGAGCTCCTAGGAGACCTTTGTAGGTCCCAATAATGTAAAGAGAATTTGATTTCCTACTCAAAGGTATATACAACTAGACTAGTGCTTTAGAAAGGTCTTTGGGCCAAAAAAAATACCATATTCACCTATTGTGTCTACTGTTGTAGACTACAGTGAAAGCTTTTTGGAGTACTTACCAATGTTATAACATCTAAGCTGGAGCTGAGATCTCAGCACTGGTAGTCTGGGCTAGGAGTTTTGGGAGGATTTGTTATTGGAATTAGGATGGCAGGACCTAGCTTTGAGATATTAGTCTAGAAAAGCTTTTGTTACTTCTAGGTAAAAGGTTACAACTACTTGATATATTTCAACTGTTGCCATGCTTGTGCTCTTACTGTCAACCAATACTTCTATCTCTATTTCTATCTTCACCTTTATATATGTATATACTCTCTGTCATGATAAATCCTCTAGGTAATCAAGAAGAATATAATCATTGGAAAAAAGACTTGTCTCTAGATAACTATTATGAAATTGATCATCTGAGAAAAGACAGGTATAAGTGAATATTTAAGTCATAAAATAAATAGAAAAATATATAAAAGTAACTAGAGTAGAGTAGCTCTAGGAGAATTCTCAGTTAATCAGAGTCTAAAATATAAGCTACACTTACCTCTAGAAGAATCCTTAGATATTAAAATGAGGCTCCTAGAGAGATACTTTATACTATATATACATTTGGCACTGGTGTATTTCTGTCTCTACAATCTGAGTTATTAGGGTTCAGAGTTTCAGAAGTAAGCTAAAGGTAATTAAATATTATATAGTAATATTTAATTTATTGCAGGGTCACTCTAGCAGGTCAGTCTAGTATTTTAGAGGTGGTATTGGTAGGGTCCTCTTATAGAATACTCAAGAGAGAGAATGGAATAATTAGACTATTGCTCTCAATAATTATAATTGGATAACATCTGTAGTAACTACTGATCAAGATTACTTAGGATTAGATCAAGAGATAGATAGTACTTCAACTTAAAAGTAGAGTAACTTGAAAAGGAAATATAAGAGGAGAACAGTCTGATAGACTCATAGACAATTGATTTCTAAATAAGACATTAGCTATAACATGATTACAAATAGTTATAGATAGTTACTATCTACTACTTAAATAAGGTTTTCATCTGGGCCTTCAGCCCAACTTTAACCCTCTACTAATTCTGAGTCTAGTTAACATTGTGTTATCTAGTAGGTTGCTATGCTTTCTTTCTCTAATAGTCTATATAATAGTATACAATGTTATCTGTTAAGTTGCTGTGCTCTCTTCCTCCAATAGTTTTAGTATTGTCTACAGTACACTATACTTTCTTCCTCCAGTAGTGTTGTCTATAGTATATACAGTCAGTAGTATTATATGTAGTCTGTTATACTCCTTTCCTCCAATAGTTTCCAGTTTACTATACTTCTTTTTTCCAATAACTTATAGTAGTCTTATCTATAGTTTCCCATACTCCTTTCCTCTAATAGTCTGCAGTACACTATAATTTCTTCCTCCAATACTTTCTCTAATTTTCTGGTCTTTTTTCTGATTTTTTCTGAATTTTTTCTAATTTTTAATGAATTTATTGGGATTTTTGAGTGAAAAAAGAGGCTGTGGAAATAATTAGATATATAATTTATCAGTGCCATCATCCCACACACAATGCAGCATACCTACTAAACAAGGTTTTCATCTGGACTTCTGGTCCAACTTTAACCTTCTACTAATTCTGAGTGAAGTTAACATTGTATTGTCTGGTAGGTTGCTATACTCTCTATCTCTAATAGTTTATAGTTTGCTATACTTTCTTTCTCCAATAATTAGCAGTAGTATTGCCTGCAGTCTACTATACTTCTTTTCTCCAACAGTTTTCAGTTTGCTATACTTCCTTCTGTTATGACTTGGCAAAATAGCAAAGTCATTATTTATATTTTTTTTCTTTTCTTTTTCTTTTCTCTTTTTATTTGAACTTACTATACAAGAAAGAAGTGCAAGAAAGTATTACATAACAAATATCACACATTACTCTCACATGTTAGGATGTTACAGAGTCATATCATATGTCAGGATGTCACAGGGTTATGTCACATGATGATGTTACATGATAAGTGTAGGAGCATAGTGTACAGATTATGTAGTAGTTGTATAAGTAGTGTACAAAATCTAAAGGGAACTCTATTGAGTTCTCCTTGTCAACTCAAACTTGGAGTGTAATTAAGTCATCTCAGGCTAAGTCACTATACCTTCCTCTAATAACTTGCAGTAGTATTGTCTACAGTACATCTGCTGTTCTATAACAGTTTTTGAAAGTAATTGAAAGTATAGGAGAATTTAGTGTGAGAAAATAAATGTGGAAAAAAAGTAATTGTGGGAAATTCTGGGAGTGTGTGAAAATCTGCTTAGTCATATTAGCTAAGTACTGACCAAAATTTATTATACTCAAAAAGTCCTATCTTTTTATCTTCTTCTTGTATACTTTCTTAGACAAGGTTTTTATCTGGGTCTCTGGCCCAACTTCAATCCTCTACTAATTCTGAGTCTAGTTAACATTGTGTTGTCTGGCAGGTCACTGTACTCCCTTCCTCTAACAGTTTTAGTATTGTCTATAGTATGCTATACTCCCTTCCTCCAGTAATGTTGTCTGTAGTGTGTACAGTCAGTAGTATTGTATACAGTGTATTATACTCCTTTCCTCCAACAGTTTACAGTTTGCCATACTTTCTTTCTTCAATGACTGACAGTAGTTTTGTTTATTTTCCTCCATACAGTTTCTAGTTTACTATACTTTTTTCCTTCAATAACTTGTAGTAGTATTGTCTGCAGTGCACTACACTCCTTTCCTCCAATAGTCTGCAGTATGCTATACTTCCTTCTTCCAATACTTTGTCTTGTTAATAGTCCTGTACTAGAGTACTTTTCTTCTTATATTTAACACTACCATTCTTGTCCTATTGCAAAGTCCTTCTCCTGGATCCAAGTTCCTTAGTAAGATAACTGAATAGCCAACCTTGAGACAAAGTAAAGCAGAAGGCAATCTACTACTATTGAGTTGTTGAAGAAACTCTATAGGATAGGCATGGTGCATTCCATCTTCCTCAGACATAGAGTCCACACTTCTTAGCATATAGATCTTTGCATTTGGTACTGGGTTGAACTGTTGTAGAATAGCTTCATTAATATTATGCACCTCATCATTTCTAAAACAGAGAATAATTTGCTTCAAGAAGTATTGGTCATCTTGAACTCTTGTGTTTCCAATTTCTGGATAGATCCTGTTAATGAGAGTATTAAGATTAGTGCAAACCATAGACTAAGGAACTTGTATCATCTTATTATCATCCATAGTTGATCCAGCACCAATTTCCAACAACCACTGAGCATGTTGATTGTTAGCTTTAGAGTGGTCCAAGTACATATTGTATCTAAGATATAAGAACTTGATATGTCTCCATAGATTTCCTCTATAAAAGGATACTGCTATTACTTGTTGGTATGTTCCTTTAGGTACTATAGGCAAAGTTTGACAAAAATCTCCTCCAAATACCACTGTAATTCCACCAAATGGATGATCATTCTAGATAATATATCAATTCAACAGCTATCAAGTACAAGTGATCACTTACTTCAAGTAAATCTCTCAGGCATTGATCAACAGCATCAATGTTATACTTGTGCTGCATAGGAACTTTATCCCAAATAATAACCTTAGTCTGTTAAATGACTAGAAACATATAACTATTCTGTTTGAGTCCAGCTACAGAGTTCTTATTAATAGAAAGAGAAATCTTGAAGTGTAAATAAGATGTTCTTCTTCTATCCAGCAAAAGAGTAGCAATTCCAGATGATACTATATACAGTGTCATCTATTCTCTCTTTCTAACCTCAGCAGTAATAGTATTACAAAGAAATGTCTTTCCACAACCACTAGCAGCATAATCAAAGAAAAGATGATCTTGTGTCATAACATGGTCAAAATAGTCAAGTTATTATTTATATTTCTTTTCTTTTCCTTTTCATTCAATTAAATAATCAGTAAACATACAAGAGAGAATAACTTAAAAAAGATATATGGGACTTTATAAATAGAATTAAATACAGAATGTGTATAAGTAGTGTACAGTAATCAAATAGGAACTCTATTAAGTTTTTCTTATCAACTTGGACTAGGAATAGTTCTAAAATACTACAGTTTAAGTTCTTATACTAGAACTCAATTTCTTCATTAGTACTGCTCACTACAGAGCCTTGCCAGTTTATTTTCTTATCTTTCTTGGTACTTGAGTAATACAACTCAGGACCACTATAATATAGCTAGGCTCTAGGCTTAAGAGGACTTGATAGTCAGTTAGAGACTATTGGTGGAAGCACAATACCAAGCTCAGGTATTGTGTCTGAGACCTGACCTCATAATTGAGTAGTATTGTATAGCATACTTGTGCTGTTCTTAGTAGAAATCTTGTACTAAAGTTCCATTGTGGGCTGTACATGTAAAGGAGTAACACTGCATCCTTAGAAAGGTATTTAGATTAGGGATCCTCTCCTTGGAGTGATAGTATAACTATATTACTAGAGCAATAATAAGTAAGGCAGTAGGTACTTAGCTTAATAAAGATCTTACACCCCAGTAGATATAACATTAGTAAGATCATTTCTTATTTAACTTCTCTAGAAACATAGCATTATGTCTCTAGAGCAATATAACTCTCTCATAAATAGAATACTCAACCAACAGTGTACTCTTATTAAACTAAGAGCAAAGATAAAGGAAAAAAAAGGAAGAGTGTATTAGAAGTATAAAAGATTTGGGCACTTAGCCCATAACTGCAGAAATAGAAAGGAGAAGATGAAGGGGAAACCAACTTTCCAGAATAAATTCAAGATAATAGCAAGTAGAGTAATACAATGTGGAGTGAAAGAAGGAGTAAGTATAAGGAGACAAGAGATAGAAAAAAAGAGAGTATAATACTTTAGGTGTTAGAGAATGGGATACTACAAGTGGGAATGTTCAAATATGAAGGTGGAGAAGGAGAAGAGAAGAAGTGAGGAGGTAGTGCATATAGTTAATCTACAAAAGGCACAGCAAGAGGAGAGACTAGTCTACTCTTTATAGAAGAAGATGCAGGAATATAGTGGTATATAAAGTATGCCTCTGAGAAGTACAGCACTAGAGGGGAGGGGTTGGAAGATGAGGTAGAAAGTGGTAACATTTGTAGAGTATAGAAAGTATAACTATAAAGGTACCAAGATAAAGAAAAACCAAGAACAGAATTTTGTCTCTGGAGAGAAACTGAGAAATGTATGGTACAAGAGTTGTCTAGAGGTATGAAAATGGAGAAACAATAAAGCAGGAAGTAAGATTAAATATACAAAGTATAGAAAAAAGGACACAATAGTAGAGGAGAAAATATCAAAAGAGGAAAGAAGAAATATTTGGTATCCAGAATGTAAGACAGGAAGAAAGCAACCATGGTAGAACTGGAGGGTAGTGGTATACCCTGAACAGAAAAAGCATAGCAAAGCAGTATGCAGACAAAGGCTCTGAAAGGTACAATAAGAGAGAGAGGTGAGTAGAGAAAAGTGAGAAGAATGTTTAAAATGCTAAGAGAGGTGTGGCTGAATATTGGAATAGAAAAAGTAGATACACATAAAGGTATAACAGTAAAAGTGCTCTTGGATAGTGGTACAACAGAGATGTTTATGGATCAGAAAATAGCAGTAAGACATAGATTTAGGCTACAAAAATTAAAAAGACTGGTAGTAGTTAGGAATGTTGATGGGATGAATAATAGTACAGGAGCTATTACCTATCAAGTAGAGGCAAATGTATACTATAAGAGTCATGTAGAAAGGATGAGAATGGATATATATAATCTAGGAAGGACAGATATAATACTAGGAATGCCATAGTTATAAATGCATAATCTAGAGATAAACTAAAAGACAGGAAAAGTAAAAATAACAAGGTACCCACCACTGTGTGGGAGGAATATGAAGTTAAAAAAAGAAAAGAGAGTAAAGAAAGGAAAGAGAGTAGCAATTCTAGAAGAGAAAAAGATTATGAGATAAATAGTAGATGATAAAGAGAATTAGAGAAAAGAAGAAGAAGTTGAAGTAAACTACAGAAAAATCAAAGAAATAATACTGCAGAAAATTTTAAGGTAGAAAAGGATGTTTAGGAAGATAGAATCAAAGAGGATACCAACAAGGAAAATCTGGGATTATACTATAGATCTCAAAGAGTGTTATGAGAGCCCCAAACAGGAAAAGGTTTCCCATGCATTTAAACACTTAATCCAAAACCTCAAAGCATATAATGGAGTAAGGATATAAATAGGGTGGGGACTCAGTAAGTCAAATCACATGATAAGGTCAGGTGATCATAGAACATTCTAGAAAGAACATGTGACCATGGGACTCTAGGGTACAGCCACTGTAGTAGTAGTATAAGTAAGGCTGCAATCCAACGAAGAACTCCATCAAGTTCTTCTTGAACATCCACCTAGGGTAATTGCTAAAGACATTCACTGTCCATTAATAACAAAGAGACATTCAAACCTAGAAAAGAAAAAATCTACCCTTTATCTAAAAATAAAAGAGAAGAAGTTCAGAATTTCATAAAGAATTAGTTAAGAAAGAGATACATTAGACTATCAAAGTTCCCTCAGACATTACTAGTTTTCTTTGTAAGCAAGAAAGATAAAGAAAAGAGGATGGTAATAGACTACTGAACAATCAGACAGTAAAAAATAACTACTAACTTCCACTGATTATGGACTTAATAGACAATATAGAGAGTAAATAAGTATTTACTAAAATGTTGGTGAAGGTTTAACAATGTGAGAATTAAGAAAGGGAATGAGTAGAAGAAAGTATTTATGACCCATGTAAAGTTCTTTGAGCTGACAGTTATGTTCTTTAGAATAACAAATTTGCCAGCTATATTCTAGGTGATGATGAATGAAATCCTGAAAAACATAATTAATGAAGGAAAAGTAGTGGCTTTTGTAAATGATATACTAGTAGGGATAGAGACAGAGAAAAGATATGATGAGATTATAAAAGAAATACTGAAGAAACTAGAAGAGAATGACTTGTATATTAAGCTAGAAAAGTGTATATGGAAGATACAAAAAATTAGATTCCTAGAAGTGATCATAGAACCTAATGGAATTGAAATAGAGAAGAAAAAAGTAAATGGAGTACTAAGTTGGCCGAAGCCAAAGAATGTGAAAGATATCAGAAAGTTTTTAGTTCTCATTAACTACTATAAGAGGTTTATCAAAGACTTTGCTTGAGTAACAAGGCCAATGAATGTGTTGATGAGGAAAGATATGAAGTGGTAGTGGAGAAAGGAGCAGCAGAAAGCATTTGACAAGCTTAAAGGAATTTTTATAACTAGACCAGTATTGGCAGTCCTAGATTTAGACAAAGAATTTAGAGTAGAAGCAGATACTTTAAACTATACTGCTGGAGAAATACTATCAATAGAGTGCTCTGATGAGTTGTGGAAGCCAGTTGCTTTCTGTCACAAACTTCATTCAGACCATAACTCCAGGAATACTTGACCGATTTCGACGATCTAAATGGCCACCAAAAGCCCTTAAGAAGACCTTTCAAACGGTACCAAAAACGTCTCAAAGCAATCAGTGTTCACTGAGCTATCAGCAGATCAGTTAGTGATCACCAAGTCACCAGACACTAAATTGCCAATATCTCAGGAACTGCTTAACGTAATCATTTGCTTCAATGACCATCGTGAAGCTCTCTTCAATGTGCTTCTTTCGGCTATAAATAGATCCTGAGGTGATAAGATCCCATGGAGATGCAAGGTCCTCAATGTTTGCACATGACACTAATCTTTATCTATAGATTATTATCTGTCCTTGAATAGAACAAAGGACTACCCTAAGATGGTTAGGTTATCTCTATTTCAAGAACAATAGCACTCCTATATGTAGAACAATAGGTAGTGATCATGTGGTAGGCTATTCTAGTGCATAGACCACCACAATCATGTATTTAAGAACTGTATGTCTGAGGATAAACCTCAGACTTAACAACATCTTTTGCTGCTTGTCTAACTTCGCTTTTTTGAACACTTTGATTATCAAATCAAGCAATCACAAATCAGTAAGTAGCCATTTGTGATACTTTCATTTCTAAATCTCTAAGTAATACAAAGAGAAATTACAAAATTCTTGACAAAAAAATGTTAACAATAGTCAGATGTTTAGAAGCATGGAGATATTTCCTAGAAAGAATGACAATAAAGTTTGAGATTTGGACAGACTACAAAAATCTTAAATATTTTATAAAGGTATAAAAATTGAATAGAAGACAAGTAAGATAGATATTGTACCTATTAAGATTTAATTTGACATTGAAGTATGTTCCAGGAAGTAAAATAGAAAAGGTGGATAGCTTGAGTAGGAGGTTAGACTAGGAAATAGAAGTAAAAAGAGATAATGAGGATGAGACATTGGTAAAGCCAGAGTGGTTAGAAGTGAGAAAAATAGAGAAGATAAAAGTAATAGTAGAAGGAGTAGACTTACTGGAAAAAGTAAAATAGTTGAAAGTAAAAGATAATGAAGTGGTCAGAGCAGTAGAAGAAATGAAATGAGCTAGATTAAAAGTATTGCAAAATGAAGAGTGAAGAGAAGTAGATGGTGTCATATATAAAGAAGAAAAGGTATATGTATCTAAAGATGATAAGTTGAGAGCAGAGATAATTAGGTTACATTATGACACACTAGTAGAAGGACATAGGAGATAGTGGAAAATGGTAGAACTAGTTACCAGAAACTTTTGGTGGCCAGGAATAACCAGGAAGGTAAAGTAATATATGAAAGGATACAATTCCTGCAAAAGGAATAAAAACTACATAGAGTAGCCAGCAGGCAAGTTAATGCCCAATTCAATTCTAGAAAGACCTTGAACACACATTTCAGTGGACTTAATCACTAAGTTGCCACTAGCCCTGGGATACAACTCAATTTTAGTAGTGGTAGATAGGTTAACAAAAATAGTCCACTTCATTCCTACTACAGAGAAAATGTTGGCAGAAGAACTGGCTAGACTATTTAGGAACAATGTGTGGAAATTGTATAGACTATCCAAGAGTATTATTTTAGATAGAGAACTATAGTTTACAGCAGGATTAATAAAGGTGTTGAATAGGATGTTGGAGATCAAAAGCAAGATGTCAATAGTATTTTACCCTCAGATAGATAAACAAACAGAAAGGGTTAACTAGGAATTAGAACAGTACTTAAGAATGTTCATTGACTATAGACAAGAACAGTGGCCAGACTGGTTAGGAATAGTAGAGTTTGCATACAACAATAAAGCATACTCAAGTACAAAGATGTTATCCTTCAAAGCAAATTATGAGCAAGATCCTAGAATAGGGTTTAAAGCAAGAAAAAAGAGGAAGTACAAAGATATAGAGAAATTTGTAACAAAAATAAAAGAAATTCAGGAGGAAGCAAAAGTAGTATTAGAGAAGGTGCATGTAAGAACTTAGACAGTGGTACCTTAGAACTATTTCTAGTCTGAGTTGACAAGGAAAACTCAATAGAGTTTTCATTTGATTGCTATATACTACTTATATACATTTTATATCTACTTCTATTTATAAAGTTCTATGTATCTCTTTTGAGTTATTCTCTCTTATATATCCATTGATTTCCTAATTAAATGAAAAGAAAAAGAAAAAAATATAAATAATAACTTAGCTATTTGTGTTATGAGAGCTCTGAGCAAAAAAAAGTCTCCCATGTATTCAAACACTTAGTCCAAAACCTCAAAGCATACAATGGGGTTAAGATATAAATAGCAGGGGAACTTAAGAAGCCAAGTCATATGCTAAGGTCACAAGATTGTAGAACATTCTGGAGGAACATGTGATCGTAGACTAGTAGCAGTATAGCCACTGTAAAAGTAGTATAAGTAGTAGTCCAATCCAACAAAAAACTCTATCGAGTTCTTCTTGAACATCCACCTAGGGTGATCACTAAGGACACTCACTGTCTCTCAATAATACTGAGTCCACATTGAAATAGACCAATTCAAGTTAAGAGACATTTGGATAGCCGATATCAAAGAAATGGAAGAGACCCAAACAAAGATTAATATTCTTCCAGGATTGAGTAAGATGACACTGGATGTCATTGGACTAGCTGGTTAGTACTAGCAAATATATTATACAATCTTAATTGATGTCATTATCATAGCTTAGGATTTGGCTATGAGCTCAATTCACTATTGACAAAGGAAAATAAACTTTATGAAGCACTCTATGCTGCATTGAGTACACAGCTATGGAGTATAATGCTCTCATTGTAATTGATACTTGGATTTTTTGGGATCTCTGTTGTAAGTAGGTCCTTACTTATCTGAGCACCAGTACATTGATTCATTCTAATACCAGTCCATCGCCGGCGAAAGAGCAAGAAAACAAGTTCAGGATCTCATAGATCAAATTAGGAATCAGTTATTAAAGGAGGGCAAAGCTACATTAGCAGAGGCTAACAGAAAGAAGGATGAGAAATTCAAAAAAAGAGATTTATTGTTGTTGTTGCTTAAAGCTAATCTATCCACTGATATTCCTGAGAACCAGAGGATGAATGATTTGGATGTTCTTGTTCATAAGTCTCTTTGTCTTCCACACAATGACTGGACTTGAACATACTCCAGAGGTCCCTATGTTCCTCATCGCTGGACATGAAACCACCAGGTATATACTATCTTCTCCCAGGCATGATTCCATGATCTTAGATGTCATGATAGCTATATGACAATGTGGGCACTATATGCTCTCTCAATCTATTCCAATGTCCAATCCAAACTACACAACAAACTTTTCACTATTCAGTCAGATAATCCAACTATAGATGAGCTCAATTCCCTGTTGTATCTTGACTCAGTTGTGTGGGAGATGTTACATATACATTCACCTGTCACTGGCATAGTGAGGGTAGCTGTGAAAGATGATGTTGTGCCATTTGAAATGCTGTTTGTTGATAAGAAAGAGAAAGTTTGCAATAATATATTGTGAGTCTACCAATTGCTATACTCTTGTTGTGAAGATTGAACATGACAAAATGATTTGTGCTACATAGGGTGTACAAGGGACAGATAGTGTTTATTCTGATTCTGCCAATCAATTTGTTGAAGGCATTATGGAGAGAAGATGCTTGGGAGTTTAAGTATGTGTATCCTATGTCTTGATCAAAATTGCTGATTGGTTGTGACTGAAATAAACCAGAATGTTGGGAGTTATCTAATGAGGCAGCAAGTACTATTCCAGGTGTATGGGGCAACATACTAACATTCCTTGGTGGACCATATGCATGTATTGGATATTGATTCTCCCTTGTAGAGTATGTTTCCCTCTCCTATACCACAAAGTATGTTAATGAATAACTTGTAATTTGTAGGTTGAAAGCACTCTTGTTTATGCTTGTCTGGGCATTTAAATTTGAACTCGCTATTCCTGTTAAGGAGATTGGCATACATGTAACTATTTTTCAAAAGCCTTTCTTAATCAATAACCCAAATGCTAGAAACCAAATACTGTTGTTGCTTAAGCCATATGTATGTGTAGATTAATTGGACTGTATAGCTCTGGTTTGTTGTGGAGTAATTTGTTATTTGAAGTTCTGTTGTGAGAACCTCAAGCAGGAAAAGGTTTCCCACACATCTGAACACTCAAACTAAAACCTCCAAGCACACAATGGAGTAAAGACATAAACAGGATAGGGACTTAGTAAGCCAAGTCATGTGATAAGGTCAGGTGACCATAAGAACATTCTGGAAAGGACATGTGACCATGGGACTCTAGGGTACAGCCACTGTAGTAATAGTATAAGTAGGGCTACAATCCAACGAAGAACTCCATCGAGTTCTTCCTGAACATCCACCTAGGGTGACCACTAAGAACATTCACTGTTCATTGGTAACAAGTTTGCTATGAGTTACATAGCTCAGGAAGATGTAGTTTCCTGTAGTGTTTGACTCAAGAATAAACTCGTGTATCAGGAACATGATTAGAAAAATGATAAGATCCAATCCTCAACACAAGCATGGTATATCTGAGCCTTTATGCGAATATTGGATGAATCACTTCCCATAGGAGTCTGGAAGAATGTAGGAGTATGGTAAATCTTAGATGTGACATCTTGTGTTCCATGCTGTTTTTTTTCTAAATTTAGTATTCTGCAATAAGCAAACTAGTACTAAGATGTAGAGAGCCCCAATAAGGCCCAATGTCAGAAGTGTGTCTATAGGAGGCATATGGTCTAAGGTATAAGGTGTAGGTGAAGTTTGATAGTAGAGAGGTAGAATATTGGTGTGTTTAAAGGGGCATGACATTGTCATAAATAGCAGTAGTGACTAATAAAAAGCAAAGAAAAGAAGAGGAAAACAGCATAGAAGTATTAGTATTCAGGTCTCCAATCTAATCAGACAGGCCCTTTTCCCATACCAGCGAGCTATAGAAACTCAGTACAGTCGTGATAGCGTAGTATTCCTACAGTCACTTCTCCTCCATAAGATATCTCTTCCCAATCCTACATTGGGTTTTGCTATCAGTGCATCGCAGTTCTATGGTTGGTGAAGATTCATAGTTAGAAGTTGGTACTGAAGGTAGTTATATCATCATTAGAAAGCAACTAGATGTTGCTAGTGGTGGAACAACAAGGTATAGGACTGTAGGGTGGACAATGGGTGGATGCTAGTTAACAGTTTTTGTAACACAGAACTAGGTGTTAAGCTAGTCTGGTTGATTAGCAGGGCAAGATCAACCTAATAAAGGAAAGCGAGGGCTTTCTGTTTGTGTTTTGTGCTGTGACATAGCATAACCTTGATAAAACCAACATCTCTCTACTTGATAGTAATTCTTTTTCTAACTTGTTGGTGTGTCTTATAATGAGATGCTTTATTAGTAGTCTCATTCAAAGCTTCCTCATTTGTTAGGAGCTACTAAAAGACATTATAAGCCTATATTTGTCTTATGGTTGATGTCAAATTGCCACTTCAGCTAGATCACCTGATGGTATGGTATCATCATATAGTTGTCTAGACTTGTCACAGTCACTCTCCACTACTATTTTTTTGATCAGCAATTTGTAATACAGTGTAGATATAGTCTTTTTTTTTAGATCATCAATTTGTTATATGGTACTCAGTCACAGTCCATAGTAGAGATATCTACTCAAATAGCAGTATATATATACACTATAAAGGAGAGAAAGAAGAGAGGAGAAAAAGGAAATAATATTATCCAACTCAAGTTGAGATGACTTTAGAGAATAGACTCTTTAAGGGTTACAAAGAGAACTTAATGGAATTCTTTGATTGATTGAGCTATCTACTTGTACATGTATACTATTTATACTGATTCTATCTTACACTGTTCAAGAGATTACTAGTTTGATTCCCTTATTTGTCATTTTTGTAGTTATAGCTGTTGTGGCTTATAACAGCATCTTTCTCTTAAAGGTCCTCATCCTAGGGACTTTTTCTCATAAATTGTTGTATGGGTCCTGTAGATTGCCTATCTTATTTTTTTCATCCTACTCTTCAATTTTTGCCCCTTTATCTAATCTCTTTCTCTTTCTCCTAAATTATTTTCAATTTTTCTTTTCTTTTCACTATCTCTAATTTCTTTCCAACTTTTCCAAGTATTTTCTTATCAAACTTCTTATTATCCCATCTATATAAAACCTTAGCTGTATATTTCTCTAGTAACTACTTTTTGCTAAATGTCTTGTAGTTATCTTTTTTTGTTTTTTTACTTATTCTTTATACTCTTTCCTGAATTCTTTAACTAACTTCTATACATTTCCTAAGTTTTCCTTTTATTCAAGATTTTCTCTACTTTATATTCTTCCTCTCCACTGATAGTTACCAAAGGAGAGGTTTTTTTTCTGTCTCTTAACTTGATCTTTGTATCTCTATACTTCAGTAATATTTTGTTATACAACTCAAGTCGAGTTGACTCAGCAGCTAAGTCTTTGAGGGTTACAAAAAGAACTCAATGGGGTTCTTGCTCAATTATACTAGCTACTTATACAAGTATGCTATTTGTTCTTATTTACATTGATAGTATTCTATAACTAGCTAAGAGGCTGCCAGTTCAATTCTCTTGTCTATCATTCTATAAATACATATCCTTGGTTATAGTCAAGGTAACTCATGACACATTTACCACTAGGTATATCTTTACCATTTAATTATATTTGTTAAAATAATCTTTCTTACCCTGTATGGTCTTATAAATTATTTCATCAGCTTTTCTAATTATTGTTCTCTAATTTAAAACTTGAGATCCTTTGTACTCAGTAGTACTCAGTTATATACTTTGTATTCTTCTGGCTTATTCCTTCTTCTGTTTGTATTATAAATAGTATCACAAACTTTATTCAGACCATAACTCTAGGAATACTTGACTAATTTTGATGATCTTAATAGTCACTAAAAGCCCTTAAGAAAACCTTTCCAATAATACCAAAAACATCTCAAAGTGATCAGTATTTACTGAGTTATCAGTAGATCAGTTTGCAATCATTAAATTACCAAACACTAAATTGCTAATATCTTGGAAACTACTAGATATAACTATTTGCTTCAATATTCATCATAAAGCTCTCTTCAATGTGCTTTTTTTGGCTATAAATAGACCCTGAGGTGATAAGATCCTATAGAGATACAAGGTCCTCAATATTTGTACATAATACTAATCTATCATCCATAGATTATCATCTGTCCTTAAATAGAACAAAAGACTGCTCTAAGATAGCTAGGTTATCTTTATTTCAAGAACAATAGCACTTCTATATGTAGAATAATAGATAGTAATCATATAGTAGGCTGTTCTAATATACAGACTATACAATCATATATTTAAGAACTCTATGTCTAAGGATAAATCTTAAACTTAACAATATCTTTTGTTACTTGTCTAAAGCTTGTATTAGTAGATCTATTCTTACTTGAATATCACTCTAGCTTTTGGAACTCTTACCAAGCTTATTAGTATAACCTCTGGTCTTTTGCTTGACATTGCTCTTATATATGTCTGCTGTTACCAACAAACAGTGAATGTTCTTAGTGGTCACCCTAGGTGGATGTTTAGGAAGAACTCAATGGAGTTCTTCGTTGGATTGCAGCCCTACTTATACTATTACTACAGTGGCTGTACCCTAGAGTCCCATGGTCACATGTCCTTTCCAGAATGTTCTTATGGTCACCTGACCTTGTCATGTGACTTGGCTTACTAAGTCCCTATCCTGTTTATGTCTTTACTCCATTGTGTGCTTGGAGGTTTTAGTTTGAGTGTTCAGATGTGTGGGAAACCTTTTCCTGCTTGAGGTTCTCATAACATCTGCTATCAGAAAAAACAGCAATATTGTTACCTTTACAAATACTAAAACTAGTGTTAGAGAAACACTTTATCTTACTCCAGAAAGTCATAGAAAGTTCAAAGATATTGAAAAAAGAAGAAAAATAATTATACCTATGTCTATTCCACCTTCTAAACCTTGCATTCTGTTGAAAGAAAAATTAAGGATATTAGTGAAAAAATATAAAAAACATGCTGCTAGACAAGTATTGTTATATCAATTACTTAAGGTAAAGGGAACTTTTTGACAAGATTTCTAATCCTCTACTACTATTACTACTCAAACTGTATATAGAACTCTACTTTTCTTCACTATTCCAATTAAACAACTCTTTTACCAAAACAAGAGACTTCAAAGAAATTTTGAAACCAACCCTAGACTATATATTACCATTTTTCAATAAAATAAGAAAAAGAGTTAGGAAAGAGAATCAATAGTATAGTTCTGTATGGGACTGGTTGAGAAGGTTAGAGGATAAAGTATCTAGTATATATACAAGACCAATGTAGGAAGATGGCTGCTTAGGCAATGCTAAGCCAATGCTTTACAAGCATTTGTTAGCATATATTCTCTTTTTTTCTCTAAAAATTCTACAAAATTAATTAAAAATTGAAATAAATTCAGGAAAAATCAGAAAAAAGTATAGAAAATTAAGCAAAGTATTGGAGGAAGGAAGTATAGTATACTGTAGACAATACTAAGACTGTTGGAGGAAAGGAGCACAGCAATCTGACAGATAATACTGTACACTATTATATAAACTATTGGAGACAGAGAGTATAGTGATCTGACAAACAACACAATATCAACTCTACTTAGAATTAGTAGAGGGTTCAAGTTGGACCAGAGGCCTAGATAAAAACCTTGTTAAAAGTAGAAAAGAAGGATTACATAATAACCACCAAAGAATAGAGACTACTAAAAGGTACTTGCAAGTATCTACAAAATATAGATTTATTAGAACCAATAACTAAAGTGCTAGAAATTTGTCAAACTCTCTTAGAGTTGAATATCTATATTCCTTATATATAAATCTAGAATGGTACTGCTCTATAACTATGGCATTAAAAGGCTAAAATTGGGCATTTTTTTCTTTTATACTCTTGAAAACATACTCAAGAACTGTAATTAATTACTTAAGTAGATATATTAACTTTCACTAACTTCACTACCACTATTTCCTTCACCAATTTCAGTGCTGAGAACTGGAACATACTCGTCAGGAATAGCATAAGCTCTGAGTACATATTTTAGAATAAGACTGAAGTACAAATGTTATAAAATATACATTAAGGAATCTTTCTCCTTCTCAAGACCTATATTGATTAGATACTCAATAGAGCAATTAATCATTATAACAGTACCTTAATAGCTACATATAATACAATTTGTTATGAGAGCCCCAAAAGGAAAATAGTTTTCCAAGCATTTGAACACTTGATCTAAAACCTCAAGACATATAATGGGGTTGAGATATAAATAGTGTGGGAACTAAGATCATGTGACAAGGTCAGGTGATCACAGAACATTCTGGAAGAATATGTGATTATAGATTAATAAAGTACAGCCACTGTAAAAAGTAGTATAAGTAGGAGTCCAATTCAACAAAGAACTCCATTGAGTTCTTCTTGAACATCCACCTAGGGTGATCACTAAGAATATTCACTGTCTATTGATAACACAATTGTAACTTTAGAGGCAGAAGTTGCCCATCTTCAGAAAGAGCTAACAAGGCTCTTTAAAAGGAACATCACCTCCAAAACCAAGATACTAGAGCTACCAATATTTGCAAACTCTAAAAATAAAATATATCTGTATAATTAGTTGAGCCAAATTGCTTTATATTATTTGGTATCTAGCATAATGTCAGATGACCAGAAAATTGTATATGCTTTTATTTACTTATATGCTTCTTGTAAAGACTTGGACTGAGATACCTTAAAACTACTCCTAGTCCAAGTTGACAAGAAGAATTCAATAGAGTTCTCGTTCAATTTCTGTATACTACTTATATAACTACTATATGGTCTATGTACTACTTTTTTACACTCATCATATGACTCTATTCATGTGATATCACCTAACTTGTAACTTGTGACATATCATATAATACTTTCCCATACTCTTTCCTTATGTAGTAAGTCCAAATAATAAAATAAAATAAATACAAATAATAACTTAGCTATTTTGATCATATTATAATACTCCTACTAGCATATATATAAAATCATACTATAACAAGATTCAGGCAGGATTAAGTATTGGTTCTTAGAGTGACTTTGCCCAAGAACTCAAAAATATTTATAAACAAAGAGATGACAAGAAGAAAGTAAAGAAAGAATTAACAGTGCTCTGGATCAACAGAAACCTAGCAAAAAAGAACTTTGTCAAGTATATAGAATGCTATAGAATATTGGCAAGGATTGTTAACTATAGTAACAAAGTTCACATCAATAAAATAAAGAAAGTATCTCTAATAAGCTGCAAAATGCACTCATTATCTATAAAATTACAAATCAATCTCCAAAAACATGAGATAACTATTTAAAAAGTTGTTAATGCAAGTATATAAGATCTTATATCCAGACAAGGCCCAAGATGCAATATTTGGTCCAGAGGCAATTGAAAAGAAAAGTAACAGAAAGAAGAACCTGAATGCAATAGAAATAGATAAGATTCAGAAAAAGAAAGAGAAGAGCTTACAATACTATTAGATATGTGCTGGAAAAGACTTTAAAAATAAGACAAAGATATATAATACTATAGACTGTTATGACAAGCCTAGTGATAAAAACAAGCATCCTCAAAAAACCTCTTCCTAGAAACTATCTCTACTAGATCTGTAAGAGAATAGTATAGTCTTTAAAATCCAAGAACTCCAATCAATGTTAGGGTAAGATATTCTACCATATATCTACTAGTATATAAGACTATACTAGATAGTCTGTGTACATTGCCATTTAATCACATGCCCCACATATTAATAACTAAATTATCTTATAAGGTAATCTAGTACTTGTCACAAAAAAGTGATTACTAAATAGTGACATGGAGGTATAACAAAATACCTGTTCAAAGAACTACATAAATAGCTGGACCTTCATTAGCAAGTAGCCTTGCTAATGTTGCCCTTTTGGTATAGTAGTAAACCATACAGTATATGACTACTGGTCCATAGTACAACTGTGACAGTACTGATAAAAAGATAAAAACTAGGAAAAAGAGATATAAAGAAAGCAACTGTATAGATCACAGAGCAAGCTAGATAATACTCACCTATACTAATGTATACTAAGCTCTCCTAGATACAACTACTAAGTATCCCCTTACAGGATCCAAGCAAAAATAAAAATCAGTCATTCAAAGTATAATTGATAAAAATATTGAAAGAAGATAGTAATAATCTAGATTTTTCTTCTAAGAACATTAAGATAAATAACACATCAATTGAGAAAATCTCTGATCCTGTTTCTTCAAGTAAAAAGGAAAAAAGAATGCTCAAATTGGATTTTCCCTTGGGACTATAGAGTATAATATCTGTAATCTACAGTTAGAGGAAAGTATACTCTTTATTAGCTTGCAAAAGTCAAAAGTAGTACTATGATAATATAGTATACAACAAGACTATTTTCTTTAAAATTCCAGTTATACTTTGGGTATATGGAAAGAAAGTACAGACCAAGACTTGAGTTAATTCAGAAGCTATTATAAACTTTATTAACAGAGTTATTATGGAAAATAATAACCTGGTAATATATAAACTGGCAAATCCATATTGTATACTCAATACAGATGGTACTCCCAACAAGGTGGAAAAAATAACTGAGTATATTTGAGCTTATATAGAAATTAAATCACATAAAACAACCCAGTATCTCTTAAGTTACTAACCTAGAGAATAAGAAGATGATGATTGGATACCTATACTTGTATAAGCATAATCTAATATTGATTGGCAAAAAGGTCAATAGGAGTTCACCAGATGCCCAGATATATATACTAGTAAAGTCTATAAAACATAAGATGTAAAAGCAGAAGCTAATGAACTTTATCTTAAACTAGATATCAGCAGATCTCCCTCATTGGACAATATAGAAGATGAAGACTCTAACAACTATATTCTTAGCTGGACAGACATAACTGATCTAGGCAGTCATTAACAGGTGATGATAATTATAGCTATACTCAACAATTGAGACCAATATAGGAACTTAGATTGCAAAAACACAAAGATCTAGAAAACTCATGTGCTAAAGTGACTACACAAGTATGGGAATGTATTTTCAAAGAATAAGTCAGAGAGAATACCATTACAGAAACTGTATGACTATGTAATTGACTTTGTGGAAGACACAATATTTTCCAAACTAGCCAAGGTCTATCTACTTTCTCTAGTGGAAAAAAACTCTTTTAATACATGGATCAATGAGAAACTCAAAAAAGGTTATATCTGACCATCTACTAGCCTAATAGTAGCTTCATTCTTCTTTGTAAAAAAAAATAATGGAAGTTTACAATATAAAAACTTAGACTGAGATGTCTTAGAACTATTTCTAGTCTAAGTTGACAAGGAAAACTCAATAAAGTTCTTGTTCAATTTTTGTACACTACTTATACACCTACTACATAGTCTGTGCACTACTTTCCTATACTTATCATGTGACATATTATGTGATACTTTCCTATACTCCTTTCTTATATAGTAAGTCCAAATAAGAAAATAAAATAAAATAAAATAATAACTTAGCTATTTTACCAAGTCATAATATACAACCTATTATAGACTATAGAGCCCTCAATGGAATCACTATCAAAAATTGCTATTCAATCTCTAAAATAGCTGATTTAATTGAATTACTCAACAAAGCCTCAATCTTTACCAAAATTGACTTGAGGTAAGGGTACAACAATATTTGTATTAAAGAAGAAGATGAATGAAAGACAGTATTTATTATAAGACAAGGCCTTTTTGAGACAACTATCATATGTTTCAGTTTTTCTAATGTACTAGTAACTTTCTAAAGTATGATAAATAATATATTAGAAGACTTGATTTGCATATGACTAGTAATAGTGTATTTAGATAATATTCTAATATTTGGAACATATTTGAAGGAACACAGATAGTTGGTTAGGAAAGTACTGAAAAGGCTTTAATTTAACAACCTCTATACTAAAGTAGAAAAATGTTTCTTTGAGTAAAGTAGTATTAAGTATTTGGGTATAATAATTTTAGAAAATAAAGTACAAATAGATAAAAAGAAACTTTTAGAGGTTCTAGAGTGGCTAGTATTAACTAAAGTCAAACAAGTATAAGTATTCTTAGACTTTGTGAATTTCTATTGTAGGTTTATTGAGAACTTTACCAAAATGTTAAAGTTACTCTTCAACTTAACCAAGAAGGATAGTATCTGGACTTAGGGCATAGAGCAACAAAATGCTTTTGAGATGCTAAAAAAAGTCTTTACTATAGCTCTAGTCCTGAGAATGCCAAATAACAAAAATCTCTTTAGGTTATCAACTAATACCAGCAACTTTGCAACAGAAGTTGTTTTATCACAAAAGAATATGTATACTAACCTATAATACCCAGTATGTAAGGGTGACCAAAGCAAAGTAACTCTAAGTGCCCTTACAACAGTTTAGAATCTCTTAACGGAGCCTTGGAAGAACACAACAAACAGCCTTTCTTAAATTGCCCTCTCTTGCTCTTAGCCAACTCTCTAAAAGTATTCCACTCTATACAGATGTTACACATAGATATATCCCAGGCTATAGCTAATACTCTAGCCTATTTGCAATACTATTTGTAAAAAGTTACCAAGAGATAAAACCACTTAGAAACTAATATAAACAATCAGCTACAACAACTTATATAGCTAGTCTCCAGTTCTCAGTCTCTGGCTCTAGTAATAGCCCTTTCTCTAGTATTTATACTACCAATTCCCTCTTTGGCAGCTATAAGATCTTAAGCTTACCCCAAACTCTCATTTCTTTCTAACTTCTATAAAAAGCAGAACTCTGGTCAGGCATTTCTTAACTCCTATACTCTATATATATACTTAGCCCTAGAGCAATTTAGCTGCAAGAAAGAAAAAGTTCTATAGGCCCTAATATTTTTCAAAGGAGGTCAGGCTACAAAGTAGTCTGAGAATCTCTTTCAATAGGAAGCAAACACCTGTGTATTTCCTTTGCAGACTTGGACTGACTTTGATCAATACTTCTAGACTCAATTTTTTCTGGTCAATATGAAGGCCAATACTATAAATACCTTGGAGGGAATATTCTACTACCAAGGAAACTAGATGGTAAACAACTATTTAGATAGCTTCTAGACCTTGGTCTCTAATACTAGTTATATGGACCCCTAGACTTTAGTAGTAAAGTTTAAATAAGGTTTTAGGACAAACATATAGAGTTAAATTGCTACTATGCTATATGGAAGACCTATAGACACTAACCCTAAGGCATGGTATTGCATAGCCTAGAGAATTAACCAGGCTTGGCTTGTTAATAAGACTTTCTAGTTCTTGCAATGCTCGGTACTCTTCTTTCTATCTAGAATCTTTATATCTTATCCAGCCCCTCTGTCTGTGATATATATCTCTCTAGTTTTCTCTATATCTATTTTTTCAAGATTTCCACCTCTACCTTTGTTCCAATCTCTTGGAGTTCCCATAGATGTTGATATGGCATGAAAGTCAAGGTCTCTCTTTCTATATAGCTATTACTACTATAGAGAGACTGGTTACCTCGTCAAGGACTATCTGCACTGCCTTGATATACAATAACTAACAATAGAGTAAAGAGAGAAGTTAACCAAAGACTTGATGGCCTTTAAGAATGCAGTTGTCACAAAAAGAGCAGAACTCCCTTTGGAAGAGAATTTTGCATAGAGTAACTGGTAAAAGATGTGCTCCAACTGCTTCTTGTAAATAAGTTTACTATACTTGAAATAGAAGATGATAATACAAGTAACAGTAAATCCAAAGATACATTCCCTCCCTCTACTCTAACTATTGACATATCTTTCTAGAGACTAAAGTAAGAAAAACAACTGCCCAAACAGCTCTCTACTAATCCCCTTGATATATATAGAACATCCTTGATCCTCACAGTAGAGCTCAGTATGACTAATACGAGTAAACTCCACTTTGTCAATATACTTTTAGACTATAAAACAACCAGTAGCTTCATAGACTATAACTTTGTCTACTTTAAGAAAATCTACACTTGGACCATCTCTCACTCCATACTAGTTTTCAATGTTGATAGCTTCTTCAATAAAGCAGGACAAATAACCAAGGCAGTTAATATAGTCCTCTGCTATAAGACACACTTAGAATAGATACTTCTAGATATCTTCAATTTGCTGAAGCAAAAGCAGATCCTCAGTTATACCTGGTTCAAGAACTATAATCCAGAGATCAACTGGGAAAAAGAAAAAGTCTATATGACCCAATGCCCATTTAGGTACAAAGGATATTGTACATTACAGAAGAAACAAACTCTATAAAAGAAACAAGAGGTCTAAGCTATACAATATTGTTAAACTAGATCTCTTTCTCTCTTGGACAGCAATGAAAAGAAACTGGAAACTCCCTATAGAACCAATGGATGTGACTAGAAGCTAGGAAACTAGTTGTTCATAACTAGACTGCTCTTCAAGCCCTCTGAAAAAGACATATAGACCTCTGCTACCATCTTCCAATATCTAGCCAAAAGAGCTCAATAGAGTGCAGAGGCACAAGCTACTGTAGCTCTTCTACCCTCTTGTAAGGGAACACCCTAGGAGTATGCTTAGTGAATGTTAATGAATCTATTCTTATCTAGGATCTGGATCTTTTAGCATATATCTATTCTTTTCTATTTTTCTTTGGTCTAGTTTATACTTGGACAATAGCCTATAACTATATTAGGAATGTTTGGTATTGTTGTATTAGTGCTCATGTGATTGTGCACAGACCACCTCTAGTAGTATATATAGAAGTCTGTATTGGTAGATCTACTCTTACTTAAATATTACTCTAGTTTCTAGAACTTTTACTAGCTTTCTAATGTGATCTCTGGCCTTGAGTTTGATATTGCCCTTATACCCCTTATGCTAAAGGTTTTGAGTTTATGTTCACTAAGAATAACTTCAATATTCTTCCAGAGCACTACTACTGGAATTACACTATTGAACTCCTACCTGGTTCTAAACTAAAGTTTACTAAAGTCTACTCCCTGTCTCTAGTTGAACAGAGAGAGTTGGATGCCTTCCTGGAGGAAAACTTGTATACTAGATAGATTTACCCATCTAAATTGTCTATGGTAGCTCTAGGATTCTTTATCAAGAAGAACAGCTTTCTCTGGTTAGTATAAGACTATTGGGCTCTAAACTCTATGATGGTGAAGAATAAGTACCACTTGCTATTGATCTCTAAACTTGTAGCTCAACTTTGTGGAGCCAAATACTTTACTAAGTTGAATGTCCACTGGGGTTTCAATAACATATAAATCAAGCCCAGAGACAAATAGAAGGCTGTCTTCTATACCAACTATAGATTGTTTAAGCCTTTAGTAATGTTTTTTGGAATGACAAATAGCCTGGCCATCTTCCAAACAATAATAAATAACATCTTCCAAGATCTTATTATAGAAGAAATCATAGTGGTCTACTTGGATGATATTCTCATTTTCACTAGAATAGTAAAAGAATATACCAAGGCTGTTTGGAAAGTGTTGGAGATCCTAGCAGAACACAAGCTATGTCTTTACCCTGAGAAGTACAAGTTCCAAAAAGAGTAGATCAAGTACTTGGGACTAGTAATATCCAAAAATGAGGTTTCTATGGATCTAGTCAAGGTTACAAAAGTCCAAGAATAGCCAATTCCAGAGTCATAGACTCATGTTCAGGCCTGAAGAATTTACAGTATCATCTACTATACATTATTGCTTTTGTTACCATGCTTGATCACAAATTTACTACACTGTTTGGCAATATTTATAATAACTTTACTGTACATTGCTATAACTTAATTGTGTATTACTGCTACTTGGCTGCTACCTGTTATTTTGCTACACTAACTCAGTAATAGTAATTGATAATAGTAATTAGTGATAATCCTAAGTGGCCAATAGATTGACTAGTTAATTAAACTCATAAAATGGCTAAGTTTATTGGCTAACAAGCTGTAATCACTAGCTCAGTAATCATTTAACGACAGTACAGTACCAAAAAGCTAGTAAAAAATAAATTATATGACTTAGTTCTGTAATACAGTTAATAATTTGAGAAGAGACTTATCACAACTACTATAGTAACTTTACTATACTTTCTGGTTTCTTAACTTTCACTAGATTACTTTACTGGATTTTTGGTTCCTAGACTTTCCAGTAGTCTTGGATAGCCTTATGTTAATGCTAAGTTGTGAAGACTCAAGGTTCATCCAAGGTAGATGTTCAAGAAGAACTTAATAGAGTCCTTTATTGGATTATGCTGCTACTTATATAAAGGTCTGTTGGTCTGTACACCTATCTCCTACAATCACATAATCCTGACTAATAACTGTATATATCTTACATAAGTCTTCCCATGCTATTTATATCCCTCTAGTATTGTAGTCCTAGATGTTATCCACTAAGTTAAAGAATATACAGAAAATAGTTTCTTTTCTAAGAACTATTTCATAACATGGCTTTCTCTTTAAGTTTTCTCATTCCAAGAAATATTTCTATTGATTCCAATTTTCTTTCTATCTTCTCTTTCTCTACCTCTTGTACTCTTTATTTGACCATCCCCATAATACTTTTGCTGTAAATCTTTTAGGTAATTCTTTTGAGAATACCTTTTTATTATCTTCTTCTTCCTGTTTTCTTATTTTTTTGGCCTCTTTCCCATACTCTCTTTCAAACTCTTCTACTAACTCTTTTGAATTTTTCAAATTTTCTCTTCTTTTCCATGTATTTTCTTCTACTATATATCCTTTCCATTGTACCAAAAACTTCTCTTTTCCTTTCACCACCCTTTTGTTTAGTATTTTCTCCACTTTGAACTCTTCTTCCCCTTCTGTAATAACTGGCTTTGGTGACATCCTTTTTTATTCTTCTATCTAGAGCTTGTACAGGTATACTCGACTTATGTTAACTACAGGATAGATCTTAATAGAACTAGGTAGTTCTAATTCTATAGCATTACTTGAGACAATTCCTTTCATCTTATAAGGCTCTACAAAGCACTTTGTTAGCTTTTTCAACCTTCTTCCCTTTATTTGCTACTTTAAATTTTTGGTACTTAGCAATACTAAGTCCTCTACTCTATACTCTTCTCCTTTGCTCTATTTTCTATTTGTGAATCTTTTTATTTCTTTCTGTGCTTTATTCAGTACTGCTTTTGCCTTCTCCTGGATCCTCTTCATTCTCTCTATAAACCTTCCTACTGCTTTGTACTTCCTCTTCCTTTTCCCTTCAAATCCATTCTTGGATTTTGACTGTAATTAACCTTAAATAGAGATACCTTTGTAACTGAATGTATTTTGTTATTATAGGTAAATTCAGCTGTCTCCAACTAGTCTAGCCACTATTCTTGTTTATGGTCAATAAAGACTTTCAAATACTGCTCCAATTCCTGATTTACTCTGTCTGTCTGTCTATCTATCTGGAGATGGTAAGCCATTGACAGCTTTGTCTATATACCTAATAACTCATTTAACTCTTTCATTATCCCTACTGTAAATTGCACCCCTCTGTCTGATATAATGCTTTTTGGAAGTCTATGGAGCTTCTAGACATGATCTCTGAACAACCTGGCAAGTTCTTCCACTAATGTTTTCTCTGTAGTTGCTATAAAGTGTGCCATTTTGCTAAACTGGTCATACACTACTAAGATTGCATTATAGTCTTGTACTAAAGGTAATTTCATAATGAAGTCCACTGACATATGACTCTATAGTTTCTCCGTAATTGCATTTAGTATAAGTTTCCCTGCTGGGGCTTCACTCTTGTTCTTATATCATTGATAGGTATTGTATCTATTTATATATCTCCTTACTTCTTTCATAACTCCTGGCCACTAGTAATTTCTTGTGACTAACTCTATTGTTTTCCATCTTCCCTTGTGTTCTTTTACTGGTATATTATAGTGTAGATGTACTATCTCTCCTCTCAGTTTCCCTTCTGGAACATATATTCATCCTTCCTTTATAACTACTCCTTTCTTTATCAACCACTTCTCATCTTGAAGGCTTTTCATTCCCATTTTCTTTAGCTCCTCTACTACTTTTACTACTCTTTTGTTCTCTTTCTATACCTTTTGAATTCTCTCTCTTAAGTTCCTATCTTTTACTAGCATTTCTACTCCCCTTACCTACCCTGGCTTGATCAATATTCTGTCCTCATTATCCTTCTCCACCCCTTCCTGCCAATTTGCCTTTCAACTCAGTCCATTGGCTTTGTCTATGCTTTTTCCAGGAATGTATTTCAAAGTGAAGTTAAAGCATAACAAGTATAAGGCCCACTGGACTTGCCTTCAGTTTAACTTTTGACTTGTCATGAAATACTGGAGGTTTTTATGGTCTGTCTAGATCTTAAACTTCATTTTTGCTCCTTCTAGGTAGTATCTTCATGTCTCTAGACATCAAATTACTGCCAATATCTCTTTATTGTGAATCTTGTAGTTTTGTTCTGTTACATTTAGCAACTTAGAGATAAAGCATTGCATAATCTGAGACATCTGCCTCTATTCTCATTTTTCTATCTAAGTCTAGTACTGCCAAAACTAGTTCCATTGTAAACACCTCCTTTAACTTTCTAAATGCTTCCTCTTGCTCCTTTTTCCACTTCTATTTCTCTTCCTTCCTAACTAGTGCATGTAATAGTGCTGCAAGCTTTGCAAAGTCTTTGATGAATTGTCTATAGTAATTGGCAAGTCCTAGGAAATTCTGTATCTCCTTTATGTTTCTTGGTGCTGGTCAGTTCAGAATGCCCTCTACTTTCTTCTTTTGCATCTCCACTCCCTTTAGTTCTATCACTACTTCTAGGAACTCCACTTTTTTCATCTTCTATCAACATTTCTTGGGTTTTATGAAGAGATCATTCTCTTTGAGTCATTTTAGTACTTCCTCTACTATCTTGCCATATCTCTTCTCCGTCTCTGTTGCTACAATAATATCATCAATAAAGGTTGCTGTATTCTCTTGGTTTACCATATCATGGAATAGGTTATTCATCATTGTTTGGAAAGTGGCTGGAGAATTTGTAAGTCCAAAGTACATAACTGTTAGCTCATATACTCCAATATGTGTTGTGAACGCTATCTTCTATTTGTCTTCCTCTTTGATTTTAATATTGTTGTATCTCCACCTTAGGTCTAGCTTTGTAAAGACCTTTTTACTACCTACTCCATCCAGGATGTTGGTAATCAGTGGTAATGGATACCTATTCTTGATAGTCCACTGGTTTATATGTCTATAATTCTATACCATCTGTCACTTTCTATTCTTTTTAGCTACAAAGTGGACAGAAGATGTTTGCAGTAACTTTGATGGTCAGATGTATCCTTTATGTTGCTGGTTTTCCATAAATACTTGTACCTCTTTCCTTTCTTTCCTTGATAATAAATACACCTTCCCTTTTTTAGGTATAAAGCTCTATTATAAGACAAACAAGAAGGAAACTATTTCTTGTACATTTATCAACTTAATAGGAAATATCCAAGAATACAATGTGGGAAAGATATAAATAGTATAGGAAGAATTATATAAGATATAGACAGTTCTTAGTAAGAGTCATGTGATTATGGGAGATAGGTGTACAGACCACCTAAATATTTGTATAAATACCTAGGAAAATCCAATGAGGGACTTTATTGAGTTCTTCCTAAACAACCATCTTGGTTGGACTCTAAGTCTTCATGACTTCATGCTAATGATATCCTATTATTGACCTTGCATTTTACAACCTCAATACCTCATTCTTCACTTACTCTCTTATTGTTCTTACTAATGAGTACAGTACTCAGAAGTTTCTTGGAAAGCAGGCCCTAGCTGTAAAAAGGACTTTACTGTCAGTTAGAGATAGTAGGTAGACAGTCTAAACAAAACTTGTGTTCCTGCCTAAGACCTAATCTCCATATTAAGTAAGCTTGTACTTAGTCTTTCACTATCAGCTCTATGCTACTGGTCTATTATGATCAGTTTACACAGGGGAACAACAGTAATCTCCTAAAGGTCTGTCTAGCTTAGAGATTCCCTTCTTAGAAATAATATTGTTTTACTCTTCTTAGTTGGTAGCTAGCTATAAGTTCAGATGAAGAAGACTGCTCGTCCTCTTATGAGAAATCATCACCATCACTACCACCACATATATCTCACCAATACCAACAACAACAACAGCAACCTATAGGGCAATCTACTGCCCTTGCATTACAGGTTCCACCCACCAGAGAAGAGCAACTTCTTACTCTTATTGTTGGTCTGCAGCAGTAGATGGTTACCCTATTATAACAAAATGGAAGAGCCAGAGTATAGGTGGTCAAGCCTCTTTTATTCAGTGAAAAGATAGAGGAAGTAAGTACATTCATCAATGCAGCTTGTTTGTATTTGAGTATGAAGATGACAGGAGGGTCAGAAGCAACAAGAATAGCTTGGGTGCTGTCCTATGTACAAGGAGGGGTAGCAGAGGCATGAAAGAACAATTTTCTGGATGAGTTATTGAAAGGAGAATCAGAGGTGGAAACAGTAGAAGAATTGTTCTGTAAAATGAGGAATGAGTTTGGAAAGACAAAAAAGAAAGAAAGAAAAATAGAGCAGTTGAGGATAATTGAACAGGAAGGGAAAACCTACAATGAGTATGTCCAAGAGTTTAAAAAGGTAGCAAGAGGAAGTGGTTACAAGAGGCAGCCCCTCATTGAGGAATTCAAGAGGGGATTAAGTGGGGTACTAAAAAGGAAGTTGGCAAAGGTAAAGACTTTTCCTAGTATAATAGAAGAATGGCAGGAGAAAGTAGTAAGGTTAGATAGAAATTAGAGATATAGAAAAGAATGTTGGGGAGGAATACAGCATGCTCACAGAGAAATGCATAGTCCAAGGGAAGTTTTAGAGGAGAATTATATAGAGGTAGAGGGAAATAAATTATATAAAGGGCAGGGGGTCAGAACTTTAGAGGAGAATAGAGACTAGGAAGAGACCCTCACACAATAGATGTTGATAGGGGAAAAGGGAAGGATAAGACATGCTATATATATAGAAAATAGGACCATATAGCCAAAAACTGTTGGTAGAGAAAAGGAAGAGAGGGGAGGGTAGTAGAAATACCATAAGAGTTGGCAAAAGACAATGGAGAACAGTGAGCTCTTGGCTAGCCTCCTCAAATATATACAGTATATTGTGTCTAGAGAAATTGAAAAATAAAGTTTCTTATCAAAGCAATACTGAGAGAGTAAGAGATATATGGTGCATACTATGGCCACTGAGAGAAGTGTGGATAAAGATAGGACTAGAAAAGTTAGAAAACCATAAGGAAGTGGTAGTTAAGGCACTATTCAATAGTGGTACAACTGGGTTATTCATGGACACCCAATTTGCAAAAAGGAGAGTTTAAACTGGAAAAGCTAAAAAACCCTCTATTGGTGAGAAATGTAGATGGGACAGTAAACATGGGAGGAGCAATTATATACCAAGTTGAGTGCAATATGTTCTTCAAGAGACATATAGAAAGAATGAGAATGGATGTATATAACCTAGGGAAGATAAAAGTAATATTGGAGATGCTGTGGCTAGCTGCCTATAATCCAGAGATAGATTGGAAAAAAGGGGAAGTAGAAATGATAAAGTGTCCACTCATATGTAAAAGAAAGAAACAGGGAAAAAAGAGAAAAGAAGTTAGAAGAACAGAAAAGAAGAAGGTAGTAGAAGAACTGGTACCAAAGAGATTTTGGAAGTGGAAGAAAGTATTCAGGAAAGCAGAGTCAGAAAGAATGCCAGTGCAAAAGGCCTGGAACTATGCAATAGAGCTAAAGAAGGGCTTTATACCTAAGAAATGGAAAATGTATTCATTGTCAAGGAAAGTGCAAGAGGAAGTACAAGCATTTGTAGAAGATCAACTGTGAAAGGGGTATATCCAACCATCAAAATCACTACAGACATCACCAGTGCATTTTGTAGTCAAGAAAGATAGCAAGTGACAGATGGTACAGGATTATAGATATATGAACTGGTGGACCATCAAGAACAGATATCCATTACTACTGATTGCCAATATCTTGGACAGAATAGGTAGTAAGAAGGTTTTTATGAAGCTAGACCTAAGGTAGGGGTATAATAATGTTAGGATCAAAGAGGGAGATAAATGGAAGATGGTGTTCATGATATACATTGGAGTCTATAAGCCAACTGTAACATACTTTGGACTCACAAGCTCCTTTGCTACCTTCTAGACAACAATAAATGACCTGTTCTGGGATATGATAAATCAAGGGAATATAGCCACCTTCATAAATGACATTATTGTAGCAACAGAGATAAAGGAGGAACATGACGAGGTAGTAGAGAAAGTGTTGAAGCAACTTGAGGAGAATGACCTCTTTGTAAAACCAGAGAAGTATCGATGGAAGGTGAAGGAAGTGGAATTTTTAGGAGTAGTAATAGAGCCAAAGGGGGTAGAAATACAGAAGGAGAAGGTAGAAGAAGTCTTAAACTGGCTAACACTGAAGAACGTAAAAGAGGTGCAAAAGTTTCTAGGACTTGCCAACTACTATAGGCAATTCATTAAAGACTTTGCAAAACTTGCAGTGCCACTACATGTGTTAGTTAGAAAGGAGGAAAAGTGGAGATAGAAGAAGAAATAGGAAAAGGCATTCAAAAAATTGAAAAAAGTATTTATAACAGAACTGGTTCTGGCAATACCAGATCTGGACAAGGAGATACAAGTAGAAGCAGATGTGTCAGACTATGCAACAGAGGAAGTGCTGTCAACAAAGTGTAAGAATGGAAAGTAGAGGTTAGTAGCCTTTATCTCTAAGTCACTAAACATAACGGAACAAAACTATGAGATTCACAACAAAGAGATGTTGGTAGTAATCCAATGCCTAAAAATATAGAAGCATTACCTAAAAGGGGCAAAAATGGAGTTTGAGATCTAGACAGACTATAAAAATCTCCAGTATTTTATGATGAGTCAAAAGCTGAACTGGAGACAAGTCCAGTAGGCCTTATACTTGTTACATTTCAACTTTATCTTGAAGTATGTCCCTGGAAAAAGCATGGGTAAAGCCAATAGACTAAGTCAAAGAGTAGACTGGCAGGAGGGAGTAGAGAGCAATAACAAGGATAGGACATTAATTAGGCCAAAGTGTCACAAACTTCATTCGGACTATAACTCCAGAAATACTTGACCGATTTCGACGATCTAAATGGCCACCAAAAGCCCTTAAGAAGACCTTTCAAACGGTACCAAAAACGTCTCAAAGCAATCAGTATTCACTGAGTTATCAGCAGATCAGTCAGTCACCAGACACTAAATTGCTGATATCTCAGGAACCGCTTAACGTAATCGTTTGCTTCAATGACCATCGTGAAGCTCTCTTTAATGCACTTCTTTCGGCCATAAATAGATCCTGAGGCAATAAGATCCCATGGAGATACAAGGTCCTCAATGTTTGCATATGATACTGATCTTTACCCATAGATTATCATCTGTCCTTGAATAGAACAAAGGACTGCCCTAAGATGGTTAGGATATCTCTATTTCAAGAACAATAGCACTTCTATATGTAGAACAATAGGTAGTGATCATATGGTAGGCTGTTCTGGTGCACAGACCACCACAATCATGTATTTAAGAACTGTATATCTGAGGATAAACCTCAGACTTAACAACATCTTTTGCTACTGTCTAAACTTTGCTTTTTTGAGCCTTTTGATTATTAAATCATCAACTCACAAATCAGTAAGTGGCCATTTGTGATACAAAGTAGGTAAGAGAAGTAAAAATGCTGGTAGAAGATGGGAGTCTGAGGGAGAGAATTAAGAAAACACAAGAAGGAAACAAAAAAGTAGTAAAAACAGTAGAAGAGTTAAAGAAAGTGGGAATGAAAAGCCTTTGAGATAAAAAATGGTTGATAAAAGAAGGAGTAGTTATGAGAGAAAGATGCATATACATACCAGAGAGAGAACTGAGAGGAGAGGTAGTATACCTATATCATGATATGCCAGTGGGAGAACACAGAAAAAGATAGTAAACAGCGGAGCTGGTTACAAGAAACTACTGGTGGCTGGGAGTAATGAGGGAAGTGGAGAGATATGTAGATAGGTGCAATGCCTACCAGCAATATAAAAATAGGAGCTTGGCTCCAGTAGGAAAGTTAATGCCAAATACAATCCTAGAGAAACTGTAAAGCCATATCTCAGCAGACTTCATCACAAAACTGCCTTTAGCTCAAGGATATAATGCAATCTTAGTGGTATGTGACAGATTTAGCAAAATAGCACACTTTGTAGTGACTACAGAGAAAACAATGGCAGAAGGACTTGCTAGGCTATTTAGAAACCATATCTGGAAACTGCATGGGCTTTTAGAAAGTATTATATCAGACAAAGGAGTATAGTTCACAGCAGGAATGATGAAGGAGTTGAATAAGCTATTAGAAATCTGGACTAAGTTATCAATGGCTTACCACTCCTAGATAGATGGACAGATAAAGAGGGTGAATCAGGAATTAGAGCAGTATCTAAGGGTCTTTATTAACCATAGACAGGAACAATGGCCAGACTGGTTGGAGACAGCTGAATTTGCATATAATAACAAGATATATTTGGTTACAAAAGTGTTACCATTCAAGGCTAATTATGGTCAAGATCCAAGAATGGGATTTGAAAGAAGAAAAAAAGGAAAATACGAAGTAATAGGAAGGTTTGCAGAAAGAATGCAGAAAATTCAGGAGGAAGTAAAAGCAGTCTTGAAAAAGGCTCAGGATAAAATAAAGAAGTTTGCAGACAGGAGACAAAGTAAAAAGTAGGAGTATAAAGTAAGGGACTTAGTATTGCTAAGCACCAAAGATCTCAAGTAGTAAATAAAAGAAAGATAGTTAGAAAAACTGACAGAATACTTTGTGGAGCCTCACAGAATAAAAGAAATTGTCTCCAGTAATATAGTAAAATTAGAATTGCCTAGTTCTATTAGAATACACCCCATAGTTAATATAAGTCAAGTACACCTATATAAGCCACAAGTGAAGAGACAAAAGAAGGTACTACCAAAACCAGTTATTATCAAAGGGGAGAAAGAATTCAAAGTAGAAAAAATACTAAACAAAAGGGTAGTATGAGAAAAGGAGAAGTTTCTAGTATAATAGAAGGGATATATGGCAAAAGAAGATACATGGGAAAATAGGAAGAATCTGGAGAATGCAAAAGAGTTGGTAGAAAGAATTTGAGAAAGAATATAGCAAAAAGACTAAAGAGGTATAACAACAGAAAGAAGAAAAGGATGAAAAGATATTCTCAAGAGAACTACCAGAGAGGTTTATGGCAAAAACACTATAAGAATGGTCTAACAAGAAGTATGAGAAACAAAGGGAAAAAAGATAAAAGAAAAACTGAAGACAATAGAAAAATTCCTTAGGATGAGGAAACTTGAAGGGGAGGCTATATTATAAGACAAACAAAAAGAAAACTATTTCTTGCATATTTATCAATTTGATAAGAAACATCCAAGAATACAATGCAGAAAAGATATAAATAGTGTGGGAAGGATTATATAAGACATAGACAGTTCTTAGTAAGGATCATGTGATTGTGGGAGATAGGTGCACAGACCACCTAAATATTTGTATAAATACCTAGGGAAATCCAATGAGGGACTCTATTAAGTTTTTCTTAAACAACCATCTCAGTTGGGCTCTAAGTCTTGATGACTTTATACTAACAAGCCCTCCTTTAGCTCTATTGCATGGTCCTAGGTCTTATGCACTAGTATCCTCTCTGACTCTGCTTTTCTAAACATCTTTTTCACTTCCAAAATCTTTTCAGTACTAATTTTTCTACTGTCTTTTCTTTCTCTGTCTTTCTAATCTTCTTTTCCCTTTTTTCCTGTTTTTTTCTTCTACATATAGGTGGGCATCTCGTCATTTTCACTTCTCCCTTCTTCCAGTCTATCTTTGGATTATGGGTGGCTAACTATGGTATCCCCAATATCACTTTTGTTTTTTCTAGGTTACATATATCTATTCTTACCCTTTCCATATGTCCCTTGAAAAACATATTGTACTTGACCTGGTGTATAATTGCTCCCTCTATGTTTATTATTCCATCTATATTTCTCACTAGCAATGGGTTCTTTAGTCTTTCCAGCTTAAACCTTTTTTCCTTTGCAAATTGAATATCTATGAACAACCCAGTTGCACTACTGTCTAGTAGTACTTTTACTGCCACTCCTTTATAACTTTTTATCTTCTTCAATCCTACTTTTATCCATACTTCTCTTAGTGGTTGTAGTATACGCCATATATTTCTTACTCTTTTAGTATTGCCTTGACAATGAATTTTATTACCCAGATTTTCTGGGTACAATATACTGTATATATTTGAGGAGGCCAGCTGGGAGCTTATGTCATAACTTGGTAAAATGGCTAAAGTCATTATTTACTTTTCTTTTCTTTTCTTTTTCTTTTTGAACTTACTACACAAGGATAGAATATGAGAAAGTATCATATAACTAAGTATCACAGAGTCACAGGGTTATGAGTCACAGTCAGGTGATGTCATATGACTAAGTCACATGGGAACTGTAGGAAGATAGTACATAGACCATGTAGTAGTTGTATAAGTAGTATAGGAAATTTAATGGGAACTCCATCGAGTTTTCCTTGTCAACTCAGACTAGGAGTGCGATTAAGTCGCCTCAGGCTAAGTCATTACAGCTTACTGTTCTTTATTGCCTTTTGTTAACTCTTACAGTATTTCTACTACCCTTCTCTCTCTTTCCTTTCTTTACCAGTAATTTTTGGTCATATAGCCCTACTTTCTATATACAAAATACATTTTATCTCTTTCTCTTTCTTTATCTACTTCTATTGCATTAAGGTCCCTTGCTGGCCCTGGCTGTTTCCCTCTATTCTAATATTCTCCTCTATACTGGCTCTCTAGCCTCCATATGATCTGTTCTTTTCTTCTTCTATAAAACTCTCCTCCAAACACTTCTCTAGGCTGTGCATTTCCCTATAGGCATGTTACATTCCTCTCCAATATCCTCTTCTCTGCTTTACTTTGCCTCTGATTTCTATCTAACCTTACTGCCCTCTCCTACCATTCTTCTATTATACTAGAAGGGCTTTTTGCCTCTATTAACTTCTAAGTGCTCTACTTAATCCCTTTTTGAACTCGTCAATAAGGGGGTGTTTCTTATAGCCACTTTCTCATGTCACTTTTTTGAATTCCTAGACATATTTATTACAGGTTCTCCCTTTCTGTTCAACCATCCTTAGCTGTTCTATCTTTTGTTTCTCCTCTGCTATCTCTCCAAACTTATTTCTCATTTTACTAAATAGTTCCTCTGCTGTTTCTGTCTCTGATTCCTCTTTTGATAACTTATCCAACAGGTTGTTCTTCTATGCCTCTGCTACCCCCTATCACAAGTGGCCACTTACTGATTTGTGAGTTGATGATTTGATAATCAAAAGATTCAAAAAAGCAAAGTTTAGATAGTAGCAAAAGATATTGTTAAGTCTAAGGTTTATTCTCAGACATACAGCTCTTAAATATATGATTGTAGTAGTCTGTGTACCAGGACAGCCTACTATATGATCACTACCTATTGTTCTTGAAATAGAGATAACCTAACCATCTTAGGACAGTCCTTTGTTCTATTCAAGGACAGATGATAATCTATGGATAAAGATTAGTGTTATATACAAACATTGAGGACCTTGTATCTCTATGGGATCTTACTGCCTTTGGATATATTTATAGCCAAAAGAAGCGCATTGAAGAGAGCTTCACAATAGTCATTGAAGCAAAAAATTATATTAAGCAGTTTCCGAGATATTGGCGATTTAGTGTCTGGTGACTTGGTGATCACTGACTGATCTGCTGATAACTTGGTTAATACTGATTGCTTTGAGACGTTTTTAGTACTGTTTGAAAGGTCTACTTAAGGGCTTTTGGTGGCCATTTAGATTGTTGAAATTGGTCAAGTATTCCCAGAGTTATGGTCCAAATGAAGTTTGTGACATCCTTCTTCTATATATAGGATAGCACCCAGGCTATCTTTGTTGCTTCTGATTCTCCCATCATTTTTATGCTCAAATATAAGCAAGCCATATTAATGAATGTACTTACTTCTTCCATTCTTCCACTAAATAATAGAAGTTTTGCTACCTCTACTCTAGCTCCTCTATTTTGTTGTAATAGAGTAGCCATCTGCTGCTGTAGACCAGCAATAAGGGTAAGAAGTTGCTTCTCTCTGATAGATAGAGCTTGCAATATAGGGGTGGTAGATTGTTCTGTAGATTGCTGTTACTATTGTTGTTGTTGGGACATACTTGATAGTAGTGATAGTAATGGTGATTCCTTATATAAGGATAAACAGTCTTCTTCATTTGAACTTATAGCTAGTTACCAACTAGAAGAGTGAAATAATATTATCTCTAAAAAAGGAATTTCTAAGCTAGATGGGCCTTTAAGAGATTACTGTTGTTTCCCTGTGTAAACTGATTACAATGGACTAGTAGCATAGAGCAGATAGCAAAGTACTATATATGAGCTTACTTAATGTCAAGGTTAGGTCTCAGGTAGGGATATGAGTTTTGTCCAGGCCTTCTACCTACTATCTCTAACTAACAGTGAAGTTCCCTTTACAGCTAGAGTCTGCTATCCAAGATGCTTGTAAGCACTGTACTCACTAGCAAGGGTAATAAGAGAGTAAATGAGAATAGGATATTAAGGCTACAAGGTATAGAGTTGACAATGGCTATTGAGTTCTTATATTAATGCTAAGTTGTGAAGACTCAAGGTTCACCCAAGGTAGATGTTCAAAAAGAACTCAATAGAGTCCTTTATTGGATTATGCTGCTACTTATACAAAGGTTTGTTGGTCTGTGTGTCTATCTCCTGCAATCACATGACCCTAACTAATAACTGTATATATCTTATATAAGTCTTCCCATGCTATTTATATCCCTCTAGTATTGTAGTCCTAGATGTTATTCACTAAGTTAAAATATATAGAAAATAGTTTCTTTTCTAGGAACCATCTCATAATACCTTAGAATCTATCTAAATAAAAATTATTTCTACAAGTGAGTTGGTCATCTCACTGAAAATATATCCCTGTTACACTGGCAACTTTATTGTACTTTGCAGTTTTTTGACTTCTACTGGATTATTTTACTAGATCTTTGGTTCTTAGACTATTTGATAATGTTGAGTAAATTTATAATCTATCCAAATGAAATTTATTTTTTAAAGGTGGTAGAAATGAGTTGACCACCTCACCAGAAATATGTTACTATTATACCAGCAATTTTACTATGCTTTTTGGTTTCTTGACTTCTCTTGGGTTATTCTACTAGATTTTTGGCTTCTTGGCTATTTAGTGATCTTGAGTGGTCTTATAATCTATTTATCTCTTCAATAAAGTTCTTAAGTTTTATTTTTAACTATGTTCTGGTCTAACTATATAAAGACCAATGTTGAATTTATAAAATTTTGCAGGTCTATATCATTTCTAGAGCTTCAATCCAAATATTGTATTTTCAGCTCTACTTTACTTATAAATCATGGTTTTTATATATATAAGAACCAATATTCTAAGGTCTGTTTACTGAGTTTTCTCATTTTAGAAATTTCTCAAACATTGTACACAAGACTTCTTGAGTTTATCTCAAGAAAATTCTTCAGTACCAGTACAAAATAAAACAAAATCATCTCTTCTGTCATGACTTGGCAAAACAGCTAAGTCATTAGTTGTATTTCTTTTCTTTTATTTTATTTTCTTATTTGGACTTATTATACAAGAAAGAAGTGTAGGAAAGTGTTACATGACAAATATCACACATAACAAGTCACATGTTAGGATGTCACAGTATCACATCTCATGATGGAGTCATATAATGAGTGTGGGAGAGTAGTACACAGACTATATAGTAGTTGTATAAGTAGTATACAGAATCTAATAGGAACTCCATTAAGTTCTCTTTGTCAACTTGAACTTGGAGTGTAATTAAGTTATCTCAGGCTAAGTCACTACATCTTCATATGTTATACTTTTTCCTAGCTGATTTTTCCCTGAATACTTTTTCATAGAACTAGCTGATATTTAAGCTTTAATTCAAGTACTTCAATCTATAACATAATCTTTCTAGCCTTTGAATTTACAACAATTTTCCCAGTCTCTTTTATTGCCTTCAGCTTCAAATATACCTTTAAAGCCCTTCCAGTTTGCCTTGCTAGTCCAATATAATCCTAGATTTGCCCATTCTACTTCAGTTCTACTACCACCTACACTGTCTACTCAAACATACTCTTATTTTCCTTTATAGTCCTTTCCATTACCTTTATTTCAAAATATTCCTACTCAACCTTCTCAGCTTTCTATGCCAGCAGTCCACTATGTTCCTGAGTTTTCTACTCTAGTTCCACCTACCAATCTACTACTTATGATATCAGCCAACCCATACTTTTCTGTCTCTCTCCAGTTTCTTTCAATGCCTTCAGTCCAAAGTATTCCAGTAGCATAATATATTCCTAAACTTTTCTCTTTTACTCCAGTTCTATCAACTAATCCACTACCAACAACATCAGTAAAGTCATACTCTTATTTTTCTAATGGCTATTTCAAGTAGAATTTTACTGAGGCTGAACTTATCAAAGGAAAGTGGTCACCTGTTTATTGGGCTTATGAAAGTAAAGAGAGATCATAACTAGAAGAATGAATAGAAAAAGGCTTCTTGTTGGTAAGAAGGATTTAAATCTATATGACAGTGTTTGGGAATCATTCAATACTCAAGCTATGATTGCAAAGTTCTTATACAATCTAGAACTACAAGATCTGGACAAGAAACTCAGATTCAACAAGGATATCAATATAAAGAACCTCTTTTTTATATTTCTTGTAGAGTTCAGGTAATGGTTTATATATGAAAAGATGAAAAATACTTTGTACAAGATGGTTTTTATAATTATGCTTCTCCTCCTGTCAACATTCATTTAAATCCTGATAAAGAGGCTTAGTTTAATGAAATAGTACTCAACCATTCTAATATCAGTTTCTCTAGTTTATAACTAAGCATTCCGACTTTGACTAGACCTAGAAAATTAGTCAAGGATATTTTTCATGTCTTTGCACAATCAAGGTCATGTTATCTATTAGAAAAGTGAGACAAGAAAAAAGTTTACTCTTTATGATTCTACAGCCTTTTTTATGTCTATCAAACAATTTGCTGAAGATCATCCTTACTTTATCAAAATGTTATAACTTGGATTAGAGAACATTATCTGTATGCAAACACCCTTTATAGTATCCTAAGCGTTTTATAGCAACAATGAACTTGAAGAAGATATTGTATGTAGAATAGTTGCTGATGTAGCTCATAGTTTTTGGGAGAATAAAAGCTGGGTTTTTATGATAATCTTGGTCTTCTCACTAGTTCTCAAGAGATAGATATTTATTTTAATGTCTTTTATGGATAGTAGCTCAATGGAATATTACAGAGTCTATTTTATTACAACCTTTTAAACTATTGCTACTTAAGCTTTGCAAAAGAGAATTGTTCTCAAAAACACTATATTTGCAATTGTATATTTTTATTTTTGTTTTTTTCAATCAATTATTTGATAGTTTATGATTTAGATAATAGACTTTAAAAAAGCTCAAAAAGAAGGTTTTATTGAGGCATTTACTGATTTTTTTTCATTAAACAAAAATTCTAGAAACAAAGAGAAGCTGAAAGATACAGAAGAGAAATTGATTTGAGGATGTGGAAAGCATTTTAAAAGATCAATCACAAGGTATTCAAGGATTAGTGATGTAGTTCCTGTTTATAAAAGAGACAAGTTTATTATCAAGGCACAAAAACTCATAGAAATCAAGTCATTGAATGAATTTCGAAGCATAGTTCAATAGATCCTAGATAAGTTCTCTAATACTACCAACTGGATAAAGTACTGGCTTTGAAAATCTCATGCTTAGATAATTTTTCCTACTTATATATCTATGGATTCTGAGCTATAGGAGACATTGTCAGCTATAACTAATACTCAAGAATCTTTGTATTTTTAGCTATATCATACAGCTGGTTGTAATAAGAGATTTTTTGAAAAACTAAAATCTCTATAGTTAAGTACTTTTTTTGAAGATAATTACAAGGACAAGCAAAGTATAGTTTTATTTTCTCTTTTATAAAAATAAGACTGAAAAATATATCTTATAGTGGATATTCTGACTCACTATAGCAAAGCAAAGTAATGGAAACAAGAGAGATCAGATATTTCAATATTACTTTCTACTCCAACTAAGTCTAGTTATAGATCAAGATCTTTCAAACCCCAAACTCTAAGAAAAAAGTTCATTAATGATAGTCATAGTCCTGACTCTATATGAAAATTAATTTCTAAAGGTTCTGGCTCTTTACAAAAGAAGTCTAAAGCATATTTAATTATTAAGAACATATTTGGAGAATTATGTTATCTATGAAAGCAAAATTTGTGTTGGTTTGATACATTACTTCAGCTACTTTATATCTCTGTTTATGGATTATTTTCAGAGTTCCAGGAAGTTATAAACATACTTCAAGATGACTTTGCTCTATTTAAAGTCTTTGAACACTTTCAGCACTGTTTTATGAAAGATCATGACTTTGCTTGGTTTTCTCAAGAATGTAATACTCTATAGTCCAATTTATATGCTCATTAAATCATAGAGAATAAATTTGGCTTTTAGTCATTATTTGTGAGTGATTTTTCTCTTATTAATAAAGATTATTGATGTTTTTTCATAGGGCTGGTTATGGAAAAAAATTGCTAAGGAAACAAAGCAAAAACAGATTGACAGCTTAACAGTCTTGTTTACATTCTTTGTTCCTATGATACTCAATATCCAATATTGCACTAGTGACAACAAAACTGGAGACTTTGAAGACTGGTTCAAATACTAGGTTAGAATAAAAACTGAAACAAAGTTTTTCAATACAATTTACTAAAGACAATATAACAATTCTCTTCTATGCTCTGGAATTCCAAGTAGTATCAATTTTCTGGTATTAAATCTACTACTTATCTTTGTTGTTGAGCTATTAGCTGGTGATGATAGAACTCCTTTGAACTGGAATATTCCTCAATATCTAGAGCCTTTAGGATTAGACCAGGTCAAGAAATCAAAACTTGTCTATGATTTTATAGGTTTTGGACTTATAAATGAAGTCCAAAATCACTCTATAGTATACTATCAAGATGAAAGTATTACTAGTATAACAATATATGATAGAATACAAAACTATAGAAGAACTATTCAAGTTTCTAACTTCCATCCTTCAATATATTTTTCTAGTATCTCTTTTTTGTTATCTACTAGTTATTTTTGACACAATAGTATCTATAGACTTTGTGGAGGAAGAAGAGCTTGAAGCTGCTTTTATAGACAATATATCAAGGAATATCAAGAGAAGCTGGAAATCTTATTCTCAACCAGAGATTCTTTATTTATATCTAAAATTTTATATCAGAGAGACTTGAAGAAAATGCAACCAGAGTGCCAAACATAGAAAATCAACTCAGTATTCACCAAGACTGATAAATATGTTTATTCTTCTTATACCCATATCTCTCCAGCCTTTTCTTTTCCCAAGAAAAAAGAAGAAAATATTGTAGATCTTACAACTTCTTTATCATTATCACTATTTATTGACTCTCCTTTATATCCTCTTACTTTTAACAAGCATCCAACTCCTACAATACCAGTCAACTATCCTATAAAAGGTCAAAGAAGTCCTTTTACAGATATACAAGATCTATGGAAGTAGAAAATTCAACTAGAAGTCAAGTTAGAGATAAGTATATCAATTTTAAAATATCTGTATTTTGTACTTATTTTTAATTAGAAAGAACAAATAAAGGTTGTTGTACCTACTCAACTTTTACTTTCTAAGCCAAAACCTATAAAGAAAAGATCTCAAAAGGTAATCTTTGAAAAGAGTCTTGAAAAGCAGAAACATAATGAGATAATAGAAGTTGTTTCAAAAGGTAAACAAGTATCTTATTATACTAAACTATCTAAAGTGGTAGTTGAAATTCAAGTTCCACCACCACCTTTTACTAGATAGAACTTAAGAAAGAGAAAAAGTCTAGTTAAATAAATATTGTATTTAATCTGATATATATATATCAAGAAAATCAAAGTTGAAATGATTGATAATTTAAAGACAAGCCATTTTCATCAACATAGTATCTAATCCATAGTTCTATTCTCTTTCCTAGTCCTTTATCTTGTCTTGGATAATCTTTTATGATGATAAATGAATAAGATAGAGAATAAAAAAAAATTTCTCTCTACAAGTAGGATTACTGCAAATTTGAGTAATTAGTAACAATTCTTCAGAATAGTCAGTTAATATAACAATAAATATAGATCCAATAACATACCTGGATGATAGTCTTTTTTTTTCTCTTCCACCAATTTCTATCTATCTAAAACATAGCAAAATTTACATGAACAAGTATGAAAATTACCAAGTGGTTTATATAGACAATTAGACTATTTTAAAAAGCAAATACTCTTTTTTCTGTGTTGAATAACCATAAGAAACTTTGTTCCAGCCCTAAGATCAGGATCAGCTAAAAGAAGACTTGGAAAAACAGCAGAATTTTATTAAAGAACAAAAATATTTCAGATAAAGTTTATCAAAAATAAGTGATATATTGTTGGATAAAATTCTTTGTTAACAAAAGCCATTGTTAATCAGAAATAACTAATTAATAGTAATTAGCTTTGACTTCTCTATGTTGAAAAAACTTATGAGTTGGTAAATTAATATATTTGTTGAAGTAAGTTGATTTTCTGAAAAAGACCACCATAATAAACAAAAAAGAGAGATAATTGGTTATTTCTCTTCAAGTGCTCTATAACAAAAAAAATAGAAAATATAGGGAAAAAACTAGAGATAATTAAGTTAAAAAATTATTTTGAATAAATTTTATGTACTTATATCCTGAGGTTGGAGTAAGCATATATTTAGTTCTAGTTGAATCCAAAACTCTTCTTCTGAGGTTGTATGGGTATATATAAAAGTAATAAATTGGTTGAATCTAAAAAAGACTTATAAATTATTATGAAGTATTTAAAAAAAACACACTGTGAAAGTTGTTGGGAAAGTTCTTTCATTTGGGTTTTAAAAACCTCACTACCAAGATTTAGTTTTACTTCAATTAAGCTAATACTATTTGCTGAAGATCCTTCAGGAAAATAAGGCTTTATATGACTATAGACAAGACAAAATATGTATAATATTGGATTAAAGCTAGAAAGTTGGAAAACTAAGATACAAAGATTATCCATTAATATAAGAAAAAGTCATGCTCTTGTAGAACTGATATTTGAGACCATAAAAGACTGCTGAAGAAAAGAAAAAGACTATTTTATATTATTAAAAGGAGAAAATTAAAGGATTTCAAGCATACTTGATATGGTTGATGTTGAGTTGCTAGATTTGTTAACCAGCAATAAGAATAAGTAAAATCACCAAGTTCAATATTGATAGGAACATAGTTAAGACATTCTATACAAAGATTTCAGCTACAAGAGCAAATATACAGTTGGCCTCCTTCAGTACACCAACTGCACAACTAATATTTTGGAGTTAAGGTATAGATGAATGGTATTATGAAGTTTGAACCTACAGTATTACTTTTTTCTTCAATCAATATAAGATTATATACTGATTTTTGGAAAGAGAAAGTTGAAATATCTTTTTGGATCAAGAATTTTTATAAAACAAGTTGTTCATAACAAAATAAATACAAAGACTATTATATTATAAAGTTCTCTTTGATAGCTATTAAAGAGATCTCTTTTGATAGCTATCAAAGGGGAAAAAATAGAAAATAAGAACAAAAAATCTATTGAAATATAGGTATTAGTGAATTTACATATAGGTATCAATGAACCAAAAAAAAACAAAGGTAACTTACAAAAGGCAAAATGCTAGAAAGTATCCTAATACTTGTAGCAGAGAGAACATAAAGAGAATATAATCAGTGAGCAACATTGTTAGGAAAGAGAAAACAAAATAGAAAAACACATATGGATAGTCACAAGTAGAGATATATCTATGGAGGGTTGACAACCCATCATATAAGAAAGAACAAATAAAAGGGCTGAGACAAATATTCTATGAGCATAAATGGGTTAGTAAATAAATAAAAATCAAAATAAAATAAGATGATGATGTACTGGGAATTATACTTGAGGCAGGAGCAGGGACATGTCCAGGGAGAGTTGATGAGGCATCATATGCAGAAGGATGCATAGTAGGGGTAAAATAAACATTCTAAGAAAAAAAAGGTTAGTAAATCAGATAAAATAGAAATAAAATATATAAATGATATAGCTAAGACTAGACATGAGTTAGGTACAGGAGCATGTCCAGGGGGCACAAACAAGCCATTGTATGAAAAAAGGACATGTAGTAGAGCAGAGATAAATACTCTATGGAGAGATATAGGTTAGTAAATACTATAAACTTTTCTTATGAGAAGAAATAATCTACTGTGTACTCTAGCAAGTAGAAAGATAGAAAACAAGCCCCCAGATCCCACCAGGGTAAATAATGTAGCACCTAAAACCCTAAACCTCTCCAGTTTACAGTTATCAAAGACCAAACCACTGGACAAAGGGGAGATAGAGACATTCTCTTGTCCAGAGCCAAGAAAGAGCCCTTACTACACCTATGTCACAATAGCTCCAAATACTAGACAATAGTTAGCAAAGTAGCAAATATAAGTTCTTAGCGAGAAGATCTTAAAAGACTAGTACAATAGTGTATTGGTTTTGTTTTCTGATATATAAGATAATATGACAAATTATTATATTATGCCCAATTTCTTATTTTATTTTTATTTATTTACTGATCTATTTTTTTCTTAGAATATTTGTCTCATCTCTACTATATGTTCTGTCTTGTACAATGTCTTGTCTATGCTCTCTAGACATATCTCTATCTTCATACTAAATAGAGTCTCTAGTATATTGTTGACTTATTTTCTTTTTATTTTTATTTATTTACTAACCTTTTTCTTTGTAAAGTATTTGTTTTGTTCCCACTATGTATCCTTCTATGTACAATGCCTCATTAACCTCCCTGGATATGTTCTTGCCTCTATACCAAGTGGAGTCCCCAGTATGTCATTTGTATATTTTCTTTTCATTTTTATTTATTTACTGACCTTTTTTTTTCTTAAAACATTCGTTTCACTTTTACTATGTATTTTCCTATATATAATGTCTTGTCAATCTTCCCTGGATATATTTTTGCCCTTATCTCAAGTGGAGTCCCTAGTATGTCCTTTGTATATTTTATTTTTATTTTTATTTATTTACTGATCTTTTTTTCTTGCTTAGAATATTCATTTTACCCTCACTATATGTTCTTCCTTATATAATATCTTGTCTGTACTTCCTAGACATGTCCCTGTCCCTACTGTTTGACTCATGATGTATTGCCATTGAGTAGAGCTGTTACAAATTTATTGTATAATCACTATTATTGTGTTTATAAATTCCTCACTTTATACTGTAGTTTAATAGCAAGGAGACTTTTAACTCTCAACTTTCAACTTTTGTCAGTAGAGTACATCCTTGCTGACCTAATATTGTTAAGTTAAGTGATTGTTCTTGTCTGACCTCAATACTTTACATTCACTTTTGAAAGTTGATATTTATTCTACAATTTTCCTAACATATATACTAACTTTCTAAAGGGTATTTGAGAATCTAGTACAGTTAACTTTAACCATAGCACTCAGCTTATGAATACTTATATAATAATCACAAAAATAATCAATTAAAACTGCTAACTTAAAGTAGTGCCATGTGTAGCTTCTCTTTGTTATATCTCCAACTTCATCACAAAAAAATACTAAAAAACCTAAGAGCCATCCAAGAGATAAAATAAACAAATATAAAGAAAAAAATAAAATTCAAAAGCTAAGATGCAAAATGCAAGAAAGATTAAGCTTGGAAAAGAACAAGGGATTGTCAGTACTCTTTCAGTATATTCTTTTATAGCTGTTCAATTACCTTTTATACAGATATGAATACATTGAATACTCTGGGCCACAAAACAGGAAAAGAAAACCACAAGCAAGAAACAGCAACTTAATTGTAAGGATCCTAACTAAAGCAATAAATTGTTTATATAAGTATTTTTTTTTATCTATGGTTATATATTTTATTGATTGTATTCATAGATCTAGCAGACTGTGATGTCTCTACCTTGAAGAGTGGCTAGAAGATCAGCAAGATTCTCAAGAAACCTAACTTAGATCATATAAGTCATCCATGTACTATTGTAGACAACAAAGACTATATTCTTTTGTAGTATCTACTAGAGATACTACCAAAGGATCATTGTGTAAGCTATTTCTTTTTTGAATAGCTATCCTAAAGTTTATTGTGTAGGGAATGTTAACTAGAACACAAAAGAATCTAGATTCTTTTTTGTATCATTCACTTAGTACTAGAAGAAAAAATTGGGGAAAAGATCCAAATGCCTATAAGAGCTCTGTCTGAAGTTGTAAATGGTACAGAGACATTTTCTCCAGGCTGGTTTCCTTTGGAACATAGAGTATAATTTGTTTTATGTTTTGTCAAAATTAGTCACTGATATTTTTGAAGAAAAATCCTGAGGCCAAGATCATCCCCTCATTTTCATTCTGGCAAAACATGGATAAAGGGATTAAAACCTAGCAAACAAAAATTGCAGATCCTTTGAAGTTTATGGATAACATCCTTTATATTACCCATCCAATACTTTATGATGCTGCTCATGAAGTTATAAACAAATTGAAAGCAGATCCAATCACTGGAAAATATATCTCTCTTTGGCCTACAATCTACTCAGGATTATCTCCCATCACAAACAGAACATCTAGAAAACATAGAAATCACTTTGGAGCCTATTTCTGGTATAATCAAGTTGTCATCTTTAGATCATATAAGTTAGCTATTTTTCACTTGCCTAAATTGGAAGCAACATTCCAATATAATTCAGGTACTGTAGTACAGTTCTGTGGGAATCTTCTGCTTTATAGTATTAATGGATAGAAGAGTGGGAATAGGTACTGCTATATATTTTTCTTTAGAAAAGATATTTTTCAAAGATTGGGAGTGCAATTACCTGGATAGGCTGTCTCTTCTATATAGTTGTAAATATATATATCTATATTTTAGGTCTATAGTAAGACAGGCCAAGAAATTATACAAAAGTGCTATTTTATATAAGATTTTGATATATATTTGTGACGAGTGATACTATGGCATAAGTAAGTAATGCAATAGTCTAGTAAAGAAGACATATCTGATGCAATAGCCCAGTAAGGAAGTTGTAGCTTGTGGGAGAGTATGACTCATGTGATAAGTAAATTATATTATTAAAGAATTTTATAGAGTAACTCTTTACTTGTTTGTTTTGTCCCTATACATCTTCCTTTATACAATGGCTCATTTATATTTTCTGAACATGTCCTTGTCCTCACCTCAAGTGTAATCCCTGGTATGTTGTTTATATATTTTCTTTTTATTTTTATTGATTTACTAACCTATTTATGCTTATAAAATATTTGTCTCGTCTCTATTATATATTTTGCCTTGTATGATACCTCATCTGTGCTCCCTGGATATATCTCTATCTCTACACTAAGTGGAGTCTCTAGTATGTTGTTGACTTATTTTTTTTCATTTTTATTTATTTAATAACCTTTTTTTTTCTTAGAATATTCATCTTACCTCTACTATATGTTTTGTCTTGTACTATATCTTGTCTATGCTTCCTGGACATGTCTCTACCTCTGTCTCAAGTGTAATTCCTGGTATATTGTTTGTATATTTTATTTTCATTTTTATTTATTTACTGACCTTTTTTTTTATAGGATATTTATCTTATCCCCACTATGTATCCTACCTCATACTATGTCTTGTTTGCACTCCCTGGACATGTCCCTGTCTCTACACTAAGTGGAGTCTCTGGTACATCATTGATTTATTTTATTTTTATTTTTATTTATTTACTGACCTTGTTTTTTTGTAAAGTGTTTGTCTCATTTCTACCATACATCCTCCTGTATACAATATCTTATCAATCTTCTCTGGACATGTCCCCAGTACATTGTTTGTATATTTTCTTTTTATTTTTATTTATTTACTAACTTTTTTTTATAGAACATTTGTCTCACTTCTATTATATGTTCTACCTTGTATAATATCTTGTTTATACTCCTTAGACATGTTTCTGCCCTTACCTCAAGTAAGTTCTCTGGTATGTCATTGACTTATTTTATTTTCATTTTTATTTATTTACTAATCTTTTTTTTTGTAGAGCATTTATCTTGTTTCTACTATACATTCTCCTATATACAATGTCTTGTTGACCCTTCCTGAACATGTCCCTACCTCTATCTCAAGTGGAGTCTCCAGTAGGTCATTTATATATTTTCTTTTTCTTTTTAGTTATTTACTAATCTATTTCTTTTTATAGAATATTTGCTTTGGCCTCTATATATCTTCCCTTGTATGATGGCTTGCCAACCCTTTTCTGAAATATCTACTCTGAGCTCCCTTGTCACCATATGTATATTATGTTTGTTTTTGATTTATTGTACATTTTCTCTTATTTACTGATAATCTTCTTATAGATTATTGTTAACCCTATGCTTATTCTTTGGTATAATAGTTTATGAACTTTCTTTTTATGTAACTGCAAAAAATCTTTACAATTTTCTATTGCTTTATGTAAAGTAGACAGCAAACTATTGATATTGTTATACCATACTTATAATGAACCTAATCAAAACTAATTCTTGTTACTGCTAAGACTTGGAGAAAAGACTAAATTGTCAGACTGACTTGCTCATTGGCTTTGACATCATTAGCAGTTGTAATAGAAGATACTGCCAGAATTATAATAGTAAATATTGTTGAAAGGTAGAATTAAGATCTCTCATTTAAACAGTTATCTAAGTTCCTTAAGTTGAGTATTTCAACATCCATGGTACTAGTCCCTTAAGTAGTGCAATTTGTCTACTAATCCTCTACTGCTCCTCTACTACTCCTCTACTACTCCTCTACTACTCTCCTACTGCTCCTCTACTGCTCCTCTACTGCTCCTCTACTACTTCTTTACCAAATGTAGTACTACACTATATTTGTCACAAATAGTCACAGATTCTTGCTCCACTGATATTTTAATAAACATTATTATTCTACTACTGGAATATTCAAGTAGAGATTAATTTTTGAACTATATACATCTCAAGTCCTGTTACTATGTTGTCTTAGACAGAAATTATATACTCATCTAGATTTTTATATATATTTTCAAAACATGTCTTCCAACACAACATAGTTAGTAATTATGCTCTAACCTTACTACTATGTTCTCAAGTATAAAAGAAAGTAGTTTGGATAAAATTCAAATGAAAATATACAGGCTTATACTTGATTTATTAGCTGCTCTTACTTGTTATTCTCATACCCATTTTCTGTTTTTATCTCCATGTCAATATATATATTTATTCTCTTCCTAAACATCTCAATAACATCAAAGTTACTCTTGATATAGTATATAGTAACTACAATATACAGTAGAGCAAGAGATAATATAAATTGTTGATGATATTATTGTAATGTGACATAGTAGTGATATATTAGTGATATGTTTGTGACAGGGTGCTGTAATTTTTTTATGCTCTTGATGCTTAGGCTTTCTTAGAGTTCATCAATTTCTATAGGTGCTTTATACAAAACTTCTCAACAATAGCCTAATCTCTTTTTGATCTTACTTAAGCTAACAGGACCTGGGAATGGAGAAATAGAGTGCAAACTGCCTTTGAGGCCCTTAAGATAGTTATAACAACTACTCTGGTATTAGTCTTTTCTCAAGATATAGAGCCTTTTTGAATTAAAGCAGATAGCTCAGACTTTACTACTAGTATAGTCCTATTCCAGTAGTATAAGAGAACACCCTAGGGATACACTTAGTTATTAGGTAAGCTCAGTATCTATGGGCTAAGTATATCTTCTATATTATATTTCTACTTTCTCCTATACTTCTTCTGTCTTGTATTGTCATGGTGATGTCTATTTAACTATATAAGAACATTGTGGTATTATTGGTTAGTTTTCATGTGATTGTGTACAGACCATCTATTGTAGTATATATAATGGCTTATATAGGTAGATCTATCTTTACTCAAATATCATACTAGCTTCTGGAATCTTCTTCTAGCTTACTGGATGACCACTTCTGAATGTTCCTCTTATAAGTAGTCTACAGTAGATAATAAGTGAAGACCTGTTGCTTTTTACAGCAAGTTCTTGTCTCTGGTAGAACAAAACTATAAGATTCATGACAAGAAAATATTAGCTATTATATACATCCTAGAGAAGTAGAGATATTTCTTAGAAGAAGCCACTAATCTAGTAAAGATCTGGACAGACCACAAGAACTTGGAGTACTTTATAACTGTAAAGAAACTAAACTATAGGTAAGCATAGTAGTTTTTCTATTTAGTTCTCTTTGACTTTATTCTCTACTATTATCTAGAACAATCTATGGGTAAGCCCAATATCCTTTCTAAAAGGCCCAACTACAATAATAGATCTTTGGACAATAAGAATATTATCTTGCTCTATCCTAAACTTTTGGCCATCTAGGCTCTTAAAGAAGTATAGCTGGTTAGAGCTAAACTTAGCATTCTAACCAAAGTCTAGAAAGGCAATCACTCCAGAGATTTGAAAGAACCAGTAGCCAAGATAGCTCTCAAACTCTAGTAGTCCACCAACAGAATGGTGCACTTCTTAGAATAGTTGAATATTAATAGACTACTCTACTTCAGAGAAAAGATCTATATTCTCCAGACTCTGGACCTGTGCAGAAAGATTATTGCCTTGTGCTATGATACAAAGATTGCTAGATACCTGGATTGATGGAAGATACTGGAGTTGGTATTCTACAATTACTGGTGGCTCCAGATATCTAGGTATATGGGATAGTATATTAGCACTTGTAATCTCTGTCTTCATACAAAGGCAATAAGACACTTTCTGGTCAGAGAACTACACCCCCTTTTTATACCAGATACAAGATAGAACACCCTCAGTATCAGCTTCATAGTCAAGTTCCCTGGATCCTCCAAATGTGATACTATCATGATGGTAGTGGACTCAGTATCTAATCTTAGAAACTGCTGGGCATAATTATTTGTTTTAGTATTTATTATAAAGCTCTCTTTAATGCACTTCTTTTGGCCATAAATAAACTCTAAGGTGATAAGATCCCATAGAGATACAAGGTTCTCAATGTTTGTATATGACATTAATCTATTATCTATAGATTATCATTTGTTCTTGAATAAAACAAAAGACTGCTCTAGGATAGTTAGGTTATCTGTATTTCAAAAACAATAGTACTACTATATATAAAACAATAGATAGTGAATATGTGATAGTCTGTTCTGGTGCACAGACTATTACAATCATGTATATAAGAACTCTTTGTCTAAGGATTAAACCTCAGACTTAACAACATTTTTTGCTACTGTCTAAACTTTGCTTTTTTGAGCCTTTTGAATATCAAATTTCTTAATCACAAATTAGTAAGTGGCTATTTGTAATACTAAAAGGAGATTCTATTCTACTGTAAGAGTGACCAGAGTAAAGTTCTCCAGAAGATTCCTCAGAGAATAGGATGAGACTCCTGGAGAGGTAATCTACACTATATATACAGATTTCCTAGTTATAGAATATCTTAGTAGTTAGGGTCAGGAGTACAGGAAATAAGACAACTAATTAAATGTTGAGTAATTGTTATTTAATTAGTATAGGATTGTTCTGGGGGACTATTACTAGTGTATTAGGAGTATACTTTAATGTGGTCCCTTACAAACATGGTATTATGTTCCTACTAATATTGAATGAAAATTTGAATAATTTTACTAAATAATTATGTCTGCTAAAGTACAAGATCTTTATCTAGCCAAAGTTTTACTGTCTTACTTACTACTGCTTTAATAATATAGTTATACTATTACTCCAAGGAAAGGATCCCTAATCTAAATACCTTCTTAAGGATATGATATTACTTCTCTATATATACAGCCCACAATGGGACTTTAGCACAAGATTTATATAGCAAAAAGATATAAGTAACTAATGACAATACCACTCAATTAACAGATTAGGTCTCAGACATAATATCTGAGCTTGGTACTGCACTTCTACCAATAGTTCTATTACAAAAGACTATTTACTTGATTTATGATTGATGAATATAGATTCAAAAGGGGCTTAAAAGTGAGATTTAGACAGTGACAAAAAATGTTGTTAAGTCTAAGGTTTATTCTCAGACATAAAGTCCTTATATACATAATTGTGGTGGTCTATGCACAAGAACAGCCTACCATATGTCACTACCTATTATTCTATATATAGGAGTGTTATTGCTCTTAAAATAGAGATAACCTAACCATCTTAGAGCAGTCCTTTGTTCTATTCAAGAACAGATGATAATCTATAGGTAAAAATTAATGTCATGTACAAACATTGAGAACCTTGTATCTCCATGGGATCTTATTGCCTAGGGTTCTATTCATAGCTGAAAGAAGTGCATTGAAGAGAGCTTCATAATGGTTATTAAAGCAAACAATTATGTTAAGTGGTTCCTGAGATATCAGTGATTTAGTATCTGGTAACTTAGAGATTGCTGACTGATCTACTGATAACTCAATGAATACTAATCGTTTTGAAATGTTTTTGGTACCATTTGAAAGGTCTTCTTTGGGGCTTTTGGTAGCCATTTAGATTGTTGAAATCAATCAAGTATTCCCAGAGTTATGGTCCAAATAAAGTTTGTGACATATTTAATCTTTAGAAATTAAAAGAAAAGAATATAGATATAAATATAAATATAAATATTGACTTAGCTGTTTTGATACCAATAAGTAAAGAAGCTAGACTAGGTTAAGAAGTTTGGGTGGGTGAAGTTGTGGTAGAAGCAGTCATGGTAGGTATTGTCTGTACAGTAGTTAATACTAGACAAATACTTGTTTTGTCAAAGTATTTCTATAGCCATTTTCCTTGGATTACCATCTGAAAGCACAATGAAAAAATAATCCAGTTTCCTTCAGAAACATCCATTTTTGGTACTAATATAGGTAATACATCATGTACTGTAGCAACTTAGCCTGAGTTGACTTAATCACACTCCAAGTCCAAGTTAACAAGGAAAACTCAATAGAGTTTCTATTAGATTCTGTACACTACTTATACAATTACTACATGGTCTGTGCACTACTCTCCAGCACTCATCATGTGACTCCATCATGTGACATGATACTGTGACATCCTGACATATGACTATGATATATGACATTTGTCATATAATACTTTCCTGTACCCCTTCCTTGTATAGTAAGTCCAAATAAGAAAAGAAAAGAAATATAAATAATAACTTAGCTATTTTACCAAGTTATAACATATACTGTACTTAACATGGTTCTTTAAGATGTTGATCTATTCTTTTCAGCACTGTAGTGGAGTGGTGTAAGGGAACCCTACCAATACTATTTCTGAAATACCAGACTCATAGTCTGGAGTGACCCTGCACTTAATTAAATATTACTATATAATATTTAATTCTCTTTAGCTTGACTCAGAGACTCCTGATCCTAACTAACAGAACTATAGGATCAGGGATGTCTCAGTAGTAGAAGTATACTCTAGGAGCCTTATTCTAATCTCTAAGGATTCTTCTAGAGGTGAGTTGTAACATAATTAGGAGTGTAATATTATCTAAGGATTCTTCTGAAGCCTACTCTGCTCTGGTCACCCTTACAGATGGAGCCAATAACCTAATAGAATATAGAATCTAGGTTATAGTATATCACAAACTTCATTTGGACTATAACTCTGAGAATACTTAACTGATTTCAACAATCTAAATGGCCACCAAAAGCCCTTAAAAAGACCTTTCAAATGGTACCAAAAACGTCTCAAAGCAATCAGTATTCATTGAGTTATCAGTAGATCAGTCAGTGATCACCAAGTTATCAGATACTAAATCGCTAATATCTCAGAAACCACTTAACATAATCATTTGTTTCAACAACCACCATGAAGCTCTCTCCAATGCACTTCTTTCAGCTATAAATAGAACCATAGGCAATAAGATCCCATGGAGATAAAAGATCCTCAATGTTTATACATAACACTGATCTTTACCTATAGATTATCATCTTTTCTTGAATAGAACAAAGGACTGCCCTAAGATGGTTAGGTTATCTCTATTTTAAGAGCAATAACACTCCTATATGTAGAACAATAGGTAGTGACATATGGTAGGCTGTCCTTGTGCACAGACCACTACAATTATGTATTCAAGAACTGTATGTCTGAGAATAAACCTCAGACTTAACAACATCTTTTACTACTGTCTAAACTTTGCTTTTTTGAGCCTTTTGATTATCAAATCATCAACTCACAAATCAATAAGTAGCTATTTATGATAGTTCATTAAGTCTACTGTTTTCTGTCTCTATTGTCTCTGCAAAGAACATAGGTTGTGTTCATTCCAGATATGGGTCTAGAGAGCTATAAGGGGGTCTCTTTGTCTCTGTACAAGACAAGATGACTTTCCTAAGGGTATCTCTGTTTCTATTACAGGACAGATGACTTACTGAGGGCTTAGAGTGGATTTTTGTCAAGGATCTATCTCTATAGTAGGCTGGACCCCAGGTGTAAAGGAGAAGGTCTATCTCTCAAACTATTGAGAGCAAGCTAGCTTATATATCACAACTGGTCCTAAAAGACTTTGGATTTGTGTAAATATTTGCAAAAAACCCTTGTAGATGGCTAGAACTACTCTAAGACCTCTATTTCTCCTCCATGAGCCAGTGTGAGAAACTGGACATAACGTTGAACTCTTCCCTCAAGACAGGACCTATGTTGTTAGAAAGATACTTTTAGTATAGTTATAGTGTAGTTTCTGCCCACTATACTTCATTTACTGAACTAGGGATATTGTACTTACTTTTGCCCCCAAGCTGTTATAAGAGCCCCAAGAAGGAAATGGTCTCCCATGTATTTAAACACTTAATCCAAAATCTCAAGTCATATAATGGGGTTAAGGAATAAATAGCATGGGAACTTAGATAACCAAATCATGTGACAAGGTCAAGTGACCATAGAATATTCTGGAAGAACATGTGATCATAGACTAGTAGTAGTACAGCCACTGTAAAATAGTATAAGTAGTAGTCCAATCCAAAAAAGAACTCTATTGAGTTCTTCTTGAACATCTACCTAGGGTAATCACTAAGAGCATTCACTGCCTATCAATAACACAAGCTATGCCTGCCATCAGAAACACCAAGACTCTTGCTGAACACCTCTTGCTGAAAAAGAAGTGTATGACAGAGAAGTCATTGCTAGAAAGAATAGGAATAGAACCTACTACATCTACCAAACTCTACAATAGACTCATTAAAGTAGACCCTTGCTAGCACAAAGTAGATTATTTCTACTTTGCATCCTGTCCCCCAGAATTATATTTTTGCAAAACCAAGAAGTTATTATGCATAAAGGAGTACAAAGAACTTCTGGAACCCACCTTGGATCGCATATTACTATTTTTTACTAAAATAAGTGAAAACAAGACCTAGGCTAAGGATCTATACCATGACTCACTATGGAAATAGTTCAACCAACTGCAGGATGTAATTATAGAGCTAGACAAAATTGGTTACAAGCTTACAGCTAAGAAGTGGAAAATGCTAAAAAGTGCTTATAAGCATCTGAAGAATATAGATCTTTCCAAACCAGCTACTAGAGTACCAGAGATTTATAAAGCTCTTCTAGAGCTCAATATCACTATTCCATAGACATAATATTATTGGAATGGTATTCGGTGTAACATAATAGTATTAAAAGGCTAAATTTGGGTATTTTTTTCCTTTTACCCCCTTAAAAACATACTCAAGAACTGTAATTAATTACTTAAATAGATATGTTGACTTTCAATAACTTTACCACTACTGTTCCCTTTTCTGATTTCAGTGCTGAGAATTGGGATATGCTTGTCAAAGATAGTATAAGCACTAAGTACATGCCCTGGGATGAGACTGAGATACAGATACTGCAAAATGCATATCAAGAAACTTCTCTCCTTCTCAAGAACTACATTGACCAGGTGCTCAATGGAGCAATCAACTATTATAATGGTGCCTTGACCACTGCATACAACAGGATTGCAACTTTGGAGACAGAAGTTATTCATTTTTGGAGAAAGCTGACAAGGCTCCCTGGAGGAAACATTGCCTCCAAAACCAAGATACCAGAGCCACCAACATTTGCAGGCTCTAAAAATAAGATACATTTGCATGATTGGTTGAGCTAGATTATTCTTTATTGTTTAGTATCCAGTATTATATTAGATGATCAGAAAATTAGATGTACCCTCACCCATTTATATGCTCCTACCAGCATATATATGAAATCATATTATGACAAGGTTTAGGCAGGATTAAGTATTAGTTCTTGAAGTAACTTTACCCAAGAACTCAAAAATATTTGTGGACAACAAAATAACAAGAAGAGAGCAAAAAAGGAATTAACAGTGCTCTGGGTCAACAAGGACCTAGCAAGAAAGAACTTTGTCAAGTATACAGAATAATATAGAACATTAGCAAGAATTGTTAACTATAGTAATGAAGTTCACATTGACAAAATGAAAGAGGTCATTTCTGATGAGCTGCGAAATATACTTGTCATTTATGAAATTACAAATCAGTCTCCAAAAACATGAAATAACTACCTCAAATTGTTGATGCAAGTATATAAGACCTTATATCTGAACAAGGCCCAGGGCACAATATTTGGTCTAGAGGTAATTGGAGAGAAGAGTAGAGAAAAGAAGAACCCAGATGCAATGGAAATAGATGAAATTCAGAGAAAAAAGAGAAGAGCTTACGATACTGTCAGATATATACTAGAAAAGGCTTTAAGAATAAGTCAAAAATACATAATACAGTAGACTGTTATGACAAGCCTAGTAATAAGAACAAGTGTTCTCATAAGATCTCTTTCTAGAAACTATCTTCACCAGATCCAAGTAAGAATAAAAATCAGTCGTTTAGAGCATGGCTAATAAAGATGTTGAAGAAAGATAGTGATGACCTAGATTCCTCTCCTAAGGACATCAAAATTAATAGTGTGTCAATTGAGGAAATCCCTGATTTTGTTCTTCCAAGTGGGAAGGGAAAGAGAACACCCAAATTGGATTTTCTCTTGGGACTATAGAGTATAATGTCTGTAATCTATAGTTAGAGGAAAGTATATCCTCTATTAGTTTGCAAAAGTTGGAAGTAGTACTGGAATCTTGTAATAATATAGCATGCAATAAGACTACCTCCTTTAAAATTCCAGTTACACTTTGAGTATACAGAAAGAAAGTATAGACTGAGACTTTAATTGATTTGGGAGCCACCACGAACTTCATTGACAGAGTTGTCATGGAAAATAATAACCTGGTAACTTATAAACTAGCAAATCTATATTATGTAATCAATGCAGATGGCACTTCCAACAAGGTAGGATATATAACTGAGTATGTCTGAGCTTATATAGAAATTGGATTGTATAGGATGACCCAGTACCTCTTAAGTTACTAATCTAGAGAATAAGAAGATGATGATTGGATACCTATACTTGTATAAGCATAATCCAAATATTGATTGGCAAAAAGGTCAATGGGAGCTCACCAGGTACCTAGATATATATACTAGTAAAGCCCATAAAATATAAGATATAGAAGTAGGAGCTAATGAACTTCATCTCAAACTGGATGTTAGCAGATCTCCTTCATTGGACAACATAGGAGATGAGGGCCCCAATAACTATATTCTTAGCTGGGCAGATACAACTGACCCAGGCAATCATCAACAGGCGATGATGATTGTAGTTATACTCAACAATCAAGACCAATATAGAAACTTATATTATAAAGACACAAAGATCTAGAAAACTCATGTGCTAGAGTGACTACACAAGTATAGGAATGTATTTTCAAAGAATAAGTCAGAGAGAATGCCATTATAGAAACTGTATGACCATGCAATTGACTTTGTGGAAGATGCAATGCTTCCCAAACCAGCTAAGGTCTATCTGCTCTCTTTAGCAGAAAGAAACTCTCTTGACATGTGAATCAATGAGGAACTTAGAAAGGGATATATCCAACCATCTACTAGCCCAATAGTAGCTCCATTCTTCTTTGTAAAAAAGCATGATGGAAGCTTATGATCTGTCATGGACTATAGAACCCTCAATGGAATTACTATCAAAAATCGCTATCTAATCCCTAGAATAGCCAACTTGATTGAATCACTCAGCAAAGCCTCAATCTTTACCAAAATTGACTTGAGGTGGGAATACAACAATGTTTGCATCAAAGAAGAGAATGAATAGAAGATAGCATTTATTACACTTTTTGAGGCAACTGTTATGTATTTTGGTTTTTCCAATGTACCAGCAACCTTCTAAAGCATGATGGATAACATATTGGAAGACTTGATTTGTATACAACTAGTAATAGTGTATTTAGATGATATTCTAATATTTGGGACATGTTTAAAGGAACACAGGTGATTGGTCAAGGAAGTGCTGAAAAGGCTCTAATTTAATGACCTCTATACTAAAGCAGAAAAGTGTTTCTTTGAGCAAAGTAGTATCAAGTATTTGGGCATAATTATTTTAGAAAATAAAATACAAATGGATAAGGAGAAACTTTCAGGAGTTCTAGAGTGGCCAGTACTGACTAAAGTCAAACAAGTACAAGCATTCTTAGGCTTTGTGAATTTCTATCATAGGTTTATTGAGAACTTTACCAAGATATCAAAGCCACTCTCTAACTTGACCAAGAAGGATAGTACCTGGACTTGGGGCAAAGAGCAACAGAATGCTTTTGAGATGCTGAAAAAGGCCTTTACTATGGTTCTAGTCCTGAGAATACCAAATGACAAAGATTTCTTTAAGTTATCTACCAATGCCAGCGACTTTGCAACAGGAGCTATCTTATCACAAAAGGACATACAAACTAATCTGTAGCATCCAGTAGCTTTCTTTTCCAAGTCATTAGATGTCCATGAAAGGAACTACAAAATCTATGACAAGGAACTACTTGCAGTAATTTGGGAACTAGAGAAATACAAACACTATTTGGAGGGATATCCATATAAAGTTGAGATCTGATCGGATCATCAGAACTTTACATTTTTCAGAACAGCTTAAAAGCTGACCAGGAGACAAGCAAGATGGGTACTTTTTATAACTCATTTTGACTTTATACTCTATCATAAACTGGAAAAGACAATGCAGGTGGAAAACCCCTTGTCTAGACAAGCAGACTATGAGATGGGGACAAACCTTAATAATACGAACCAAATGTTGCTAAAACCTGAGTTTTTTGCTATCAATGCACTAGAGGCTACTCATGAGATGCCAATAAATGACAGAATAATCCTAAAGGAGGTCAAAGCAGTACTCTTATTGGACAAAGTCACCAAAGACTATAAGACATTACTTAAGTCTGGTCCAAAAGAATTTGGAAAATTCTTGCAAGACTGGAACTATGAGAATGGACTACTCCTGTATAGAGGGAAGGTTTATATTCTCTATAGTGTAGAAGACACCTTGCAACAACAGATTGTTAAGATGCACCATGATTTGCCATCCACCAGATACCCAGGTCAGTGAAAGACCTATGAGTTGGTCTCCAGAAATTACTGGTGGCCTGGAATAACAACATTTGTCAAGAAATACATTACAGATTGTGATATGTATCAGTGGATGAAAAATCACACACAGTAACCTTTTGGAACACTTGTGCCTAACAAGGTACCTAACAGGCCTTAGGAAATAATCTCAATAGACTTAATTATACAATTGCCAGAGTCAAACAGTTACAATGCTATCTGTGTTATTGTTGACAGACTTACCAAAAGGGCCCATTTCATTCCTATCAACAATTGGTTCTCATCCAAAGATATAGTGCAGTTACTATATGACAAGGTCTATCCATTGCATAGACTACTGCTACAAATTATTTCAGATAGAGAAGTACAATACTCAGCTGAGCTATTCCAAGAATGGTACAAGATTTTAGGAATAGAATCTACAATGTCAACAACATATTATCCACAAATAGATGGACAAACAGAACAAGTAAACCAGGCATTAGAGCAATATCTTTGGTGCTATGTGGATTATAATCTCAGTAATTGGTCAGATCTACTTCCTAGTGCAGAGTTTGCATATAATAATCAAGCACATAAAGGCATCAAAGAAAGTCTATTTTTCCTTGAATATGGCAGACATCCGAGAGCAGGCCCAATTTTAGTCAAAGAGTCACTGCAAAGGGACTTGAATGACCTAACATATAAATGACAAGAAGCCTTAGAGTAGGCAAAAGTAGCTCTTACTCTTGCAGCAGAAAGAATGAAGTAGTACTATGACCAAAAAGTCCAAAGTGTTCCATTCAAAGTTGGCGATAAGGTGCTACTCAATCTGAAGGATTACTAGACTACAGAGTGAGCATTACAACCCTGGTACAAAGGACCATTCAAAATAATAGAAAAGTTGTTCTTGGTTACATTCCAGCTTAGAATACCATTTCACTACTGAGTGCTGCATCTAGTTTTTCATGCTAGCAAGTTAGCATAGTACTCCAAATCTACTATCCATGGACAGAAATCTACACCCCCACTACTGACCTTGATACAGGGCCAGGAAGAATGGGAGATAGAGAAGATTCTAGATTCATGACAAAGACATAAAAAAAACAAATTCCTTGTTAGATGGAAAGGATACAGTCAAGGAGACAACACATGGGAACCTGAGGAAAATCTATATAATGCAGGCAAAAAGCTGCAGGAATATCTTCAGAGTTTACCAAAAATGAGATAACTTCTCAACAGAGCTCAAACCAAGAGGGGAGGTAATATCATAAACTTTATTCAGACCATAACTCTGGGAATACTTGACTGATTTCAACAATCTAAATTGCCACCAAAGGACCTTAAAAAGACCTTTCAAACAGTACCAAAAACATCTCAAAGTAATTAGTATTCACTGAGTTATCAGCAGATCAGTCAGTGATCACCAAGTCACCAGACACTAAATCACCAATATCTCAGGAACTGCTTAATGTAATTGTTTACTTCAACAACCATCATGAAGCTCTCTTCAATGTGCTTCTTTCAGCCATAAATAGATCCAAAGACAATAAGATCCCATAGAGATACAAGGTCCTTAATATTTGTATATAACACTGATCTTTATCCATAGATTATCATCTGTCCTTGAATAGAACAAAGGACTACCCTAAGATGGTTAGGTTATCTCTATTTCAAGAACAATAGCACTCCTATATGTAGAACAATAGGTAGTGATCATGTGGTAGACTGTCCTTGTACATAGACTACCACAATCATGTATATAAGGACTGTATGTCTGGGGATAAACCTCAGACTTGACAACATCTTTTGCTGCTTGTCTAACTTTGCTTTTTTGAACACTTTGATTATCAAATCAACCAATCACAAATCAGTAAGTGGCCATTTGTGATACAGTGAGCATGAGTGATATGTAGATAGTTATACATACTAACCTCAGTATCTTGAAGACAATAAGAACTGAGTTATGTAGAATAATTCAGGCATATTTAAGAACCTTTGCTAACAACAATATCTATGGGTTGCAGACTGCCATTGAGCCCCATGTTACAAATAAATGATTTTTTTTTAAAAAAAAACAATATCTATGGGAACATATACCAAATGGTAATGAGTAACAATCTCTCTTGTCTTGACAGCTGTTTGATCTCCAACAACAATGACTGAGGTGTACAAGAGTACACAACTGGGTATAAGTAGTCTACACATACATTAGTAGACTAGGCAAAAATAGCTAAAATAAATAGTTTTGAAATGCAGCATGAAATGAAGAGTGTGACTAAAAGCATAGAAAAGATATAACATGACCCTGGGACTAGTGCCGGTTTGCACTATGAGTCCCTATTCTCTACACCATATTTTTCCACATTCTTCATGACTACCACTACTGCTATATCCTAGAGGAGGTCCTAAGTGCGATGGGAAAGTAGAGCACAGCCACGGCTAATGGCAGTAAATGTGGGTTCAACTGGTTGAGCGCATAACAATGCTTGTGTCGCAGACAGACTATGACTTTTTCTCGTCCTCGTCATCGCTCTCGTCGTCGTCGTCGTCGTCGTCTGCTGTCAGAGTCACCATTCGCCCCCGTGTGCCCTCCCATTGCAGCAACCCGGCAAACAGCCCGCGAAATAGCTCCCCCCTCATTCACCCTGTTTCATCTTCTCCTTTTTCCTTGCCAGTTTCCAAGAAACGCAAGATAATCGATGATAATGACGACCAATTCGTTTCTTCTTTTCATTCCACGTCCAACCAGCCACCACATAAGAGAAAGGTATCGCGAAAACGCAAGTCAGCTGTTACACGCGTCCCATCACGCGCTTCTAGTCGTCATAATCCTTCCCCTGAACCCATCCACCGCATTCACCAATCCAGGTCTACCTCTCAGCTTCCCATTTTCGATTCTGAGACTCATGGCTCACTATTCAAGCGCCGATGGCGCACCGAACAACACGGCAATCCAGGTGATGGGTTTCTCGGCTCCGAGGATATTGTCCGCCGGCTTGTCAAGTCGTACAAAACTTGTGTGTGGTATCTGCCCCTTCCCAGAGCATGTCTTTGACTGATTCCAGATTTTAAAAACCCGAATGACCCCGACGACATCTCCTTCGAAGCGCACCCCGAGAAATACCCCGTGGTAGAGCTAGAGTATCCCAACGCAGGTGCTAAGGAGAGGTTTGTCTCCTCAGAAGACGCGTTGTAAGCCTTCTCAAGCCATGTATTAGGTTCATTCTTCTCGCACCTAAAGACAAGGACCACTACAATCCGATTATGGATCTCGAAAAGTCCTTGCTGACAATTGTGAAGTGTAAGTTTTCCCTCGTCGTGCTGCTGTCCCACTTGAGAACCGCTCCTTTCTAGATTATTGTACCCCAGAACAGCAAGCCCTGTTTGGACCGCTGCCGCGTGAATCGTTAGTAGACACAAACGAATCTCCCCCATCTTCACCATCGCAATCTTCTTTTACGTCTTCCTTGCATTGTACATGTCCCACTAACATCTACTCAAACCTGGGCGTGGCAGCAGCACCAGTAACAATAACACACGCTCCTCTACTCCGCGCCTTCAAGCGAGCAATTAATCTTCAAGACGGACCTCTCTTCCTCCGCTCTCTGGATGCTATCAACTCGATCCTCAGGAGCATCAAGTGCCCTGGCTCTCCGCATCCCCTTCTTCCTCTCCCAAACCCTTTGATGGAAATGGTTGATACGTGGATAGAACCAGGTTTACCCAAGGAAGTCCTCATGCGCATTGTTGACGAGAACTATCAACGCGCAGTTGGTCCTAACGTCAAAACGCTCAAGAAATATGAGGCATTTTCAAGCACTGTCTACGGCGAGCTTATGCCAAATTTGTCGTATGATATTATCAAGCTGACAAAACTACATCAAGAGTCTTTGTTTTTGGATTTAGGGAGTGGCGTGGCGAATGTTGTCGTCCAGGCTGCGTTGCAGACGGGATGCAAGGCTTATGGGATTGAATTAATGCCTCAGCCCGCTCGTGTTGCGAGAGATATGGTTGAGCAGATACAGACCAGAGCGAGAATGTGGGGCGTGAACATCGGAGAGATAGAACTAGAGGAGGGAGATATGCTGAAGAGTCCACGTGTGGATGAGCTTATGGCCAAAGCAGACGTGGTGCTTATAGATAATAAAGTTTTTGAAGAGAGTTGTAAGTGAGTCCCAATTCGCTTAACCAATGCTAACATCAATTTATTTGGCAGTGAACGAAGCACTTAAACCTAAGTTTTTAGACCTTAAAGAAGGTGCTATCGTTATTTCTCTTGTGCCTTTTGTCTCTTCCCTACATGGTCGTGTGACAGGACGCAACGTAAGAACTTCCTAGGTATATGTCATGGGTGCTGCATATGCTGACGTGACTTGGTGGTCCTAGGTAGATGATATCAGCGCCATATTTGAGGTGACAGAATGTCGCTACCATTCTGGTGGCGTGTCGTGGGGGAACAACGGTGGCTCCTATTATATTCATCGTGTGGATCGCGAAGGTTACTCAAGGATCAAGGAAAAGTTTGAACAACGGCAGAGCAGCACTCGGATACGGACTCGAAGGCACCAACGTTGATAGAGGGGTATATGACATGGTGGGAAATACTATACTGGACTGTATTTGCTTCACGTACTTTACCTTTTAGAAGTACTCAATCGGTGTTGTTCTGGCTGTTTCACGGCAGTTGATGTGCTAGCTCTTACTGTCCATATCTCTCGTTGTAAAGTGGAGTCTACTTTAAGCTCTGTCATTTGAATGTGGGAAGGCCACAGGCACAGGGATTCAAATCAATATACAGCTGTACTATCTAAACATTACTGTTGAAACTGATATCAGAAACTTGCACTTACAGTATCATATCCCATCTTTACTTCTACCCTTGTTGATACCCTGACAGCATACCCTACCCTTGGTGAGCCCTAGTTGTAATGAAGATGTATAGCAGTGTACTGTTATTATCTGGAAGTTCACTGCTGTACTCATTTTATTTATTTGTGTTTCAACTTTTTTGGTAGATAGCAGGGACTTCCCAGTTTTGAAAAATATCTCTCCTATATAGATACTCCACTACAACCAAACAAAAGTTGAGCGATTCAGAATATCCAGATTTCTTGCAACAATTTCCATATTTCTCCCACTCTCTGTCCTCTTCAACACCACCACACCTCCACTTCCAGCCACACCCGCCGCAATTAAAAATTCTTCCAGTCCCTTTTCTGCAGGGCCAAACTCCATGCCTCTGATCTGTTCGAGCCCCGTGAATATTTGCTTGACTAATTGGAGTCTCTCGTTTTTTGTGTCTTTGTTTAAAAGTTCGAAAATGGCAACGGAATCCCCACGAGGGTCGAGTTCTGTTCCGGTATTTCTGTTGGATACATAAATATAAGGCGTTGGAAAACGTTGAGTGGGTTTGGGGATCAGGATTTCTGCTGCTGCCCAGATGGCACCTGGGAAGTCTTCAACAGGGTGAGTTGACACGTCGGAAAGGATCTTGGAAGTTCCGTTTGGTGCTGGCGGTACTGCTTGGACGGATAATGATGATGCAGTTTCGTGCAAAGTAAACAATCTGTCTTCTATCCGCGAGACATCAATAACCACTGTTCAGACCCAGACAAAAAAGGAGGAAATTTACCGAATATTGCTATGTGGCGCGGTCCACTTCCAGCTGGTTGTGGGATAGAACCTTGTATGACGAATGATCCGGGATCTGATCCATGTTGTACAAGTCGCCAGATGGTATCTTGACCCTGCATCCTTGAGTCAATATCAAGGTTGGAGAGTATGGAGCAAGGCGAGTAGGACCCACCAAGTCCGGCACAAATACTTCATCCCCATACTGCAGTAACATGTGGGGGTGTGAAATAGTATTTGGTTTGGTCGGGAAGGTGATAGCAGGTGCATTTCGTTCGAAATGAAGAGGAGAATCGGTCGTAGGTATAAAAAGCCCGCTTCCGCCGTCAAAGTTCATGACCCCGACTTGACCTGTAGATAGGGCAGCGACAAATGCTGGTCGGTCACCTGTTGATGAGACGGTGTCTTGTGGCGTCGACAGTGATCCATCTGAATGAATGATGAATGACTGTACGGCACCGATAGGAGAAACCTCGTTGACAGAACTGAGAAGTTGTAATTCGGTGCGAACGAATAGAGGCATAAGCTCACTAAAGGATGCTGCTATTAGTCGGGTGTTGAGAAATCCACGAGCAGTTGCCTCCGGTGGGTCGACGACTTGCCACAGTCAGCGAGGCCGTCTGAGGGTTGAATGTGTAGGTTGCTATGAAAGCCTCTGTAAAAGCACCAGCGAGTATTCTAACTGGGACCATTCTTCTTGGCTTTCCCGCAGACTAGGGTTTTATAGAGGTGCATGTGACATCTCGGACGACCACTAATGTGTCCACCCGGCGATACTTGATTAACGAAATTTTCACAGGTGAAGTCCATACAGAGTGAAGAATTCTCATTGAACATGAGACGGACAGCTTTGCGAAGTTGATGTCCAGAGATAAGCTCTATAACAGTCAGCACGGTCGCACGAACGAGTGGGAACTCTTACACATTAATGCTGATGTCGGAGTTTAACCAGACAACGACTTCAATGGCTGAATTATCTGGCATTCCACAATTACCTGTAAATGCTGTTTCGAATAGACTTGTTTTTCTACAAACTGAGACTGGCAATTAAGAATCTAATAAAAGACTAGAAAAATTTATCAGTCAATAATAGTCTTTGAACTTGATGATGATACAACAAAAAACATGTAAACCTGATATTTATTTTTTCGGCAAGTCAGCACAATCCATCACTATTAAGATACAATTACTTTAGAATGGCCTGCAAAATACCGTCAAATCACAACTCTACAACATGAGGTAAACTGTCACAACCAGGGTCTTATAGTTAGTTTAGCCTTTTCTTGATAATATATACTCTATTCCTGGTGGGTCCCACTTGCTACTTGTATCAAGGATTGAAATTATTCCACCTCCAGATAATTCTTTCAACTAGTTCATGGAAGAAAACTGGTCCCAATATCTGGACATAAATTTATTCTGCAATCTCCATATCCTATACCAAATGCACAGATATTGGCATACTCAAAATAGAGAGCGTGGGTTGCATTAGGTACTAATATACATGCTTAATGTGAGAGTGAGGTATATAATAAGTAAAAAAACATGTTCCACAATAGAAAGATACCATGCAGAATGAAGTCGAGAAAACAACAAAGGTTGCACTGAGTGCAAGACTATATCGATGTAAAATTCCGGGGAAGAAACTGAAAAAAGAAATCACATGAATTTCTCCTTGTAGATCCATGCAAGACCAACGTCGCTTGCACCTTGCGCAACCTGGAAGATAAGTGTCACAAGTGGAGCAACGAAAGACCTGATGATATACACATACTGCGGCACGATACCACTTTGCCGCCTCTTTACGATCTTTCTTGCATCCTTTCCCATTCGCAAAACAAAACGCAAGATCATTTTGAGCATCCGGATCTCCCAAACGTGCTGCAGCTGCATAGTAACTCTGCATGATATGATATCAAGTCCGGACCATTTCCTGAATCCAAGCAAAATGAAGACCTACCACAGCCATCTTCCGGTCTTTACTAGTGCCCCACCCATGGAAAAAGCACTGTCCAACCTCGTATATCGCCAGCACAAGCTCGTCTTTAACGAGCTGTATATCCTTCCCGTTTGAACTTCTTGCAGTCTCCAGATCCGCAATCGCACTCTCTGCAGCCTTGCTTAGCCATTTGAACCCGACCTTCTCATTCTTCTCGCATCCCCATCCATGTCTTAATGTCAATCCCCACATCAACATCCCTCCACCACACCCTCCGTTCTCTTTCGCACTCTTCTCAAAAAACACAGCTGATTCTTTCAGCCTATTTGCTTCATGATTCTGAATTCCTAGCTGTAGAAAATCTTGTGGTGTTGGAGACGGTTTATTTGGAGTGGGATTTCCAGCAAGAGGAGATGACGCTCGCAGATTATTGTTTTTATAAGGAGAGCGTTGCGGCTGCTGAAGATGGATAGGGGATAAAGAGGGCTGTAGATATGCGTTGGAGGGCCGTTGTGGAGCCGGCGAAACTCTTGAAAGTGGCTCGAAACTCGTGGGAGAGGGTGCGGCATTCTCGAACTGATAGTAGGAATAAGCCGAATAAAGACTAGCAGGAGAGTCACTTCTCACGGGAGGGTGTCGGGGAAGAGTGATGGGAGGTATTTTCTCATTGGTGGACAGTGAAGACGGCGGGAAAGTCGATTTGAGATCCGATGGTTGGCGTTCAGATACTGGCTTTGATGGATTTCGTGGATCACTGATACCAGAACTGGAGCCATTTGATTGGGGAGATGTCGTCAGCTGCTCAACACAGAGATTCGGCGACAGATCATCTTGTGATCTCACGGGTTGTTCTTGTTGAACATGTATAGCAGGTGTGCCAATGTACGGGTTGCCAGTAGATACTGGATTGTTTGGGGCTGGGGACTTGGATCCACGGAGAGACTTCATTTGTTGTTGTGAATATGAGCGTTGTTCTGGGAGAGGATCAACGTGCGCATTACTCTCAGGGATGACTTTTTTGAGGTGTCACGGATTGTTGTGTGGAGATAGTGTACTGTTCCGATTGGGACGATGGACGCACTGGTCTTGAAAAGTTTGGTGTGGTTCGATTGACCACAGCCATTCGCCCGGCTCGAAGTCCAGCGTCTACACCTGGTGATGAAACCTTGACCGTTGGTACCGCCGTAGCGCGATCTGTCCCTGTGGGGGATGTCGAGTAATCTTCAGGACGTGCTGCAGGCCGCCGGAAACCTTGAGGAGTGACCTGCACAAGGGAATTGACTCGCGAGTAAACACTCTCGTCATTACGATTCTGATATTCCACATTCATGTTCACATTTCTTGACTTGATAGAACTAGTCACTGCTATAGGCGCTGTCGAGTTCTGGGAAGTAGGTTGTGAACCATTGGGGACGGTCATGTGAGCTGCAGAGAGCTTGAGGTCTATCTCGCGTTCGTCGACGGATTGTGGTGCTGCATATTCGTCGATGAGGGACGAAGGATACTGCTGTGAAGAGGCGGTGGATTGGACAACTGCCCTGGCTCGCTTAGCAGAGGAGTGGCGAACAAGAGCGTCAAGTGGCGACGAATGCTGGAATCTGAAAGCACTTGACGGAGTCTGTTCTGCGGAAAACATACAGCAACTTAAAGGACAACAAGTATTGACAAGTCGATCAACTGCCGACCCTCTCCACAACTACCTTACATAACAACCCTGTCTATCATTTAGATTCCTCCTCTTCGTCTCGGCGTTGCTGTGATCCGTGTACCTGCCCCTATTCCCATATGTCGCGGTGTACCAGGCACAACGACCCTTGCACTACTCAAATTTCTTGATTCCTCTGCCTTCTCTTCTGCCTTTTTGACACTCCTATCCATCGTCACGACAAGATTAAAATATCACAAAACACATACAAAACACTCACTCCGCGCGTTGCCGTGCCATCTCCTGTTCAAGCTCGACCTTTTTTGAAAACTCGCGGTCAGCTTGTCTCCTATTCCCCCTCTCATCAAAATTCTTCTCCTTGACAGAATAAAACACGGAACCAAGCTCCGCTTGACGTCACGTTATTATTGTTCAAACAATACATAGGGCAGACTCACCAAGCCAATACGGATCAATAGCTGTCACCTGCGTCATGTATTCTTTCGATGTCAGGATCAGCTCATGATAAATGACATAAGATGGCGTGTCTACAGAAATGTGTCAGTCAAAAAACCAGCATCTAATCAAGAACACTCACATCCCAGTCCGTAGAGAGCACTCGTAGGATGCAGATGCGTTGGAAGCCCAGATCGAATATTTACAAACTCTCCAATACCTTTCACTCTCGCTGCCTGATGGAAATATCCCGCCGTGATTGCTTTTCTATACGATACAACACCATGTTCAGCTTGTTCATCCTCTCACCTAGACACAAACTCACCGAATAGCATCGTAGTCCGTTCCAGAAGAAATCATGTCCATCTTCTGAAATTTCATAATATCCTCCAATTGTACTCTCACTTCTCGAGCCTTTCTCAGCAATTTCGGATGCAAGAAATGCCGCATCGCCCAGTCATCTCGATATCTACAAGGAAACCATCTATCATCAGCATTTCTCCTAGTACAAAAGGACCTGAACTCACTCATGACTCTTCCACTGATTAAACACATTCAACAAGGTTAGATGATCACTCTCCGGCACGTTAAATTTCTCCCTCGCAGCGTCTGCCTCTTCCATCCTCTCTTTCGGCCTATAAAATACACTAGGCACCGAAAGCATTGATACAACCGTCAGCATCTCAGATGAACATTCATAATCCACAGAAACTATAAGCATTTTCGCCATCGACGGCTCCATCGGGAATTCTGACATCTTCCTACCAACAGGAGTCAAGTCTCCGACGTTGTCGAGTGCTCCAAGAACCCAGAGTTGATACATAGAGTTTAGAATGTTGGCCTAAGATACAATCAGATCCATTTTTTTGAATGAGACAAAAGTTTACCTGAGGCGGAGGGTCCATAAAGTCAAACTCGAGCAGATTCTTGACGCCTAGTGATTTGAGGAGTAACACCGTGTTTGCAAGATTCGTTCTCTGAATCTCTGGTATCGTATTTTCAAACATCTCATTTCGGTATGCCATTTCAGTGTACAGACGGTAACAGAAACTGTATATGACCAATCAATACTTAACGTCATCATAAGAGCAGGAATGGCTCACCCGCTACCAGTGCGTCCAGCACGTCCAGTTCTCTGGCCAGCATTCGCCTGACTGATAGGTGTGATCTGCAAGGCGTCCATACCAACCTTTGGGTTGTACACCTTCAACTTAGAGTATCCAGCATCAACAACATAGAGGATACCATCAACTATACCGGATCAACCATTCAACTTATTCATGCAGATCAAGAAAGAAGACCACCAACCGGTCAACGACGTTTCCGCGATATTGGTTGCAACGATGACTTTCCTCCTCCCATCTGCCGTCGGCTCAAAAATCCGCGCCTGTAGATCCGCCGGCATCTGCGAATAGATAGGTAATACGGCTAGCGGCGCAGGATCATCCAGCTGCAACAGCCGCTCTAAGATACACAATTCAGCACCTTTCGGACACTCGATATGGCTTTCTCACCTTCCACAACCTGACAGGTAATCTCGATATCTTCCTGTCCCGTCATGAAAACCAGAATATCTCCTGGAGGCAGGGATAAATGTATCTGCAACACCTGCTTAACGGCACTATCGACATAATCTTCGCAAGGAGACTTTGAGTGAAAGATCTCGACTGGGAAGGTTCGTCCAGGAATCGTATAGCATGGTGCATTTCCATAAAATGCCGAGAACTTGTATTGTAGGATGAAAAAAAAAGCACAAGTGTAAGCAAGACAGCCCAATCAGGTTCTTTAAATCAGGAAGCAGCAGAAAGGGGGAAGACAGAAGCCGTGTCGGAGTCAACGTATAGAGGAAAGGCCTACCTTCTCGGCATTCATAGTCGCAGAAGTCACAATAAGCTTCAAGTCTCTTCTCCGCGATAAAACTGCCTCGGGCAAAGCGAATTAAAATGTCGGTCAAGTTCAGAGGATCACATGAATACGCACTCTTCCTGAGCAAACCCATCAGCACATCGGTGCTCAAGGATCGTTCGTGAGCTTCATCGAGAATGATAACACTATACCGATCCAGGTCTCCCTCGTTGAGCGACTCTCGAAGCAGAACACCATCGGTCATGTCTATAGATCGATTAAGTATTCGGTCATAATCATCAGGAGGAAACGTTACTAGCATTTAATCTTGGTCTCTGCAGAGGTGCAATCTTCAAACCGGATGGCGTAGCCCACGATCCCGCCAAGTTTGCACTGAGGAAATAATGAGTGATGCCACCTCTTCTATCAGGACACAAACCTCCATCTCTTCGCTGACACGTTTTGCGACGGACATAGCAGCAACACGACGAGGCTGAGTACATCCTACCATGCCAAAATGGCAGAACCCATCCTCGTAAAAGAATTGTGCAAGTTGGGTCGTCTTTCCTGAGCCGGTCTCCCCCACAATAATAGTGACTGCAAGGTCAGTGAAAGACATGCTCAAAAATAAAAGTACCAGACCCGAACCTTGATTCTCTCGAACGACTTTCATAAGTTCTTCGCGACATGCAAAAGCGGGCAAATACTCCCTCTGCTCTTTGAGAGTCCTATTCTTTGCAAAGGCACTGACTCCACTTGAACTCTTCAGATGTTCGGCAAACTTGGAATCACCCTTATAGTTCTCCTTCTCCCCTTTTGCCTTTGCATCCTGTGCATTCCTCTCCGCTTCGGCTGTGATGACCAAGACAAAAAAAATACTATGTGAATGTCCAATCTGGCGAAATAAGATAAGTGAATAATAGAAGGGCACACCTTCGGCTTCAGCTTCCTCGTCCTTAACACCCATGATGTTACCCAACGAGGTTCCACCGAGTGCCGCAAGCTTAGCTGCTGCTTTAGCCCGTTCAGCTTGTTCACGTTTCTCTTTCACTAAAGCACTGCCTTTCTTCGAGAAAACAGCCATGTCACTAGTGGCGTCTCGCGTTGGGTTGATGGGATCTAGTTGTTTGGTATATACGGTACGGCCATCGAGGAACGGTGGCTTCAGGTCATGAACCATAACATGTACAGTTGACTCTGACTCGTCTTCAAAGTCTAGGTCCATAGCTTTGCGAGTGGCAACACCAGATGTGACCATGCGGTTAGCTTCCCAAAGGTCATTGTCAGCATTCTACGAAACATGACATATTCAGCAGGAGATATGACTGGAGAAAAGTCACGGACATATTGCGCTTGTCTCGCCGAAATTTTCTTCTGCGGGAGGGTCAATACGAGGTAGTCATCAAGATGCTATGCACTGACGGTCTGCTTAGTTGCGATCTCCGCTTGCTTGAGGATGCTCAAATCCTCGTATTGAGCAAGAGGATTATGCTCCTCATCACCGGCAAGAGTACCTTCCTCCGCACCAGTGTACCAATCACGGTCCAACTTCATTTGTTCCTCTTCCCACTCCCTGATATCAACCGCTGCACCACCCTCTCCTTCTGGGCTATCATCATCCCTTCCAACGCGAGGGGTTGGTGCATCCCATCGCCTATTTCTTGCCGCGCCCCACCCTGAACCGTCTTGTTCTCTCGCATCTCGAGGAGTAGTTTCCCATCCGACGTTGGGTAAACGGATACTCGGTGCTTCACGGACAGATTGTGGAGTCGCATCCCAAACCATTCCTCTTCGGTCTTGGATATCTCTGTCCCTCCTTCTGACCCGATCTCTGTCGCTGTCTCGATTTGAGCGACGCTGGAATTCACCCAAACCTCGGGGTCCAGCATTCCGTTGCTCATTGACTGCAGTTATACCCTCTACAGGGGTAATAAGTGGTTGACCTTCTAACCAAAACTGGAGATATACCTCGTTGCTTTTCCCTGTTCCTCCTGTATTCCTCCAAACGTTTCCTGGCGATATTAGACATACCTCCTGGATGAGATGGCGTTTCTTCACCTCGGCGGCGCGTAGTTGATCTGGAGGCGGGCATAGAAGGGACTAGACTCCAGATTGATTAGATTACTGACATATTATCAATGATCCTCACCTTTGAACACGGGCCCGTCATCACGGTCTGTCCTCAAACGCTTACGGCTTGAATCTCCTCCACCCTCTAGAGCTTGTGCAGCCCTCTTTTCCTTTGCCAGTTTGTCTAGCCCCAGTACTGAAGTCCGAGGGGTTGGGGGTTCAAGTGGTTTTGATGGTTTTCTGAACGTGTGACGCTAGAGATGATTGAGTCGTATAAGTTGAAATACATAAGAGCTTACATACAGTGTCCAACCTTTGCAAACCTCCTTGCCTAACTGGTGGTGGCTGTAAAACATCACTATCGACTACCGTGATACCTTGAACAGGTTGTGGAACTGTGCCACTCTCCATCTGCTTTTCATACGACAAAATCTCGGCATGCAGTTCGAGCAAGAATAAATCCTTGAACTTGCCAAAAGATCTCGCAGCTAAAATACATAAGCTTGAAAACCAGCACCCTGCTGCGAAACACACCTGTGGTAAAGTCCTCGGCCGTCTTCGTCTTGGCAATATCTATGACTCGTTCCGCCAACAAGTCATTTGGGTTGATGGTGTTGAGTTGGCGCGAAAGCTTGATAGCTACCTGATGCACAAATATGTTTTTCTCGTTGGAGGCCGAGGCCATAAAATAAACGTCGCTGTCTTCCGTTGCTGTCTTCTGAAGATTGCTTACTAAGCATTGATCTATAAACAACTACATCCATCTCTTCGAGTGAGCACCCACATCCATCTCCTTTTTTTATTTTAAATTCAGAGCACCCATCTCCTAATATTCACAGCTTATTATCACCATTTCCATTTTGTGTTCCAATAATTATTTTCTCTGAAGGAGATAATCTACTAGTTACAATGGGTTTTCATCTGATCGCGAAGGAAGTTGAGTTGGTGAATGCCATGTGGTGAAAATCGTGGTGTTCAGCGTCGGACCAGAAAAAGGGAGAAAGTGTTGGAGCGACCATGAGAAATCTGTCCATTTATCATTCATCCCTGGTTCAACTGACAGAGAGCCAACGAAGCCATCATAACCACTGTGAGCGTCGACAGGATAGGGCCACCAGTGGTACCGGTTCCAAGAATCAGCGGGATGGGCATATACAAGACCAAAAGGTGCAGAGTACTTGTGATGTATACTTGATATGAAGCACTTGGTGGGCTGAATTGCATAGAAAAACAGGCGACATCACATCAAGGCCAAAATCGAAGATGTTTACAAGGAAGCACATACTCCAGTAGTGAAAAAAGTCCTCAAAGAAGAAAAAATAAATTTTGTAGAACCACAGCCTTCGGCGAGGGGAAAGCAGGTTGTCATGCCGAAAGTTTCAACGACGGGGTGGAACAACCAGATCTTCAGAAATAATCTTAAAAACGATCGAGTCAACAAACAAGACGAACTCAGGGTTGGAAGCTCTACAGTGAAGTAACTCAAAAGGACTGCTTGGTGCACTCCCATTGCTCCTGTAGTGTATCTGCGGTGTATGCATCTTTGTAGGTTGTAGCTTCCATTTGCGAAAATATGGTATTGCGTCGACGATGATGCAAGGCACGCAACGGCCGAAGTATGCAACCTACGTCAATGACATTAGCGTATAAGAAGATCAGATGCGCCAGACAATCACCTCGTGAGGCAAGAAATTCATAAGACCCGTAACAATAGCAGGATTGCCAATCCAAATATACCAAGCCGCCCATTGCTTTTCGAGCCGGCTGAAAGAATCGGTACCTTGATAGTGCTGTTAGCTAAATTCAAAGCAGCGGCCATTGTAGAATTTAGGAAGCTCATGCTGAGAACAAAGTACAGGAAGACGAAATCGTGGCACCATTAATTAATTTATCGATCACGTGTATGATATCACGTGAGTAGCTTTCATTTCCCAGGGAAGGCCTAGACAGGGCAGAGAAGAAGGTGTAGGCGAAGTTGACTTCCCGTAAGCAGTTTAAGAAAGATCTGAGATCACGGACTTTTCTCAGACTGCTCCATGCCGAATTTCAAATTTCAGGGTGCTCCAGACTTCCCAGATGATCTACTACTTCCCTAGATACCTATTTTCTTTTTTCGGTTAGAGTGCTATACCATATATCAATATCCTCTCCATTACAGATCAGGGTCACATACTATATACAGATGTTGTCTCCAATATAGAATGAAATTGGGCTAATCATTATCTATGAGCCACCAAAGGTGTGATGAAAGGGCCAAACACGGTGGCAATCTGAGCCACTGGGCCCATCAAAGTCAGACGGAGACTTCAAAAAAGTGATATTACCACGAAGAACTGTTGCACAATATGCAGGCAGTGTTCTGTCTTGATTATTGCAAACTGTGTCACATCGTGTGTAACACGCTGAAACTTATTGCGGGAATCAAATTCAGCCTAGATCCCTCTGGATGTCACTCAAATAAATTGGGGCAGTGGTATGTCCGGAAAGTTATAGCAGTAATCAGAAAGAAAAGAATTGATGTATACTCATTGCACCTGAGCAGATGATGCCATAGGAGCCTCGTCCTCAGACTCACCTTTCAGAATAGCTTTCCAGGGGGGTCTGCATTGTATCTGGACAAGGGCCTTGGTGTCGAGGACATCAAGGGGGTATACAGAGGATGAGATCTCTTGCAAGACGTGCTGACGTGCTGACATGGATCAATTAACTTGCGTTATGCACCTGTGATTGTCTTTCAAATCGAATCTATTGTGCCAAAAATATCGCTTTCTTGGAGCTTCTATAAAATAGCACAGAATGGAGGCTTTACTCAGGATCTTCGTCTCTGCTCCCCAGTACAACCCAGTTCTCTGATCCCTATGAACTATTCATTACTCGCGGAAATCCTCACACAAGACGAGGATCCCGCTGATTCTGTCCCCACCAATACAATAATGAGTGGAATACTAACCGGATGTATGATTCAATGAATCAGATGCCCGTTTCTTCGACGATATACCGTGGTGGGCATCCTTCTCTCCTGTCTACTACATTGACTTAGTGGACCGTTAGTCGGTCACTATTTGCATCGTACCACCACCATCTACATTTCTTCTTCAATGATTAGATAGGCTTTTCTTTCTTGATGGAGACAATCCGTGGATGATATATTGCGATGGGTTTTTTTGACTTAGATCATCATCTATTATCTATACACACACTTTCGAAATCCTCAGTCAAATGATGCTCTTTATTTTGTCCTTGACCAACACGACACCGCAGAAGAATGATGTAGATACTCTGTCGGCAAATGGAAAACAAAGAAATATCGGAACGACGATCAGATTGGCATATCGCTGTTTATTTTTAGTCATTACTCTGGTCTAGTTATCATTATTGTTTCGGGAACCTTCAGTAGACGGTCTCTTGAGCTCTTTGCTGTTCTCCGCCTCCATCGTTTAAGATCTGGGGGTACTTGCATAAACGGACACTCGGCCTGCTCATCAACAAAAGGTACCCATTTCTCAGTCGTTTTTGTAACTTGGTCCATCTTGAATGATACATATAAAGGGCACATAATCTAGCATGACCATATTGAACAATGTTGCTTTCTCACATTTCTTGAAACTTGAGCAGTTGAACCTGTGGGAAGGACCTGTCCTTACATGTTTGGTTGTCTTGTAAGGATGCAGACAAGAGGAGACAGTATGCAGCAGATGTTTCAGCAAGATTTACGAAGGCTATTAGATGAGGTTTTCATTTGGGCCTTCAGCCTGGCTTGATCCCTCTACTAATTCTGAATAGTAAAATATATGTTGAAGTCAGTCTGCTATGCTTCCTTCTGTATACTCTGCAACATGTTCTGACTTATTTCTTTATCTCTCAAATCACAGTAAAAATCAATCTTAAGTCCATTGTCATATACATATCCAATCTATAATCTAATACTATTGAAAACTTCTTTATATACTATATTAAGTGTCCTTTTTCTCTCTTGGCTCTGCTCTGGAAGAAGTATTAAAATGTTCAATGGTGAAGTACATCTTGAAAATGCTATATAAAGTTGTCTATGTATCAAGCCTAACTCTAGGGAATCAGGAATTGTAGTGTTGATAGGGATAAATGAGATTACAAGGGTGAATATGATAGGTCAAAGAAACAAAATCTCCAAGCTGCTTTACAGTTGTGCACAAACAAGTAGGCATAAAAGAGGTGAATCAAAAATGAAAGAGCTCACAAATAATAATGAATAATAAGAGGCCCAATAGAAACTGAAGAAAGATACTGCTTTTAGTATCCTCTCAAGAAGATCTCTACTGATTGTAGAGCTCAAAGGTGCACATTTGTCTTGTACTGTGACACTACTCTTCTCAATCTAGTCTAGTAGCCTGGCTTACTGTTAATACAGCAGTACTGTGAGGGCAACTGGAGCAGAGCTTCTAGGAGAATCCTCAGTCTATAAATATACTCCAGAGTATGTTACAACTCACCTTCCAGAAGAATCCTCAGAGAATAGAATGAGGCTCCCAGAGAGGTAATCTACACTATATATACAAGTTCCCCTAGCTATGGAACATCCCAATAGTTAGGACCAGGAATGCAGGAGTAAGGCAACTATATCATATACCAAAAATTCAGTAGTATTTTCATTTTCATTTTATTGTATTTATAATTTCCACTCCTAAACTTCTAAATTATCTACTCCTATAGAATCATAATATAGACTAAAACACTTGTACCACCACTCCTATTCCAGGATTGGTATAAGTACTCTACTAGTATATTGTAATTCTCTAGTTCATAGATTAAAGTCATAAAGTTACAAAGTTATTCTCTTGGAGCACTTTTCCTCTCTGCTATATATCTCTTAACTCCATTACTCCTGAGTTTACCACTCTTTTAGATAATATTCTGCTACTCCAAAATATATGACCATAACAAGTGACAGAAGATCAAGGTATAGTACACAAGCTGAGGCCAAGGTTATTCTACTCCTATATTATCACTATATTCTCTCCAAACCAGTTGTAAAACCACAGAACCAGAGAGCAGTGTCTCTTATTTTATCTAGTAGTATGTTTTACTCTCTGACTCTACTCTTTGTATCACTTCCTGGAACCCAGAGTATGTATTCATAGTTTATTTATAGTAATTCATAGTATATTCATAGTAATTTATAGTATATTCTAGCCTTCCCATGCTACTCCCTACCTTCCTGACAAACTAATTAAATATTAGGCAATGTCAGCCTAAGAAAGAATGGGGTTGGCTTCAACAATTTAGTTATACCCTCTACTATGCTGGCCCTCAATTTGACTGAGGAGTAGCTCAGAAAAGAATGTCTTGACTAGAGTAAGATTATCACAAATGACCACTTACTGATTTGTAATTGGTTAATTTGATAATAAAAGTGCTCAAAAAAGCAAAGTTAGACAAGTAACAAAAGATGTTGTTAAGTCTGAGGTTTATCCTTAGATATACAGTCCTTAAATACATGATTGTGGTGGTCTGTACACTAGAACAACCTACCACATGATTACTACCTATTGTTCTACATATAGGAGTATTATTGATCTTGAAATAGAGATAACCTAACCATCTTAGGGCAGTCCTTTGTTCTATTCAAGGACAGATGATAATCTATAGATAAAGATCAGTGTTATGCACAAACATTGAGGACCTTGTATCTCTATGGGATCTTATTACCTCAGGGTCTATTTATGGCTGAAAGAAGCGCATTGAAGAAAGCTCCATAATGGTCATTGAAGCAAACAATTACATTAAGTGGTTCCTGAGATATTAGTGATTTAGTGTTTGGTAACTTGGTAATTACCAACTGATCTGCTGATAACTCAGTGAATACTGATTGCCTTGAGATGTCTTTTGGTACCATTTGAAAGGTCTTTTTATAGGCTTTCAGTGGCCATTTAAATTGTCAAAATTGGTCAAGTATTCCCTGAGTTATAGTTCAAATGAAGTTTGTAACATTACTATTTCTCTTAGTTTGAGCTTTATTGAGAAGTTATCTCATTTTTGGTAAACTCTAAAAATATTCCTGCAGCTTTTTGCCTGTATTATGTAGATTCTCCTCAGGTTCCCATGTATTGTCTCTTTGACTGTATCCTTTCCATCTGATAAGGTATTTGTTTTTTTCATATTTTTGTTATAAATCTAGAATCTTTTCTATCTTCTATTCTTTCTGGCCCTATATCAAGGTTGGTGGTGGAGGTGTGGATTTCTGTTCATAAATAGTGGATTTGGAATACTATGCTAACTTACTAGTATAAAAGACTAGATGCAATGCTTGGTAACAAGGTGGTATTCTAAGCTAGAATATAACCAAGGATAACTTTTCTATTATTTTGAATAGTCCTTCATACCAGGGTTGTAATGCTTGCTTTATAGTCTGGTAATTCTCCAGATTGAGTAGTATCTTGTTATATTATAAGACAACCCCCAAGAAGGAAACTATTTCTCATGTATTCATCAACTTGATGGAAAACATCCAAGAATACAATATAGGAAAGATATAAATAGTGTGGGATAAATTATATAAGATATAGATAGTTCTTAGTAAGGGTTATGTAATTGCAGGAGATAGGCACATAGACCATCTAATATTTATATAAGTATCTAGTGGAATCTAACAAGAAACTCTATTGAGTTTTTCCTGAACAATCACTTTGGTTAAGCTCTAAGTCTTCACAGCTCTACACTAATACAAGAACTCAATATCTATTATTGATCCTGCATCTTACAGCCTTAACACTCTTTATTCCACTTACTCTCTTATTATCCTTGCTAGTGAGCACAGTACTTACAAGTATCTTAGATAGTGGGCCCTAGCTGTAAAGGAGACTTTACTGTTAGTTAGAAATAGTAGGTAGAAGGCCTGAACAAAACTTGTGTTCCTATCTGAGACTTGATCTCCATATCAAGTGGGCTTGTATATAGCTTTTTACTATCAGCTCCATGCTACTAGTCCATTGTAATCAGTTTATGCAGGGGAACAATGGTAACCTCTTAAAGACCTGTTTAGCTTAGAGATTCCCTTTTTAGAAATAATATTGTTTCACCCTTCTAGTCAGTAGCTAGTTATAAGTTCAGATAAAGAAGACTGCTCGTTCTCATACAAGGAAATATCATCACCACTATTACCACTACTATCACTACTACTACTATATATGTCTCAACAACAACAACAACAATCTGTGGAGCAACCCACTGCTCCTACACCTCCTCTTCTTACTTGAGAAAAGCAGCTCCTTACCTTGATTGCTGGCCTACAATAACAGATGGCTACCCTATTACAACAGAGTGGAGGAGCAAGAGTAGAGGTAGTAAAACCTTCTCTATTTAGTAGGAGAATAGAGAAAGTAAATGTATTTGTTGACATAGTCTGTTTATATCTGAGAATAAAGATGATAGAGGAGTCAGAGTTAACAAAAATGGCCTGGGTGCTATCTTATATGCAAGAAGGAGTGGCAAAAGCTTGGAAGAATAACCAATTGGATGAGTTGTCAAAGGGAGAATCAGAGATAGAAATAGAGGAAGAATTATTTAGAAAAATGAGAAACAAGTTTGGAAAAACAGTAGAGGAAAAAAGAAAAATAGAGTAGTTGAGGACAATAGAACAGAGGGGAAGAATATTGTCACAAAAAAGTGATTACTAAATAGTAACATGGAGGTATAACAAAATACCTGTTCAAAGAACTACATAAATAGCTGGACCCTCATTAGCAAGTAGCCTTGCTAATGTCGCCCTTTTGGTGTAGTGGTAAACCATACAGTATGTGACTACTGGTCCATAGTACAACTGTGACAAATATGTGATAAGTATGTTCAAGAGTTTAAAAAGATTGCAAGAGAGAGTGGATATAAGGGGTTATCTCTCATAGAAGAGTTCAAAAATAGGTTAAGTGGAGGGATCAGAAGGAAGTTAGTAGAGGTAGAAAGCCCCTTCTATATGATAGAGGAGTGGTAGAAGAGAGCAGTTATCACAAATAGCCACTTACTGATTTGTGATTGCTTGATTTGATAATCAAAGTGTTCAAAAAAGTGAAGTTAGACAAGCAGCAAAAGATGTTGTTAAGTCTGAGGTTTATCCTCAGACATACAGTTCTTAAATATATGATTGTGGTGGTCTGTACACCAGAACAGCCTACTACATGATCACTATCTATTGTTCTACATATAGGAGTGCTATTGTTCTTGAAATAGAAATAACCTAACCATCTTAGGGCAGTCCTTTGTTCTATTCAAGGACAGATGATAATCTATAGATAAAGATCAGTGTTATGCACAAACATTGAGGACCTTGTATCTCTATGGGATCTTATTGCCTCTGGATCTATTTATAGCCAAAAGAAGCGCATTGAAGAGAGCTTCATGATGGTCATTGAAGCAAATGATTACATTAAGCAGTTCCTGAGATATCAGCGATTTAGTGTCTGGTGACTTAGTGATCACTGACTGATCTGCTGATAACTCAGTGAATACTGATTGCTTTGAGACATTTTTTGTACTGTTTGAAAGGTCTTCTTAAGGGCTTTTGGTGGCCATTTAGATTGTCGAAATCGGTCAAGTATTCCTGGAGTTATAGTCCAAATGAAGTTTGTGATATAAGGCCCCATAAACTACTCTATCAACTTTTCCAACCTCCTTTTTACCATTTTACACTTAAGATCCTTTATGCTTAATAGTACTAAGTCCCTGACTTTATACTCTTCTCCTTCTCCTTGCTTTTTATTTACATACTTCTTCATCTCCTCTTGTGCTTTTTCTAATGCTGCTTTTACCTCTTCCTGGATTTTCTTTATTCTTTTTGCAAACTTTCCTGCTACCTCAAATTTCCCCTTTCTTTTTCCTTCAAATTTGCCTTAAAGAGAGATACTTTTGTAGCTAAATGAATTTTGTTATTATATGTAAATTCAGCAGTTCCCAACTAGTTTGGCCACTGCTCTTGTCTGTAGTTAATAAAGACTGTCAGGTATTGTTCTAGCTCCTGATTGATCCTCTCCATTTGCCTATCCATTTGGGGATAATAGACTGTTGACAGCTTTATCTGGATCTCCAATACCTTGTTCAATTTCCTTATCATTCCTGCTACAAACTGTACCCCTCTGTCTGATATGATGCTCTCTGAAAGACTATGCAATTTCTATACATGATCTTTAAGTAACCTAGCAAGCCCTTCTGCTAATGTTTTTCTCTGTAGTTGCTATAAAGTATACCATTTGACTAAAACAGTCACAAACTACTAGAATTATATCATAACCCTAAGCCAAAGATAGTTTGGTGATGAAGTCTACTGAAATATGACTCTATGGTTTCTCTGGGATCGCATTGGGCATCAGTTTTCCTGCTGGGAGCTTCACTTCTATTCTTGTAACATTGACAAATATTGCATTTCATTCATATACTTTCCTACTTCCTTTGTAGTTCCTGGTCACCAATAGTTCCTTGTCACTAGTTCTGTTGTCTTCTATTTCCCCCTATGTTCCTCTACTGGTATATCATGATGTAATTATATCACCTCCTCTCTCAATTCCTTCTCTGGCATATAGATTTGTTCTTCCTTTATGACCACTCCTTTCTCTATTGTCCACTCTTCATTCTTAGAGTTTTTATCTCTGCTTTCTTTAGTTCCTCCAGCACTTTGACCACTCTTTCATCCTCTTTCTATACTTTTCTAATTCTATTTCTTAGATCATTTTCTTTTACTAGTGTTTCTGTTCTCTTTATCTATTCTAGCTTTATAAGTGTTTAGTTCTTTTTATTATTTTCTACCTCCTCTTGCCAATCTGGTCTCCTACTCAGCCCATCTGTTTTCCCCATACTTTTTCCTGGAACATGTTTTAAGGTGAAGTTAAACTGTGATAGATATAATGCCTATCTGACTTGTCTTCAATTTAACTTCTAACTAGTTATAAAATACTGGAGGTTTTTGTAGTCTGTCCAGATTTCAAACTTTACTTTTGCTCTCTTTAGGTAATGCCTCCACACTTCTAAGCATTGAATTACTACTAGTATTTCTTTGTCATGGATTTTGTAATTTTGCTCAGTTGCATTTAGTGGCTTTAAAATAAAGGTGACTGGTCTCCATTTTTTATTTTTACACTTTACTAACAGTACTCCCCCTATTACATAGTCTAAGGCATCTATCTACTTTTACCCTTATCTCCTTATCTCAATTAGGGATAGCTAAGACTGATTTGGTTATAAATACTTTCTTCAGTCATTTGAACGTCTTTTCCTGCTCCTTTCTCCACCTTCACTTTTCTTCCTTTCTAACCAGTAAATGCAATGGAGCTGTAATTCTAGCAAAGTTCTTAATAAATTGCCTATAGTAATTGGTGAGTCCCAGGAAATTTTGTACTTTCTTTATATTCTTTGGTGCTGGTCAGCTCAGGACTTCATTTACTTTCTTCTTCTGCATTTTTACTTCTCAAGATTCAATTACTATACCCTAGAAATTCTACCTCTTTGACTTTTTACTAATATTTTTCTGGCTTAACAAACAAATTATTCTTCTCTAGCCTTTTCAACACTTCCTTAACCAATTTGTTATGTCCTTTCTTGGTATCTATGGCAACTATTATATTGTCAATGAATGTTGCTGTATTTCTTTGATTGATTATATCTCAGAATAGATCATTCATCATGGTTTGGAAAGTGACTAGGGAATTTGTCAGTCCAAAGTACATAACTATTGGTTTATATGCTCCAATGTACATTATGAATGCTGTTTTCTACTTATTGTCTTCTTTGATCCTTATATTGTTGTATCCCCTATCTAAGATTAAGTTTCGTGAACACCTTTTTCTTTTCTACTCCATCTAGGATATCTGTAATTAGAGATAAGAGATACCTATTCTTTACTGTCCACTGGTTTATATAATAATAGTCTTATACCATTCTTCTCTTGCTATTCTTCTTTACTATAAAATGGACTGGTGAGGTCTGTGGTAATTTTGATGGTCAAATGTATCCTTTTCACAGTTGATCCTCCACAAATGCTTGTACCTCCTCCCTTTTTTCTTCTTGACAGTGAATACACTTTCTCCTCCTTTGGTACAAATCCTCTTTTAACTCTATCATATGGTTTTATAGCTTCCTAGTAGGTATTCTTTTCAATTTTTCCTTTCCAAATAATTTCTTTCACTTCCAGAATCTTCTAGGTACTAATTCCTCTACTGTCTTTCCTTCTTCTATCTTTCTCACCTGCCTTTTCTCCTGTATTTTCTACTTTCCCCTTTCCATATATTGGTAGACATTGCATTATTTTCACTTCTTCTTTCTCCCAGTCAATTTCTGGGTTATGGATAGCTAACCATAGTATATCCAATATTACCTCTGTTTTTTCCAGATTGTATATATCTATTTATGCCCTCTCAATATATCCCTTAAAGAACATATTGCACTCTACCTGATGAGTAATTGCTCCCTCTACATTTACAGTCCCATCTATGTTTCATACAAGCATAGGATTTTTTAATCTTTCTAACTTAAATCCCTTTTCTTTTGCAAACTTTGTATCTATAAATAGGTCTGTTGCTCCACTATCCAACAGTGCTTTTACTGCTACTTTTTCATAATTCTCTAGCTTTTCCAGTTCTACTTTTATCTACACTTCTCTTAGCAGCTGGAGTATATGCTGTACATCTTTTACTCTCTTAGTGTTGTTTTGACAAGAAACTTTATTTTCTAGCTTTTCTGGGTGCAATACATTGTATATATTTGAGAAGGCCAGCTAGGAGCTTACTGTTCTCCATTGTCTTTTGCCAACTCTTGCAGTATTTCTACTACTCTTCTTTCTCTTTCTTTTCTTTGCCAATAGTTTTTGGCCATATGGCCCTATTTTCTACACACATAGCATGTCCTATCTCCTCTCTTTCCTCTATTAATATCCATTGCATTGAAGTCTCTTCCTAGCCCCTGTTCTCCCTAGTTATTCTGTGTTCCCTCTCTAAAGTTCTAACCACCTGCTCTCTATACAATTTGTCCCCCTTTACCTCTATATGATCCTTTCCCAAAGCCCCTCCTATACTGTACATTTCTCTGTGGGTGCACCACATTCTTCTCCAATATCCTTTCTTTTGCCCTACTTTGTCTCTGATTTCTATCCGATCTTACTGCTATCACAAACTTCATTCAGACCATAACTCCAGGAATACTTGACTGATTTTGACAATCTAAATGGCCACCAAAAGCCCTTAAGAAGACCTTTCAAACAGTACCAAAAATGTCTCAAAGCAATCAGTATTCACTGAGTTATCAGCAGATCAGTCAGTGATCACCAAGTTACCAGACACTAAATCGCCAATATCTCAGGAACCACTTAACATAATCGTTTGCTTCAACAACCATTGTAAAGCTCTCTTCAATGCGCTTCTTTCGGCTATAAATAGACCCAGAGGCAATAAGATCCCATAGAGATACAAGGTCCTCAATGTTTGTGCATAACACTGATCTTTATCTATAGATTATCATCTGTCCTTGAATAGAACAAAGGACTGCCCTAAGATGGTTAGGTTATTTCTATTTCAAGAACAATAACACTCCTATATGTAGAACAATAGGTAGTGATCATATAGTAGGCTGTTCTGGTGTACAGACCACCACAATCATATATTTAAGAACTGTATGTCTGAGGATAAACCTCAGACTTAACAACATCTTTTGCTACTTGTCTAATTTCGCTTTTTTGAACACTTTGATTATCAAATCAAGCAATCACAAATCAGTAAGTGGCCATTTGTGATACCTTATAAGGTCAAGGGAATTGTCTCAACCAATGCTATAGAATTAGAACTACTTAGTTCTATTAAGATACATTCTATAGTTAATGTAAGTTAAGTGCAGTTGTACAGGCCCCAGGTGGAAGGACAAAGGAAAACTCCACCAAAACTGGTTATTATTAAAGGAAAAGAGGAATTTGAGATAGAAAAAATACTAAACAAAAAAATAGTTAGAGAGAAGAAAAAGTTCTTAGTATAATGAAAGAGGTATACAGCAGAAGGAGATACTTGGGAAAGTAGGGAGAATCTGAAGAATATGAAGGAGCTGGTTGAAGAGTTTGAAAGGGAGTATGGGGGAGAAGCTGAAGAGGTAAGGTAACAGAAAAAAGAAAACAATAAAAAGAAGTTCTCAAGAGAACTTCCAGGGAGGTTCACAGCAAAGATACTATGGGGGTGGTCAAATAAGAAATACAAAAGACAGAGAGAAAGAAGATAGAAGAAAAACTGGAGATGATAGAAAAATTTCTTAGAATAAAAAGACTTGAAAGGAGAACTATGTTATGAAATAACCTCCAAGAAAGAAACTATTTCTTGTGTGTTCATCAACTTAATAGAAAACATCTAAGAATACAATGTAGGAAAGATATAAATAGTATGGGATAGATTATATAAAATATAAATAGTTCTTAGTAAAGGTTATATGAATGCAGAAGATAGGCATACAGACCATTTAATATTTGTATAAGTACCTAGTGGAATCCAACAAGAAACTCTATTGAGTTCTTTTTAAATAACCATTCTGGTTGAGCTCTAAGTCTTCATAACTCTATGCTAACATATTACCAACTTTGAATAGAATACTTTGGACTTTCTGGTCATAGTACTACTTTATTCTTTCTGCTACAAGAGTAAGAGCTGCTTTTGCCTGCTCTAAGACTTTTTGTTGTTTATACATCAGGTCATTTAAGTCCCTTTATAATGACTCTTTGACTAAAACTAGACCTGCTCTTAGATGTCTGCCATATTCAAGGAAGAACAAACTTCCTTTGATATTTTTATGTACTTGATTGTTATATGCAAACTCTACACTAGAGACTAGATCCAACCAATTACTGAGGTTATAATTCATATAACACCAAAGATATTGCTCTAATGTCTAGTTTACTCATTCTGTTTGTTTATCCATTTGTAAATGATATACTGTTGATATTATAGATTCTATTCCTAAAATCTTGTACCACTCTTGGAATAGTTCAGCTGAGTATTGTACTCTTCTATCCAAAATGATTTATAGAAACAGTCTATGTAATAGATAGACCTTGTCATATAGTAACTATACTATATTTTTGGATGAAAACTAATTATTGATAGGAATAAAGTAAGCTCTTTTTGTAGCAACTTAGTCTGAGACAACTTAATTACACTCCAAGTCTGAGTTGACAAGAAGAACTCATATCACAAACTTTATTCAGACCAGAACTCTGGGAATACTTAACCAATTTCAACAATCTAAATGGCTACCAAAAGCCCTTAAGAAGACCTCTCAAATGGTACCAAAAACATCTTAAGGCAATCAGTATTCACTAAGTTATCAGCAGATCAGTTGGCAATCACCAAGTTACAAGACACTAAATCACTGATATCTCAAGAACTACTTGACATAATTGTTTACTTCAATGACTATTGTGCAGCTCTCTTTAATGCGCTTCTTTCAGCTATAAATAGATCCCAAGGCAATAAGATCCCAAGGAGATACAAGGTCCTTAATGTTTGTATATGACACTAATCTTTATCCATAAATTATCATCTATCCTTGAATAGAACAAACAACTGCCCTAAGATGGTTAGGATATCTCTATTTCAAGAACAATAACACTCCTATATGTAGAACAATAGGTAATGATTATGTGATAGGCTGTTCTAGTATATAAACCACTACAATTATATATTTAAGGACTGTATATCTAAGAATAAACCTCAGACTTAACAACATCTTTTACTACTATCTAAACTTTGCTTTTTTGAGCCTTTTGATTATTAAATTATCAACTCACAAATTAGTAAGTATAGAAAAGTTGTGAATAAACCTGTAGTAGAAATTTACAAAATCCAAAAAGGCTTGAACATCTATTTAGTTCTATAGAACAGGTCACTTCTGGACTCTAGAAACCTTAACAGGATCTATCAAGACTTCATTCTCTGAGATTATCAATCCTAGGTATTTAATCTATATCTTCTGGAACTCACACTTTTCTGGCTGGAGGAATAGCTTGTACTCTATGGTATTATGCTACCAATGAATTTTCTGTGGAAATATAACATAGAATATACTTTATACCCTTGAATTCAGTATCTGAGCTCATCCTAAAAACCTTCTACAAGCTCTCAAATGTATAAAAGACCACCAAAGGTTACTCCTACTAGACAGTTACCAAGCTATCACTTGTTTAATAGCATATACCTTGAGAGGCAAGACTAATAAACTAGCATCAGGTTTTTTAGAGATAGACTATCAATGTTAATACTCCAGAACTCAGAAACTCTGGAATATCTTTGGAATACTATAGACTTTCAATCTAGAACAGACTTAGATAAATATAATACCAAAGTAACAAATCAAAAGTCTATTAATGACTTATGATCTTATCACTGCTGGACTTAACCAGCTAGAATACTTGTATGTGTTAAAGCCAGTTTCTAGATTGTACTCAGGTAAGAAGTAGCTAGTTAGAAGATCAAAAGACATTAATAGAAAGTAGTAGTATGGAGGTGGAGTAAGAGCACATAGTGGTGATAGAATAGTATAGCAGGATGGGAGGTAATATTGAACATATCTATATAGTACAGTTGTAAAGGAGAGAAGTGAGAGAGGCTGGAAAAAAAAGTATTTTTCTTTTCTATTTATTTTTTTATTGAGTCTTATCAATTTGTAATTTGAATATAACATTTAGGAAGCTGGCAAGAAAGAGTATGCAATCTTAACACCTGCTGCATCTCAAGGGCTCTAAAGTTGTTTTATAGCACTTATATGAGTTTTCAGTAAAGTAGTTGGGTAGTTAAGGTGAATTTACTTTATACCCTTGCTCTTTCTGGAAACAAGATATACTAGTTGCTAGAATAACCTTCTCTAAGGTAGCAGGCTTGAAAAGTCTAGTTAGCCATTGACTCAGATTGTATCACACCTGTAAGATTTGGTGTTAAAGGTATAGATAAGAGCTTGGTTAAGTATAGTAAAGGCCCAAGAGTGGTTTACTGACTACTTTGATAGTGAACTTGTTACAGTGCATAAAGATTGGCACCTTAGAATACTATGTGAAGCAGATCTAGATTGAGCTTGCACTCTTTTCAAACAATTTTACCTTACTTTACTATGCTAAGTTTCTATATTTACTTTTTAATATCTTCATTCTTGATTCATCCCCACAAACTCTTTAGTATGCAATTGGGACCTAGTGCTATATATTTAGCTTATGCCAGACTAATAGTCCCTTTTATCTCCTTTATTGTAAACCTCTTTGGTAATTCTTTCTTTCTGAACATTCTTTTTTTTCTTTTTTGTCTTTGAACATTCTTTATATTCCACCAATATTCTCTTTCAAACTCTTCAACTCCTTCTTTTGTATTTCCTAGATTCTCTATCCCTTCCCAAGTATTTGATTCTGTTATAAATCCTTTCCATCATACTAAATACTTGTCTTTTCCTCTAACCTATCATTTATTTAGTATTCTCTCAACCTTCCATTCTTTTTCTTTTTTAATTATGACTCAAGCTAATTTTTCCTTTCTCTGTTCTTTTACTTGCCCTATATATTTACATATTCTACTAATATTTACTACTAGATGTATTTTCACTATACTTAGTAATTCCAATTTAACTATATTTGATAATATAACTTTCTTTACTCTATAAGGGCCTATAAATCTCTTTGTTAGCTTCTTCTTGAATCTTTCTTATTTTGATTACAAATCTTTTTGCTCTCTTATATTTTTCTTTTTTTTTCATCTCAAACCCTATTCTGGGATCTTGTCTATAATTTGTCTTAAAGAGCAATGTTTTTGTACTTGAGTATACTTTATTATTATATGTAAACTCTGCTATTACTAACTAGTCTGGCTATTGTTTTTGTTTGTAGTCAATAAATATTCTTAAGTACTGTTCTAATTTCTGATTAGATCTTTACCCTCAACATCTTGCTCTCAATCTCCAATATTCCATTCAACTCCCTTATTAACCCTACTGTAAACTGTAGTCCTCTATCTAATATAATACTTTCAGGTAGACCATGTAACTTTTACATATTGTCTCTGAACAATCTAGATAACCCTTCTACCATTGTTTTCTCTATAGTTAATATAAAATAGACTATTTTTGTTAATTGATCCACTACTACTAAAATAGAATTATATTCTTGAGCTAAAGGTAGTTTAGTGATAAAGTCTACTGGTGTATATGTCTATGGCTTTTCAGATATCAAATTTTGCATTAACTTACCTATTGGTAGCTCTGTGCAATTTTTGTTCATTTAGTAGGAGTTATATCCTTTCATATATTGTTTTACCTTCTTTGTTACCCCTAACCACCAAAAATTCCTAGTGACTAACTCTACTATTTTCTACTGTCCTTTGTGTCCTCTCACTGGTATATTATAGTACAATCTAATAATTTCTGCTCTTAATGCATTATTCTTAGATATATACTGTCTCTTTTTTTTGTACATTATACTATCTACCTCCCTCCACTCTTGATCTCTTAGTATTTTTACTCTAGCTTGTTTTATTTCTTCTCTAACTACTTTATTATTTTTTACCCTCAATTGTTTTACTTTCTCCAGTAAATCTACTCCTTCTACAATAACTTTCACTTTCTCTGTTCTTCTAACTTTCAGCTATTCTGGCTTTACTAATATCTTATTCTCATTGTCTCTTTCTACTCCTATCTCCCAATATGGCCTTTTGCTTAAACTATCTGCCTTCTTTATCTTACTCCTAGAAATGTACTTCAGTGTAAAGTTGAATCTCAATAGATAAAATACCTATCATACTTGTTTTCTATTCAACTTTTGTATCTTCATAAAGTACTCTAAATTCTTTTAGTCAGTCCATATCTCAAACTTAGTTGTTGTTCCTTCCAAGAAATGTCTCTATGCCTCCAAGTATCTAACTATAGCTAGTATTTCTTTATTAATGACTTGGAAATAAAAGCTATAGATTTTTATAGTTTGTTGGTGCATTTCATTGACAGTATACTTCCTGTTGCATAGTTTGAAGCATTCACTCTAAACTTCTTATCTAAATCTAGAGCTACTAGTACAGGTTTTGTGGTGAAAATCCCTTTAAGCTCATCAAATGCTTATTCCTATTCCTTCTTCTACTGCTATTTCACATCCTTTATAGTTAATATATATTTATTGGTCTCACTATCTTCGCAGTCTTTCACAAATCTTCTATAGTAGTTGGCAAGTTCTAAGAATTTTTTAACCTCTCTGACATTCTTTGGTATTGGCCAGCTCAGTACCCCATCTACCTTTTTCTTTTCTATTTCTATTCTATTGGATCCTATATGTTACAAACTTCATTCAGACCATAACTCTGGGAATACTTGACCAATTTCAACAATCTAAATGGCCACCAAAAGCCCTTAAGAAGACCTTTCAAACAGTACCAAAAATGTCTCAAAGCAATCAGTATTTACTGAGTTATTAGCAGATCAGTTGGTGATCACCAAGTCACCAGATACTAAATTACTAATATCTTGGAAATCACTTGACATAATCATTTGCTTCAATGACCATTGTAAAGTTCTCTTCAATGTGCTTCTTTTAGCCATAAATAGAACCCAAGGCAATAAGATTCCATGGAGATACAAGGTTCTCAATGTTTGTATATAACACTGATCTTTACCTATAGATTATCATCTGTCCTTGGATAGAACAAAGGACTGCCCTAAGATAATTAGGTTATCTCTATTTCAAGAACAATAACACTCCTATATGTAAAACAATAGGTAGTAATCATATGGTAGGCTATCCTAGTACACAGACCACCACAATCATATATTTAAGGACTGTATGTCTGAGGATAAATCTTAGACTTAACAATATCTTTTGCTGCTTATCTAACTTTGCTTTTTTGAGCACTTTGATTATTAAATCAACCAATTACAAATTAGTAAGTAGTCATTTGTGATACTATGACAATCTGTAAGAATCTAATCTTCCATACTTTTCATATACACTTCTCTAGCTTCACATATAGATCATTTTCCTCTAACCTCCTCAATACTTCATCCACAATTTCATCATATCCTTCCTCTGTTTCTGTCCCTACCAACATATTATTTACAAATATAGCAATCTTTCCTTTATTAATTAAGTCTTTCAGAATCTTATTTATTATTGCTTAGAATGTAGCTGGTAAGTTTGTTATTCCAAAAATATTACTGTTGGCTTAAAGAATCCTACATACATTGTAAACACTCTCTTCTACTTATTCTCTTTCTTAATCCTTACATTATTGAACCCCTACCATAAGTCTATTTTTGTGAATACTTTCTTACTCCCCATATTGTCTATTAGATCTGTAATCAATGGAAGTAGGTGATTATTCTTTACTGTTTAGTTGTTTAGACTACAGTAGTTCATTACTATCCTCTTACTCCTATCCTTTTTGTCTACAAAGAAAACTGACAATGTCTGAGAGAATTTTGATAGTCTAGTATATTTCTTTCTTAACTGGTTGTTTACAAAGTTCTGGACTTCTTCTCTCTTGTCTTTGGATAGAGGGTAAATCTTTCCATTTTGTGGTTTAAACATCTCTTTAAGATTTATGGCATGATCCCAAATTTTCCTTGTTGGTATTCTTTTTGACTCTACTTTCCTAAATACTTTCTTCTACTTTAGAAATCTTCTTGGGACCATTTCCTCAATTTTCCTATGGTCTATCTTGATTTCTTTTTCTCTTCTCTAATCTTCTTTGTCATTTACTATCTATCTTATAATTTTCTTCTCTTCTAGGATAGTTACTCTTTTCTCTTTCTTTATTTTCTTGTTTTCTTTCTTCTTTGTATTTCTTTTACATAACAGTGGACATTCATTATTTTAACTTCCCTTGTCTCCCAATTAATCTTTGGATTTTGCACTTATAACCATGGTATCCCTAATATTATATCTGTCTTTTCTAAGTCATACACATCCATTCTCATCCTTTCCATATAGTTTTTGTAATATACATTTACTTCTACTTAATGTGTAATTGCTCTTCTGTCAAGTAAGAAGAGAATAACAGTGTAGAAAAGCTATAATATACTGTGAATTACTATGAATATACTATGAGTACGTACTCTGGGTTCTGGAAAGTAATACAATGAGTAGAGCTAGAGAGTAGAATATACTACTGGGTAAAATTATATATCTTGCTCTCCAGTTCTATGGTTTTACAACTGGTCTAAAGAGAACATAATAATAATGCAAGAGTAGAATGACCTTGGTCTCAGCTCATGTACTGTGCCTCAATCTTCTATCATATGTATAGTTACTTATTTTGGAGTAGTGAAATGTTATCCAAGAGAAAGGTAAATTCAGAAGTAAGGAGTTATATAGTAGAGAGTACTATAGAAATATAGAGAGGGTGGATTTAGAACTTTAAAACTTTAGGACTTTAATCTATGAACTAGATTGCTACTATGTATCTATCCTATATATATACTATAACTGGAGTAGGAGGGAGCCAGTCTGAAACATAATACTTCTAGTCTGAAACACAATACTTCTATAGGAAATAAATAATAATAAAGAATGTGAATATAAATATTAATTTATACCAAATTTTCTGGTATATGATATCCTCTACTATTATATATTCTATCTACATTCTTAATCATCAGTAGTCTTTCTAATTTCTACTACCTAAAACTGTGATTAGCTGCCATCTTTCTATTCATAAATACTTCTGTAGCTCTGTTGTCTAGAAGTGCTTTTACTGTTGCCCCTTCATGGGTGTCTACCTTCTTTACTCCAATATTCAACTATATCTCTCTTAATATCTTAAACATCCTCCTCAAGTCTTTCTGCTTACCCCTCTCTTTGGCTGTACATTTTGGAATCTCTGTTTATACACTACTTTGCTGTGCCTTTCTCTGTACAGGACACACTGCTACCTTTCAGTTCCACCACTCTTTTCTTTTTTCTATTCTATATTCTAGATATAGGATTTCTTTTCTTTTTTGTTCTGATATCTTTCTAACAACTGTATCTATTATAGCTCTGACAGAAATTAGTCACCAGCTAGCTGCTGATATAATTCAATCATTAATTATTTACTATTCTATTAGTGATTAGTATTAAATAGCTAGAGTTACTGTAATTCCTTAGTTTTTTCTCATCTAGCATTTAACTCATTCATCTATTGAAAGTTACTTTGTTTGGATGACTTAGCATAGCTCATTGGAAGATAGCAAGGTTAATCTCTTGAAAGTCTTCAAGCTAAGGAAAGTCAGGCCTTACAGTATTTCTTCTTTTATACCTCATATACTGCACTCTTGTTATTTCTCTTCTTTTTGCTTTCTCTTCTCTCCAATTCCATGCCTTTTGGCAAAGGCCATACCATACATTTCTTAATTGCCTTCTAAAAAAGAACTCCTACCCTTGGTTCTCATGAGTCTACAACCCCTTGCTTTCACATTCTTTACAGTCCACATATGTCACCACTGTTTCCCTTATTAACCATCCTCTCTCAAGTAAAAGTGCATCTTCTGGAGGTATATTTCACTTCTTACAATACTTTTGTGCCTTTTTCTATACAGAACATACTGGTCTCCTCTTTTGCTATATCTTTTGTAGTTGGACCACATATACTGCCTCCTTTTTTCTTCTCTTCTCTTTCTCAGCTTTTGCCATTGGACACTCCCACTTGTAGTGCCTTACCTCCCAACACCTGAAACATTGTACTCCTCCTTCTATTGTCTCTTGTCTCTTTACTTTTACTTTTTCTTTTAATCTATATCTTATTACCCTACTTGCTAATATCTCAAATTTATTCTGGGGAATCAGTTTTCTCTTTTTCTCCTCACTCCTGTTCCTATAGTTTTAGGCCAGGTCTCTGAACTTTTTATAATTCCAATATACTCTTCCTTCCCTTCCTTCTAATTCTATTCTTAATTTGGTGAGAGCATACTGTTAGTTAAGTATGCTACTCATAAGAGAGTGATACCAGTCTAGAGACATAGTACTATATCTCTAGAGAAGTCAAATAGGAAATGATCTTACTAATGTTATGTCTACTAGGGCACAAGATCTTTATCCAGTTAGATATCTACTGCTTTACTTACTACTGCTCTAATACTATAGTTATACTATTACTCCAAGAAGAGGATCTCTAACCTAAATACCTTCTTAAGAATGTAGTATTACTCTTCTGCATGTATAGTCCACAATAGGACTTCAGTATAAGGTTTATAAAGTGAAAAGGTATAAGTAACTACTGGCAACACCACTCAATTAGCAGGTTAGATCTTAGACATAATACCTGAGCTTGGTACTGCACTTCTACTAATAGTCTCTAACTAACTATCAAGTCCTCTTAAGCCTAGGACCCAGCTATATTGTAGTGGTTCTGAGTTGTATTACCCAGGTACCAAGGAAAATAAAAGAGTATCAAGTTCTAGTATAGCAACTTAGTCTAAAATAACTTAATCACACTCCTAGTTCGAGTTGACAAGAACTTAATAGAGTTTCCATTTGATTTATCACAAATGGTCACTTACTGATTTGTGATTGGTTGATTTGATAATTAAAGTGCTCAAAAAAGTGAAGTTAAATAAGCAGCAAAAGATGTTGTTAAGTCTGAGGTTTATCCTTAGATATACAGTCCTTAAATATATGATTGTGGTGGTCTGTACACAAGGATAGCCTGTCACATGATCACTACCATCTTAGGGCAGTCCTTTGTTCTATTCAAGAACAGATGATAATCTATAGGTAAAAATCAGTGTCATATACAAATACTGAGAACCTTATATCTTCATGGGATCTTATCACCTCAGGGTCTATTTATGGCTGAAAGAAGCACATTGAAGAGAGCTTCATGATGGTCATTAAAGTGAACAATTACATCAAGTAGTTCCCAAGATATCAGTGATTTAGTATTTGGTGACTTGATGATTACCAACTGATCTGCTGATAACTCAGTGAATACTGATTGCCTTGAGACATTTTTAGTATCATTTGAAAGGTCTTCTTAAGGGCTTTTGATGACTATTTAGATTGTTGAAATCAGTCAAGTATTCCTAGAGTTATAATCTAAATAAAGTTTGTAACATGATTGTTATATACTACTTATACACATTTTGTATTTACTTCTATTTATAAAGTCCTGCATATCTCTTTTGAGTCATTCCCTCTTGTATGTCCACCAATTACCTAATTAAATAAAAAAGAAAAGAAAAGAAATATAAATAATAACTTAGTTGTTTTGGCTATGTCATAATACTAAAGGCCATAATCACAAATGTTATCTTCTGGTATATCTTGATCAATTTGATAGTGGTTCATATGACAGAGTTTGTGTTTAACATTATTATATAGTCTAGTCTTAAGCTGGTTCCAGAGAATATGAGGCTTAGCCACTTCACCAGTTACTAAGATTATTGCAAATAGTTTATAGTAGGCTATTCTAGGCTGCATTGCAATTACTTCTTCTAGACATATCCACCACTTGTAATTATCCTCCAGTAATTCTCTTGCTATGCATGTTTTTTTAAAAGTGGTAAATACTTGGCTATTCCAAGTCCTTAAATATTTCTAGCTCTTTCTACCTTCAAACATAGTCAAAAGAAGTTATAAAAAGAATTGCTCTCCCTTTGATAGTAATACAAAGTACATTCTTCCAATCACCTTGATATATCATCTTGGATGCCATAACTTGGCTTTGGTATTCTAGGTATAGTGTTGAGGAAACTGCTGATAGGTAAGGCCCAAACTATTATTATATATAGAGCTATAGTCAAACCAAGCAGTAAGCTAAGTCTTTTCTGTATTTTGTCTAGCCAATACCTCATTCACAGTCTGTTGTGCATGAAAGCTGATATAATGCTGCTACTTGACTGCTACCTATTACCTTGCTACACTAACTCAGTAATAGTAATTAGTGATAGTAATAATGATGGAAGCATTTAGGACAGCATGTGTAGCATGTAATCTAAGATTTAATAGATAAAGTTGTTATAGCAGTATGAACATTGTGTGGTAGTGAGAACAAGTGACTTGAGCAACCAGAGATTATTGGCAGTAAAAGATCCAATGAATAAGATGGTGTATTGGCAACATTTACAATGGTTTCAACAAATCTGAGAATTTGAGCAGTTGTAGTACAGCTTATTCCACATGCAAGATGTAACCAAGCAGTAAAGATACAGCCAAGTATATAAAGCAATGAGTGTGCTGTTTGAGACACTGATACAAACACCTGGATGATCTCCTATGTTATCAATTGCAACTCTAGCACTCTCTCTTCCCTCCCAATTCACATTCTCTGGTTCAAAATGAGTTGCTGTAGGTGAGAAGACTTCGTCTCGGGACTACAGTGAAGGATAAATTAGTTCGATGAGAATTTGATGTGATAACATACCTGATCTACATTGCTCGCTGACCCATATTTTCGTGAATGTGCAGTGCGAGTATTGGGTAATACTAGTTTTTCATAAATAATTGGGTGTAAGAAAGGTATAATGGCGACAATCACTGCAGCTACGGATAACCTGACGCGGCGGTGGCATAGCTGTGATAGTAGAGCGTGACAGCGTGACAAGTCTATACAGGTGACTATCCGTCGTGTCAATTGTCTGGATCACCTGACATACCTTATTGTGCCGAGAATATCGCCTTCTTAGAGTTTCTATAAAATGGCACAAAATGGGTGCTTCACTCAAGTTCGTCTCTGCTCCCCGCGACAACCCAGTTCTTCATATCACTATGAGCCTTTATCCATTATTCACCAAAATCTTCTCACAAGACGAGGATCCCGCTGATTCTGTCCCCACCGACCAGGTAGATGATTCATACCTTCAGTGTATGATTCTATGAGTTGAATCCCGTTTCTTCGACGATATACTGCGGTGAGCATCTTTCTCTCCTGTCTACTACATTGACTCAGTAGACCGTTAGTCTGTCACTATTTGCATCATACCACCCACATCTACATTTCTTCTTCCAGTGATTAATCAAGCTTTTTTCCTTGATGGAGACAATCTGTAAATGATATATTGCGATGGGTTTTTTGACTTGGATCATGCGTCGTTATTCTATATGTATACACACGCTTTCGAAATTCTCAGTCAAATGATGAATGCTCTTTCTTTTGTCCTTGATCAACATGACATCGCAGAAGAATGATGTAGATACTCTGTCAGCACATGGAAAACAAAGACATCGGCACGACATTGGCATGGCATCTTTAGTCTGTTCTAATATTAGTGATTAAAATCACTGTTCAGCGGACATCCCATCCCCCTTCTACCTTCAGTAGACGGTCTCTTGAGCTCTTTACCACCCTTCGCCTTCGTCGAGGCAGTTTGAATGGTAGAGGCACTTGTGGAAACAGATGCTCAGCCTGCTCATGAATGATAATATAAGGCTCCCTTTTCTCAGTTGTCTTCAATAGCTGATACATCTTGAATGATACATATCATGGGCACATAATCTGGTGTGACATTGAGCAATATGAGTTTCTCATATTTACTTGGAACTCGAGCAGTTGAGCTGTTATTGTGGGAGACTCATTTCAGTTTAGACTGGAAGAGAGTGCAAATGAGTTGGTCTGCAAGGGACCTGTAGAGAGAACCTGCCTTGACATGGTTTGTTGTCTTGTAGGGATGCAAGCAAGAGGAGACAGTATGTGGTAGATGTTTCAGCAAGATGGTAGCTTAGCACTTGAAGTCACAATATTGTGGTGCTGGTGACTTATATTCATGCTAATGTATCTTTGGGGCCTTACATGATACATTTTACTCATTATCCTTATTTTCTCCAAGCATTCTCTAGGAATGTTTCAGTTTTGCTTTGCCAGATAACTGAAGGACAATTGTATATATATATATATATATATATTGGAGAGCAGCCTGTCTGCATTGTGCAGCACAGTGAGCTCTGAGGCTTATCTGTAAAGGTGGGTTTTACTCTCTTACTAAGTCTTACAAAGGTATTCAACTAATGACTATCAGATATGTAAGCTCAGGCATCATAAAGTAAAGTAGATGATTTGGTATATATTTACCTATCAGATATGTAAGCTATATACATCTATGAGTTACAGTAGTCCAAGAGAATGTAACATATATCTCACCTCAGATATCACAAAGTAAAGTAGACCATTAAAGGATAAAAGACATACTCTTGGTTTTGAAGTAGAGAATCTAAAAGAAGTAAACCATGTACTGTATCAGTGAGTACTGATAACATTATTGATTGGAGTGCAAGTACTACCCTAGACTAGTAGTAATCAAGTACTACTCTGATTTAGTACAAGTAGATTGCTAGACTACTTCAACAATTACTTTACAGTATATGTCCTCTACCCTTTATACTTATAATAACAAGTGTATATGCCCTTATTAGATCTAAATACCATATAATTGGATTGAGAACTTCTTATTATGCCTCAGCCATCAACTTTGTTAAGTAATATCTGAGGTAAGAGTATTTATTATTTGTAAGGGTAACTGGAGTAGAGTAGACTCCATGTTATAGAATCGTACTGGGATTACAATTATTATCAACCCTAGACTAATAATGAGTAGACAGTAGAAAAGATAATAGCAATAAGAAATAAAGGAGATAAAGATGATATAATAGATGATATATTAGCATATTAAGATTAGTTTGAAAGAAGGGACTTTAGACTTGATTGGACTAATTATAGATATTAGACTGTAGGAGAAATGTTAGATAAACCTCAAGGTAATTATGGACTTAAGGATAAATAGAGAATCATTGGACTAACCCATTTATAGACTCTAACTCAACTAGTCACTCACTATTATTTACTAGTACTTAGGATAGTAGTTTCTGTGAGGTTACTAGATAGAATAAATACAGTTCAAAAAGAGAAGGATTATTTGTGATTTATCTGAAACATACTTCTCTTGAAATCCTGTATTCTCTCTTATCTTTGGACTACCTTGTAGAGTGCAACTAAAAGCCTTAATACTCTTACTTTTGATATAACTCTTCTAAAAACCTTAACTGAACCCTTTACAGAAGAACAAAGAAATATCAAGTATTAACATAGGCTCAAGATTGAAGTATATATTCACTCTTGTGGTCTAGAGTCTTCATACTCTAGGAAAATCCTCAGCTATATTACAGTCCATATAATATATTACAACTTACCTCTAGGAGAATCCTCAGAGAATAGGATGAGGCTTCTGGGAGTACATTCTATATTATATATATTTCTACAGTCCAGATGTCCCTGATCCTACAGTCCTGTTAGTCAGGGTCAGAAGTTACCAAGTCAAGCTAAGGCAATTAAATATTACTATTAATATTTAATTAGGTATAAGGTTGCTCTAGAAGATTGGTCTAGTACTTCAGAGGTGGCATTAGTAGAGTTCTCTTACATTATTGATGTTGTCTCTTTCTCTTTATAGATACTTATTACTTTAGGTAATTTTGATATAGCTATCTACCTTGGTAAGTAACATCTGAGATACTTATTACTTCAGTTCATTACTACTAATTACTACTAATATATATATAAGACTGATGTAGAAAAATAGCCACTGAATTAGCATGACAAAGTTTTACCTAATTATGACTAAGGTTTAGCTAATTTATTTACCTTCAATGTTTTTCTTTTCACTTAATAAATTCTACAAAATTCATATAAATTCAGGAAAAACTAAAATAAAATTGGATAAAACTATATCTGTCACAAACTTTATTTGGACCATAACTTTGGGAATACTCAGCTGATTTCAACAATCTAAATAGCTACCAAAAGCTCTTAAAAAGACCTTTTAAACAATACCAAAAATGTCTCAAGGCAATCAGTATTCACTGAGTTATCAACAGATCAGTCAGCAATCATTAAGTTACCAGACACTAAATTGCTAATATCTTAGGAACCACTTAATGTAATCATTTGCTTTAACAACCACTGTGAAACTCTCTTTGATGTACTTCTTTTGGCTATAGATAGACCCTAAGGTGGTAAGATCCCATGGAAATACAAGATCCTCAATGTTTGTACATGACACTGATCTATTATCTATTGATTATCATTTATCCTTGAATAAAACAAAAGGTTGTTCTAAGATAGTTAGGTTATCTTTATTTCAAGAACAATAAGACTACCATATATAGAACAATAGGTAGTAAATATGTGATAGTCTGTTCTGGTATATAAACTATCATATTTATGTATATAAAGTATCACAAATGGCCACTTACTGATTTGTGAGTTGATGATTTAATAATCAAAAGGCTCAAAAAAGCGAAGTTTAGACAGTAGCAAAAGATATTGTTAAGTCTGAGGTTTATCCTCAGATATACAGTTCTTAAATACATGATTGTGGTGGTCTGTGTACCAGAACAGCCTACCACATAATCACTACCTATTGTTCTACATATAGGAGTGCTATTGTTCTTGAAATAGAGATATCCTAACCATCTTAGGGCAGTCCTTTGTTCTATTCAAGGACAGATGATAATCTATGGGTAAAGATCAGTGTTATGTGCAAACATTGAGGACCTTGTATCTCCATGGGATCTTATTGCCTCTGGATCTATTTATGGCTGAAAGAAGCGCATTGAAGAGAGCTTTACGATGGTTGTTGAAGCAAATGATTATGTTAAGCGGTTCCTGAGATATCAGCGATTTAGTGTCTGGTAACTGACTGATCTGCTGATAACTCAGTGAATACTGATTGCTTTGAGACGTTTTTGGTACTGTTTGAAAGGTCTTCTTAAGGGCTTTTGGTGGCCATTTAGATCGTCGAAATTGGTCAAGTATTTCTGGAGTTATGGTCCAAATGAAGTTTGTGACATAAAGACTCCTTATCTGAGAATTAAACCTTAGACTTAACAATATCTTTTGCTGCTTATCTAACTTTACTTTTTTGAGCTCTTTGATTATCAGATCAATCAATTACAAATCAATAAGTGACCATTTGTAATATAAGAGAAGGAAAAAGAAAAGCAAGAAATCAAAGGGTCAAAGGTAGAAGAATAGGATGAAAAAAACAAAATAGGTAACCTGTAGGACCTATATAATAAACTGTAGGAAGTTCTCAGAATAAGGGCCTTTAAGAGAAAGAGTACTATCTTAAGTCACCTTGACCATGATAAAGGACTTGTATAACAAATAATATACAAGAAAGTCAAACTGGTGACCTAAAAGACATTATAGAATAGCATCAGTACAAATGAGAGCAAATAGTGTACTTGTATAGATAACTGGCACAATTGATTGAGAATCCCATTAAGTTCTCTTTGTAACCCTCAAAGATGTAAGGTTTTAGCTGTAATGACTTAAACCTACTCCTAGTCTGAGTTGACAAGATGTCACAAACTTTATTCAGACCATCACTCTAGGAATACTTGACCAATTTCAACAATCTAAATGGCCACCAAAAGCCCTTAAGAAGACCTTTCAAACAGTACCAAAAATGTCTCAAAGCAATCAGTATTCACTGAGTTATCAGCAGATCAGTTGGTGATCACTAAGTTACCAGACACTAAATCACTGATATCTTGGGAACCACTTGACATAATTGTTTGCTTCAATGACCATCGTAAAACTCTCTTCAATGCACTTCTTTCAGCCATAAATAGACCTCAAGGCAATAAGATCCCAAGGAGATACAAGGTCCTCAATGTTTGCACATAACACTGATCTTTACCCATAGATTATCATCTGTCCTTGAATAGAACAAAGAACTGCCCTAAGATGGTTAGGATATCTCTATTTCAAGAACAATAACACTCCTATATGTAGAACAATAGGTAGTGATCATGTGGTAGGCTGTTCTGGTGTACAAACCACTACAATTATGTATTTAAGGACTGTATGTCTGAGGATAAACCTCAGACTTAACAATATCTTTTGCTGCTTGTCTAACTTTGCTTTTTTGAGCACTTTAATTATCAAATCAACCAATTACAAATCAGTAAGTGGCTATTTGTGATACAAGGAGAACTCAATAAAGTTCCTATTCAATTACTGTATACTACTTATATACATTCTACTATTTGTTGTTATTTGTAAAGTCCCATGTGTTTCTTTTCATCTAACTCTCTTGTTAGTACAAGATTGTGAAGACTTAAGACTCAATTGAGGTGATTGTTTAGAAAAAACTCAATAGAATTCTCTATTAGATTTCACTAGGTACTTATACAAATATTGGTTGGTCTGTGCACCTGTCTCCTATAATCACATGACCCTTATATCATGACTTGGCCAAATGGCTAAGTTATTATTTATATTTATATTCTTTTTCTTTTCATTTAATTAGAAAATCAATAGATGCATAAGTAGAAATGACTTAAAAGAGATACATGGGACTTTATAAATAGAAGTAAATACAGAATGTGTATAAGTAGTATACAGCAATCAAATGAGGACTCTATTGAGTTTTTCTTATCAACTCAGACTAGGAGTAGTTCTAAGATGTTATAGTCTAAGTTCTTATACCTTACTAAGAACTATTTATGTCTTATATAATCCTTCCCATACTATTTATATCATTCCTATATTATATTCTTGGATGCTTCCCATCAAGTTGATGAATATACAAGAAATAGTTTTTTTCTTAGGAGTTATTTCATAACATCTCTTATGTGTCTGATTTTTAGAAATTAAAAGAAAATTAAATTAAATAAAAATAAAAATAAAAATAAAAGAAAAATAAATATTAACTTAGCTTCTAAGTCAACTTGACTTGTATAAAGGGACTGCACTAAAATCCACTCCTGATATACCAGTAGCAATCCATCAGAGTGACTATGAAAGTAACTAGAGCAGAGCTTCCAGGAGAATCCTCAGTTTATAAATACACTCTGGAGTATATTACAACTCACCTTTTAGGAGAATTCTTAGAGAATAGGATGAGGCTCCTAGGAGAATAATCTATACTATATATACAAGTCCCCTTGACTATAGAACATTCCAATGGTTAGGGTCAGGAATGCAGGAGTAGACAACTGTTATAATATAGTCAAAATAGCTAAGTTATTATTTATTTTCTTTTTCTTTTTCTTTTCTTTTAATTAGGTGATTAGTAAATGTGCAAGTAGGAATAACTTAGAAGAGATGCATGGGACTTTGTAAACAAGGGTAAATACAGAATATATATAAGTAGTATACAATGATTAAATAGGAACTCTATCAAGTTCTCCTTGTTAACTCAGACTTGGAGTATGATTAAGTCATCTCAGACTAAGTTACTATAGCAACTAATTAAATGTTAGGTAATTATTATTTAATTAGTGCAAAGTCACTCCAGTGGATCACCACTAGTGTGTTAGGAGTGTGACTTAGTATAATCCCCTTACAGTGACCCTAAACTAATTATCTATTATGTTATCAATAGGCAGTGAATACCCTTAGTGATCACCCTAGGTGGATGTTCAAGAAGAACTCGATGGAGTTCTTCGTTGGATTGTAGTCCTACTTATACTATTACTACAGTGGCTGTACCCTAGAGTCCCATGGTCACATGTCCTTTCCAGAATGTTCTATGGTCACCTGACCTTGTCACGTGACTTGGCTTACTAAGTCCCTATCCTGTTTATGTCTTTACTCCATTGTGTGCTTGGAGATTTTAGATTGAGTGTTCAAATGCATGGGAAACCTTTTCCTACTTGAGGTTCTCACAACATATTAGCATCTAACATCTAATTAGTTTAGCTCATTCTTTTACTTCTGACCCTGACTACTAAGATGTTCTGTAACTAGAGGGATTGTATATATAGTATAGATTATTCCTCCAGGAGCCTCATCCTATTCTCTGAGGTTTCTCCTGGAGGTGAGTTGTAATATATCCTGGAGTCTATTTATATACTGAGGTTTCTTCTGGAGTCACTCTGCTCTGGTTGTCCTTATAACTTGAGTTGTACAACACTTCTCATTTTTGGTAATTATCACTCACCTTTATGTTCTTGGTATCTTCAGGTACTTCACTTTTTTAGAAGCTGGTATATATGAGTTTGTGGGAAGTTGGACTTTCTGGGTCTTGGTAGTCAATTCTTGAGCTAGTATCATGCTGAAATCAGGAGTTGGAGAAGCCAAATTTATAGTTGAGGGTATCCTTTTTTTGGCTGGCTAGCAGAGGCTAGCATAGTACTTGTTGAACAGCAAGGTGTCACAGATGGGGATTTACTATGTGGAAAGTCAGATATTACTGTTGCATTTGCTTGGGACTTGGATGTAATTCTGCATTAGCATATAGTGTAGTGCAGGGACCTGAGCTCAACCATCTTCAAAGAAATGTATATTCAACATAGTCACAATGGTAGCTGAACTTAACCTGGAACAAATGGTCCTCTTCAATGTTTAGTGGTGTAGTGGCGGAGTGTGACTGTGTGACAGCTTTAGGCTTGAGATGACACCATACTGTCAGGTGACTTGACATCCCAGTTCAAGTGGCGACTTGACTTCTAAATATCCGCCGTGTCACTTGTTACCCCGATGATGGTGAAAATAATGCTAACTCTTGATACCAGCATCAAGTGCATATCGTCCCTGTTTTCGATTCCAGTAGTTGTCAGGCTACTCAGCTTCTTTGTTCTGATCCGGGGCACCTCTGCACTATACAAGCTCATCAAATTCATATGGCAAGAAAACATCTCAAACCCTCTCGCAAATCTTCCTGGACCCCCAAGTTCGAATTGGCTTTATGGGAATATACAACAGATCAAGGATAATGATCTTTCGACAATTTTTGAGCGTTGGACTAGCGAGTATGGCAATACAATCAAATACAAGGGTTTTCTTGGAGTGAGCGCCCTGCTTGTCTCCCTACACCCTTGTTAACCAATTCTTCTCCGTAGACGTTGAAATTGGTCACGATGGATTTGAAAGCGATCAATCATATATTGATGGATAGCTATACATACTACAAGCCTGCAGGGACGAGAATCTTGTATCGTCAAGTCATGGGCAATGGTGGTGAGATCTCTCGTGGAGCTTGTAACATTCGCTTGACACGCATCTCGCCTAGGCCTTGCCGTTACTGAAGGTTCGAAACACCGCAAACAAGTTCGTATTGCTGCTATCAGTCTTCTCTCGTCTTCACTGATTCTTGTTCCTTGTAGCGAAAGGTCATGGTCAGTTGATTAGCCATGCCCATCATCTTTGCTTTTCTCACCCGGTCCTTGAGCGCTCGCTAAATTATCCACATTTGTCAGAACCCGGCATTTGGAGTTGCTCAAATCAGAGAATTAACAGAAATTTTTGTCGAGAAAGCACTGGAGGTGAGGTCGTTCATTCACTTCTGAGTCCACATTGAAACAGACCAATTTAAGTTAAGGGACGTTTGGATGGCCGATATCAAAGAAACGGGAGAGACCCAAACGAAGATTAATATTCTTCCAGGATTGAGTAAGATGACACTGGACGTCATTGGACTAGCCGGTTAGTACTAGCAAGTATATTATACAATCTTAATTGATGTCGTTAACGTGGCTTAGGATTCGGTTACAAGTTCAATTCGCTATCGGCAGAGGATAACGAACTTCATGAAGCGCTCCACGCCGCATCGAGCACACAACTACGGGGTATAATGCTCTCATTGCGATCTATACTCGGAATTTTTGGGATCTCTGTTGTGAGTATGATTTCGTTCATCAGAGCACCAGTACATTGATACATTCTGATATTTAGCCTGTCGCCGGCGAAGCAGCAAGAAAACAAGTTCGGGATATCATGGATCGAATTGGGAGTCAGTTATTGAAGGAGGGCAAAGCTGCGTTAGCAGAGGCTAACGGAGAGAAGGATAAGAAACTAAAGAAGAGAGCTTTATTGTCGTTGTTGCTAAAAGCTAATCTATCCACCGATATTCCTGAGAGCCAGAGGATGAATGATTTGGATGTTCTTGCCCGTAAGTCTCTTTGCCTTCCACACAACGGCTGGACTTGAACATACTCCAGAGGTCCCTACGTTCCTCGTCGCTGGCCACGAAACCACCAGGTATATACCATCCTCTCCTGGGCATGATTCCATGATCTCAGACGTCATGATAGCTATACGACAATGTGGGCGCTATATGCTCTCTCGATCCATTCCGATGTCCAATCCAAACTACGCGACGAACTTTTCACTATTCAGTCAGATAATCCAACCATGGATGAGCTCAATTCCCTGTCGTATCTCGACTCAGTCGTGCGGGAGATGTTACGTATACATTCGCCTGTCACTGGCGCGATGAGGGTGGCTGTGAAAGATGATGTTCTGCCACTTGGAACGCCGTTTATTGATAAGAAAGGGAAAGTTTGCGATAACATATTGTGAGTCTGTCGATTGCCATACTCTTGTTGTGAAGATTAAACATGACGGAATAACTTGTGCTATGCAGAATCCGCAAGGGACAGGCAGTGTCTATTCCAATTTTGCCGATCAATCGGTCGGAGGCATTATGGGGGAAAGATGCTCGGGAGTTTAAGTATGTGTATTCTGTGTCTTGACCAAAATCGCTGATCGATTGCGACTGAAATAGACCGGAACGTTGGGAGTCGTCTCAGGAGGCAGCGAGTGCCATTCCAGGTGTATGGGGCAACATGCTGACATTCCTCGGTGGACCACATGCGTGTATTGGATATCGATTCTCTCTCGTAGAGTACGTTTCCCTCCCATGCCACAAAGTATGTTGATGAATAATTTGTAATCTGTAGGCTGAAAGCGCTCTTGTTCACGCTCGTCCGGGCATTTGAATTTGAACTCGCTGTTCCTGTTGAGGAGATTGGCACGCATGTAACTCTTTTTCGAAAGCCTTTCTTGATCAATGACCCGAAGGCTGGAAACCAAATGCCGTTGTTGCTTAAGACATATGCATATGTACGTGTAGACTGATTGGACTTGTACTGCACGGCTCTGGTTTGTTGTGGGGTGATTTGTTATTTGAAGTTCGCTTTGAGTTATGGCTCAGGAAGATGCAGTTCCCTGTAGTGTTTAACTAAAGAAGAGACTTGTGTATCAGGAACATGATTAGAAAGATGATAAGACCCATAGCCAGGCCCTTGGCTTAAGGGAACTTGATAGTCAATTAGGGACTATCAGTGGAAGCGCAGTACCAAGCTCAGGTATTGTGTCTGAGACCTGACTTTACAATTGAGTAGTGCTCAGTAGTTTACTTGTACTCTTTTTGCTCTATAAACCTTGTGCTGAAGTCCTATTGTAGACTATACATGCAGAGGAGTAATGCCACATTCTTAGGAAGGCATTTAGGTTAGAGATCCTCTCCTTGGGGTGATAGTATAACCATAGTATTAGGGCAGTAGCAAGTAGAGCAGTAGGGCTCTGGCTGGGTAAAGATCTTATACCCCAGCAGACATAGTGTAGCTAGTAAGATCAATCATCTACTCCATACCATTGAGGTGTCAACACAATGTCTCAGTCCCAATACAATTCTCTCATGAGTGGTCTGCTCAACCAAAAGCATGCTCTTGCTAAACTAAGGACAGAGTTAGAAGGAAAAAGAAGGAAGATATATTGGTGTTGTAAGAGGTTTGGGCACCTAGTCCATAACTGCAGGAATAAAAAAAAGGAGGTAAAGGGGAAACCAATTCCCCAAAATAAATTTGAAGTGATAGTAAGTAGAGTGATACAATGTAGAGTGAAGAAAAAAGTAAAAGTGAGGAGACAAGAGATAGTGGAGAAAGTAAAATGTTTCAGATGTTGGGGAATAGAGCATTACAAGTGGGAGTATCCAAATATTGAAGTAGAAAGGAGGAGATGAGAGGAGGTAGCAGTGCATGTGGCAATGCCATAAAAGGCACAGCAGGAGAAAAGGCTAGTATACTCCTTATGGAGAAAAACACAGGAGTATAGTAGTACATAGGGCACACCCCCAAGAAGTACAGCAATAGAAGAAAAGGAATGGAAGACCAGATAGGAAGTGGTCACATATGTGGAGTATAGTGGATGTGGCTACAAGGGTACCAAAACAGAAGTCAACCAGAGACAAGGATTTATTTCTGGGGAGTGACTAAGAAATGTATGGTATAAGAGCTGTTTAAAAGTGTGGAAGTGGAGAAATAATAGAGAAGAGAGTAAAGTTGAATGTACAGAATGTGGAAGGAAGGATATAGTTGCAGGAGAGAAAATATGCCAGGAAGAGCAGGAAAAGATTTTATGTCCTAAGTGTAGAACTGGAAAGAAGAAACCATAAGAGAACTGGAGAGTAGCAGCATGGCCCATAAAGGCAAAAGCACAGCAAGGCAGTATACAGACAGAAGCTCTAAAAGGTACAGCAAAAGAGGGGGGTAAACAGAGGGAAGTAAGGAGAACCTTCAAAATGTTAAGGAAGGTATAGTTGAATATTGGAATAGAAAAGACAGACATACATAAAGGTGTAACAGTTAAAGCACTCTTGGATAGTGGTACCATAGAAATGTTTATGGATAGGAAAATGGTAGTAAAACATGGTTTTAAGCTACAAAAACTAGAAAAGCCAGTAGTGGTTAGAAATATAGATGGAACAAACAATAGTGCAGGTGCAATTACATATCAAGTAGAAGTGAATGTGTACTACAAGAATCATATGGAGATAATGAGGATGGATATATGCAATTTAGAAAGGACAGAAGTGATATTAGGGATGCCATGGTTGCAGATGCACAACCTAGAAATAAACTAGAAAATAGGAAAGGTTAAAATGATGAGGTGCCTACCATTGTGTAGAAGAAATACAAAAAAGATAGAAGATAGAAAGGCAGAGAAGAGAAGGAGAATAGCTACCATAGAAGAGGAGAAAATTGTAAGATGGGCAGTAGATGATAAGAAAGACTGGAGAAGAGAGAAGGAAGTTGAAGCAGACTATAGGAAAATTGAGGAGATGGTTCCTAAAAAGGTTTTTAAAGTGGAAGAAGGTATTTTGGAAGGTAGAATCAGAAAGAATGCCAACCAGAAAGATTTGGGATCATGCTATAGATCTCAAGGAGACATTTAAACTGCAAAAGAGAAGAATCTTGTTACAAACTTTATTTGGACCATAACTCTGAGAATACTTGACCAATTTTGACAATCTAAATGGCTACCAAAAGCCCTTAAGAAGACCTTTCAAATGGTACCAAAAAACATCTCAAGGCAATCAGTATTCACTGAGTTATCAGCAGATCAGTTGGTGATCACCAAGTTACAAGACACTAAATCACTGATATCTTGGGAACTGCTTAATGTAATTGTTCTCTTCAATGACCATCATGAAGCTCTCTTCAATGTGCTTCTTTCAGCTATAAATAGACCTTGAGGAAATAAGATCCCATGGAGATACAAGGTCCTCAATGTTTGTATATAACACTAATCTTTACTTATAGATTATCATCTGTTCTTGAATAGAACAAAGGACTGCCCTAAGATGGTTAGGATATCTCTATTTCAAGAACAATAACACTCCTATATGTAGAACAATAGGTAGTAATCATGTGGTAGACTGTCCTGGTACACAGACTACTACAATCATATATTTAAGGACTGTATATCTGAGGATAAACCTCAGACTTAATAACATCTTTTGCTATTATCTAAACTTTGCTTTTTTAAGCCTTTTGAATATTAAATCATTAACTGACAAATCAGTAAGTAGCCATTTGTAATACTACCAACATATCATCTACAAATGCTATGACTTTTCCTTCATTTATTAGGTCTCTCAAAATTTCATTCATCATTACCAAAAATATAGCTGGCAAGTTTGTCATTCCAAAGAACATTACTGTTAGTTTGAAGAAGTCCATATACATTGTAAATGCTCCCTTTCACTCATTCTCTTCTGTTACAGTTGTACTATGGACCAGTAGTTATATACTGTATGGTTTACCACTATACCAAAAGAGCGACATTAGCAAGGCTATTTACTAATGAGGGTCTAGCTATTTATGTAGTTCTTTGAACAGGTATTTTGTTATACCTCCATGTTACTATTTAGTAATCACTTTTTTGTGACATCTTCTTTGATCCTTATATTATGGAACCTCTATTGTAGATCTATCTTTGTAAATACTTTCTTACTTCCCATGTTGTTGATTAAGTCCATTATCAATGGTAATGGATAGTTGTTTTTTATAGTTTGTTTGTTTAGACTATGGTAGTCCATAACTATCCTCTTGCTTCTATTCTTCTTGCTTACAAAGAACACTGGCAATATCTGAGGGGATTTAGATGGTCTGATATACCTCTTTCTTAATTGGTCATCCACAAAATTCTAGACCTCTTCTCTCTTGTTTTTTAATAGAGGATCAATCTATCACAAATGGCTACTTACTAATTTGTAAGTTAATGATTTAATATTCAAAAGGCTCAAAAAAGCAAAGTTTAGATAATAGCAAAAGATGTTATTAAGTCTGAGGTTTATCCTCAGATATACAGTCCTTAAATACATGATTGTAGTGGTCTGTATACCAGGACAGTCTACCACATGATTACTACCTATTGTTCTACATATAGGAGTGTTATTGTTCTTGAAATAGAGATGACATAACTGTCTTATGGCAGTCCTTTGTTCTATTCAAGAACAGATGATAATCTATGGGTAAAAATCAGTGTTATATACAAACATTGAGGACCTTGTATCTCCATGGGATCTTATTTCCTCAAGGTCTATTTATAGCTGAAAGAAGCACATTGAAGAGAGCTTCATAATGGTCATTGAAGCAAATGATTATGTCAAGTAGTTCCTGAGATATCAGCAATTTAGTATCTGGTGACTTGGTGATTACCAACTGATCTGCTGATAATTCAGTGAATACTGATTGCCTTGAGATGTTTTTTGGTACCATTTGAAAGGTCTTCTTAAGGGCTTTTGGTAGCCATTTAGATTGTCAAAATTGGTCAAGTATTCTCAGAGTTATGGTCCAAATAAAGTTTGTAACAGGTAAGAATAAAGACAAAAGAAAGACACAATGAGATTGTGGAAGAAATATTGAAGAGGCTAGAAGAAAATGACTTGTATACCAAGCCAAAAAAGTGTGTTTGGAAGGCAAGAAGGATTGGATTTCTAGAGGTTGTTATAGAACCTAATGGAATAGAAATAGAGAAAGAGAAAGTGGATAGGATACTAAGTTGGCTAGAGCCAAAAAATGTGAAAGATGTCAGAAAGTTCTTGAGCCTTGCAAATTACTACAGGATGTTCATTAAAGATTTCATATAAGTAGCTAGGCCAATGAATACATTGACAAGGAAGGATATGAAGTGACAGTGGGTAAGTGAACAGCAAAAGGCATTTGATGAGCTTAAATGAGTCTTTGCCACCAGACTAGTATTAGTGGACCCAGATCTAGACAAAGAATTCAGGGTGGAAGCAGATGCTTTAAATTACACTATTAGAGGAGTTTTATCAATGAAATGCTCCAATGAACTATAGAGACCAGTCGCTTTTATTTCCAAGTTGTTAAGTAATATAGGACAAAATTATGAAATATATGATAAGGAGATGCTAGTAGTAGTTAGATGCTTAGAGGCATGAAGATACTTTCTAGAAGGGACAACTACCAAATTTAAGATCTGGACAGATCATAAAAATCTCAAATACTTCATGAAGGCACAAAATTTAAATAGAAAACAAGCAAGATGGGCTCTATATTTGTCAAGATTCAACTTTACACTGAAACATGTCCCAGGAAGCAGGATAGGGAAGGCAGACAGTCTGAGTAGGAGGCCAGACTGGAAAGTAGGGGTAGAGAGAAACAATGAGAACAAAACATTGGTAAAGCCTAAGTGGCTAGTAGTCAGAAAAACAGAGAAAGTAGAAGTCATTGTGGAAGGAGTTGATCTACTAGAAAAAGTGAGACAGTCAAAAGTAAAAGACAACAAAGTAGTAAAAGCTGTCAAAGAAATAAAGCAGGCAGGAGTAAAAATGTTGAGAGATGAAGAATGGAGAGAATTTGATGGTATAATATACAAAAAAAGGAAGGTATATGTGCCAAAAGATGATAAGTTGAGAGTGGAGATCATCAGGTTATATCATGATATGCCAGTAGGAGGATATAGAGGATAGTAGAAGACAGTGGAGTTGGTTACTAGGAACTTTTGATGGCCAGGAGTTATAAAAGAAGTAGAGCAGTATGTAGAGGAGTGCAACACTTGCTAGCATAATAAAAACTGTACAGGATAGCTAGTAGAGAAATTAATGCCAAATTCAATTCTGGAAAAACCTTGGGCTTATATCTCAGCAGATTTCATCACTAAGTTGCTATTAGCACAAGAATACAACTCAATTTTAGTAGTAGTTGATAAATTAACAAAAATGGTACATTTTATTCCTACTACAGAAAAAATATCAGCAGAAGAACTAGCTAGGTTGTTTAAAAACAATATATGGAAGTTACATGGGTTATCTGAGAGTATTATTTCAGATAGGGGACTTCAGTTCACAGCAGGAATAATACAGGAGTTAAACAGGATATTGGAGATTGAAAGTAAATTGTCAACAGCATTCTATCCTCAAACAGATGAACAAACAGAAAGGGTTAATCAAGAACTAGAGCAGTACTTAAGGATGTTTATTGACCATAGGCAGGAACAGTAGCCAGATTTGTCATGATTTGACAAAACAGCTAAGTCATTATTTTATTTTACTTTTCTTTTTTTCTTATTTAGACTTACTATACAAGAAAGAAGTGTAGAAAAGTGTCACATGACAATGTTGGATATCACAAGGTTACATCACATGATGATGTCACATGATAAGTGTAGGAAAGTAGTGCACAGACCATGTAGTAGTTGTATTAGTAGTGTATAGAATCAAATGAGAACTCTATTAAGTTCTCCTATTACAAATGGCCACTTACTGATTTGTGATTGCTGGATTTGGTAATCAAAGTATTCAAAAAAGTGAAGTTAGACAAGCAGCAAAAGATGTTGTTAAGTCTGAGGTTTATCCTCAGACATACAGTTCTTAAATACATGATTGTGGTGGTCTGTGTACCAGAACAGCCTACCATATGATTACTATCTATTGTTCTATATATAGGAGTGCTATTGTTCTTGAAATAGAGATAACCTAACCATCTTAGGGCAGTTCTTTGTTCTATTCAAGGACAGATGATAATCTATGAATAAAGATCAATTGTCATATACAAATATTGAGGACCTTGTATCTCCATGGGATCTTATTGCCTCTGGATCTATTTATGGCCAAAAGAAGCGCATTGAAGAGAGCTTCATGATGGTCATTGAAGCAAATGATTACATTAAGCAGTTCCTGAGATATCAGCAATTTAGTGTCTGGTGACTTGGTGATCACTGACTGATCTGCTGATAACTCAGTGAATACTGATCGCTTTGAGACATTTTTGGTACCGTTTGAAAGGTCTTCTTAAGGGCTTTTGGTGGCCATTTAGATTGTCAAAATTGGTCAAGTATTCCTGGAGTTATGGTCTGAATGAAGTTTGTGACAGACCTTGACCTCAGCTCATGCACTGTGCCTCAATCTCCTGTTATGTATGTGGTCATATATTTTGGAGTAGTAAAATGTTGTTTGAAAAAGTGGTAAATTTAGGAGTAACAGAGTTAAGAGATATATAGCAGGGAGGAAGAGTATTACAAGAGGATGACTTTGTGACTTTATAATGTTAATCTATGAACTAAGAAACTATAATATACTGGTAGAGTACTTATACCAATCTCAGAATAGGAGTAGTGGTACAAGTGTTTTAGTCTATATTATGATCCTATATAAGTAGACAATTTAGGAGTTTAGAAATGGAAATTATAAAGAAAATAAAAAGAAAATGAATATAAATATTAATTTATACTGAATTTCCAGCATGTGACAATCTCAAGCAATCCAAAGGCCTTCAGCTTTGATAATAGATGACTATTATCAGTGGTGTAGCCTCAAGAGGCAAAAGCACAGCCTCTTCTTGCACTCTCTTTCCCTCTTCTCTCTTCCTTTTTTCTTTTTCTTTCTCCTCTTTTCTTTCTTTTATGTTTTTATCTCTATCTTATTTAAGTAGATACAATGTATCTACTATAGCCTACCTATATGCTCCATGTAATGAACCAATGATTTTTTTAAAAAAACCACTAGGACTGTAGGAATAGTAATGTACAAGCTGTAAAAATATCTACAAAGTGCAATAGTACTGAGAATTCTCTCTTGCTCTGGTTGCCCTTATATCTTTCTCCAAATACCTGTAGGAGTGTGTTGTGTTGTAGTCAGTGTGCTATTCTCCCTCCCTTCAATGGTCTGTGGGTGTAGTGAGTCTGTATCATTTTTTTAAAATTTTTTAATTAGTTTTGTTGAATATAGAAGAGGAAAAGTGTGATGAAAGGATGATATTTGTACCTGCTTGTACCATAAGCGGTTACTACATTATTTATGGTACAAAGCAGCAGCTAAAACAGGAAACTCATTTCTGCCATTCAATTCTCGATTTAGGAAAAGACAAAGCCACAGCCAGATATAGATATCGTTCTTGGGCGGTTATCCTTACGAGAGCGGGAATGGTGTCTCTTATATTCAAGGGACATCCTCCCTTCAGTTGATCTCCTCGTTAGGACGTTCTCCAACCCAACCTCTGGAGTGAGATCACAGAATGGCAGCAGCTTCATACCCCAATTGGGTCTTCACCCTGTTCTCAGGTATTGGATTTATTCTTTGTTGTATCCCATTCCCGTGGCACCTAAAAGGTAAGTATTCTCCTCTGCACTTGGTGTGCTTAACCCTAACTTGTAGTGTCTCAGCCTGGAATACGGGAACATGCCTTTACATGGTTTATTCAGGCCTAGGTTGCCTTGGACTTTGCATCAATTCTATCATATGGAAGGGTAATACGAATGACTGGGCTCCTGTCTGGTGTGATATCTGTGAGTTTGAAAAAGTGTTTTACTGAGATATCGAAGCCACTGATTGTATTTTTCCAGTTACAAGAGTCTTAGTCATAGGCAGCTTTGGACTTCCAGCAGCTTCGCTCTGTGTCAATCGCCGCATTTATCTCATTGCTTCAGTGCGAAAGGTCACCATCTCGAGGGCCGAAAGGCGGCGCCAGGTGGCGGCTGATCTAGCAATTGGTCTTGGCCTTCCTATGATCTTATTGATCTTGCGTGAGAATCTCGTATCTATACTCAAACAACCAAGCAACATCTCGAATTTATTTCAGGATATGTTTATCAAGATGTGCGATACCTCATTCTTGAAGACATTGGATGCATCAACTCCATATACCAGTCCTGGGTTGAAGTCGTCATCAACCCAATTCCTGTTTTTTTATTTGATGTCATCTCTCTTATATACTCCATCTTGACCTTCTGTGCCTTCCGCAGAATCCGTGCCCAGGGCAGGAGTTTCTCATCCATTCATTCTGACTTGACCAACAGCCGCTACATTCGCCTCATGTCCCTTGCGGCAATGGTTGCGATTTGTTCGATAGCATTCCAGTCATGTATTCTATCGGTCAACTTGACCAGAGGAATCTCACCGTGGATCAGTTTCAAGAAATTTCATGCCAGTATCTCTAGTGTGCCCAAGTTCTCAGCTCACCAATGGCGCTCCGCTCCGGATGGTGCTTCCACTGAACTCGGTCGGTGGTTATGGGTTATTTGTGCTTTGTTTTTTTTTGCCTTCTTCGGCTTTTCTGATGAAGCCGTGAAGCATTATCGCTATGCCACGAGTTTAGCTGGGAGCTATGTTGGAGTTTCTTCTCAGATTTTTGGCAGTCATTCCTCATCTTCAAGGTATGTCATCTCATCAATTATCTTGATCATCTGTTTACCATAGTAGGTCCAAGGGTGATGTTGAATCATGCTCGGGCTCACATCGAGGCTCTATGCCTGAATTTTCCGTGGAAAAAGCTATACGCAAAGAATTTCCCGCCTCCGACATGGAGAGTTCTTATGCACCTAGCACGTTGTCATCTCCCCCTCCTAAACAAAAGTGGATGTTCTTCAACGGCATCTCCGATTCTTTGAAGAAGAAATCCAACCAAGAGCTTCTCAAATCGAATTCCCAGTGCAACGAGGCTATCCTTCCTGATGCCAGTCGCATTCTCCCTGGTAGATCCAGCGATAATATCTCGGTAACATTTACTTCGTTCGCCAGCGAATCCACGGACACGCGCTCAGGAGCCATGACGTCTGTTCCGGTTGATCCCCACGGACATACTCATGGTATTGTTTAGGATTTTTGATTCCCTGTATTTCTCTGTGTCAGCAGGAGGTCAGCGATGACCCCCTTTGTGTTTATTTCTTCAGATTCTTTTCAACTGTAGCCCTAGTTTTCCTTTCATACTTTTGATATGTATGATAGCAGTGGCAGCGATCACTGCAGAATAGATGTTTTGCCAGCCGTAGCATCGACTGACGATGATCAAGGTCATTACGAAGGGTGCTCAAATCCTATAGGAAATTGCCTATTTTCAATAACTCTCTCACATCTTTCATGCGTGTCCCAAAACCCTCCGATGGTGAGAACATTGAAAACATGTGAAAAACTAGCCACTTTAAGAAGCCTGGAGAACCCAGCAATGCTATTCCGGGAACAATAGCACAAATACAAGAACTCATGCCAACAATCACAGAACTGTTGCAAGCAAAATAGAATCGAAAGGAATCCCATGTCAGGACACACGTGAGTCATAGATCAATCAGCATAGCCTCCTTTCTCTCCTCATTCTGCATGACCCCACTATGTATCGTCGTATCGTACATCGGTGCGACAGTCGGCACATGTGGAAATTGGGGAAGACTGCTCGGTACTTCTTGGTGCTGATGCTGTTGTTGGAGAGGTCGCTGCTGTTGATGGTAAGGGGATTGAATTTGATGCAGTGTAGGCTGGAAACCTGGATGAGCGACTGTGCTGCTTCTTCGCAGGTGTGCACCTTGCTGATGTTGAGACGTCGATGCGTAGCTTACTGGCGGCCAATGATGTGTATTCTGCGATGACATTTGAGACTGAGATTGAGATGTAGAAGCTATCGCTGCCATCGATGGAGGTGCCGGAGCATAAGCCTGGTTCTGTGGATGATGAGGAGCGGATGCAAGCGACTGTGACCTCCGTTGCATCGGAGGCGAGCCTACAGATTGTGTGGCAACGACTGGGCTTTGAGGCTGGTTGTGCCGCTGCATAAGTTGCTGAGGTGAAAGAGCATATTGCTGAGGGCTTATTTGTGATGTAGGTGGTACTGGTATCCATTGGTTGTACTTATTTGAGGAGGAAGGTATTGTTTGTTGTTGCAATGGTGAAGAACAATGGCGAACTTGGTCTGTCAAAATTGAATCATATAATTTGACAGCTTGCGAGAGCTTGTCATGCATATCTGTTAACATCTCTGAATGCATCCAAGTAAGCCCAAGATGATCGCAAACTTCATGAACAGTCACTCACTTTCCTTCCTACCAGCATCATCCACGCTGAGTGCAAGTCTTGGTCTAAGGCTATTCGCCTTCTCGTATAATTCCGTGACCGCAGGGTACCTCGATAAATCCCTCCCACCATTAGCTTCCACGTGTTCTACGGTTTGGTTGAACGTCAAGATTGCATCAGTCTCCAACGGCTCCAGATCATATGTTGGTAGCTTCGGAAGCACTGGTCGTGTTGGTGTTTGTCTATGCATCTGCACTAGTTCCTCCTGCTGCTGCTGTTGCTGCGTAAAATCCTGTTGATAGGAGTAGGAGGCAGGTTCCGTCTTCGTCGGTATCTCCGACGGGGCACTTGGCTTCGGGGCGTTCGCTTCCCGTAAACTGGCCTCAATCGCAGCTTTCAAGTCCGGATCATCTTCGTCATCCATAGCTTTTCTATCTGGGTAGAGAGACCGATGTTCAACGATGGGAGGTTCCGAGGGCTGCCAACTTGAAGGGGTGGAATAGGAAGCTGTGTACCCGCGCGGAGGATTCTTGGCTTCTTGTAGTGAAATATCAATAGCACGCTGGAGTTCTGCATCTGCAAGTTCTTGTGCGGATTTATGACGTGAGTTGGGAACGCTGTTCGTTGAGCGGTGTTTCTTGTCACTGGTAAAAGCCTGAGCTGCGAAGCCAAGAGAGGGACGAAAAGTGTGCGTACGGTCTATCCGCTTTACGAGTCAATCTGTTGTAGCAACCATCGCAGACACGAACTTCCTGCGTGATACCAAAATGGGGTAAAGGAAGTGACTTGGAGGAGCATTGTTGATCAAACACTTGACCGCAGTTCCTACAGTGATGTTTGCGATTTGTGAAGGTGAAAGGGACTCGACATCGAAGACAGAGGTCAGAATCTATCCACTCGGGAGCCGTTTGTGTATCGACCATAGCTGAGTTGGCTACAGCCAAGTCCTTTGGAGGGAACTTGTATCCTGAAACTGAAGAGTGAGAAGGGAGGGCTAGGGAGTGGGAAAGGAAGACGAGCCTTCTTGTTGAAGATTCTTGTAAGCCTGTTCGACATAGCGTAATGAATTTCTCCCTTCAAATGCGACGGTCCAATTCTGGATCAGACGAAGGATGCTACTCTTGACCTCATGGTTGAGTCCTGGGATTTTGAGTATCGACACAAGATTGTCGATAAACTCGCGCGACGCCACTTCAATGAGAAAGTGATCGCCGCCGTTCTTGACGCAGACGTCGGTTAGCTGAACCAAGGTTAGAACGGAGAGACAATGACGCAGGAAGTAGAAAATACGGTGAGAGCCAAAAGCTGGACATTTGGATTTTTGTGGTTCAAGCGACGCTTCAGCGCGCGCATCGCATCCTTGGCTGAGGCAGCTTTAGACCGAATTTGATCGCATATCTCGAGATTCAGAGCCATGTCTTCCGTCCCAGCTGGGGTGAGTTCCGAGGTGGCCTTGTCTGTTCCATCGTCAGCCAGCACAGCAGATAAATATTTTATGCGACACAGACCCACTGCACTATCGAGCTGAGACGCTCCCCACAACCATGCGCTCAGCCCGGACATGCTGGCTTTGGAGAGGCTGGGCTTGTACTGCTTGGCTTAGTCAATCCGCTGACTAAGCACTACCGATAGCTCGGGCAAGAAAAAACCACACACTGTGTGCTGCACAGGCCTTGGAAATAGTAATATCCAGCAGCAACAACACCCTGTCCTCTGCCTTGCCTGGCTTGTTGTTCCTTGACAAATGGGAGTGACGGAGTCAACATCATGTGACATTCGAGTGGCTGTGTACCGACTGACCTGGAGCGGAGTCGAAAATTGCCATCGCTGGTTGTCCCTAACCACCACGCATCTCAACAGTCTCGACTCAGTTGGCCCATCTACTGCCCTCAGTGCTTCTGCCTGTCTGTTACTGGGTCAATCTGTACTCTCGCGCTTTTTGGGTCGCCAGTCTACCAAAGCCACATAGCTTCTACAAACCCCAGTTCTTGGCCTTTGACGCGCCCAGCGGTACCCAAAATCCATTGTGGAACTCTTTTTACCGCCATATCGCACATTTTAAATATTTCTCTGGTCGTTATACTTTTTTATCTAGGTTTTTTCCCTCGCCGCGTCGCATCCCCTAGTTTATCATGCTTGGCCACCAGTTTGCCTTTTCAGCTGCTCCCGGTGCGGAAAGTGAAGGAGGTGCAGTTCGGCATCCTTTCGCCAGAGGAAATCGTACGTGGCGTCCACCCACATGATCCGTGTTCTCATTGACAAATTCTTTTTTTGTTTTACTAGAAAGCTTACTCGGTCGCAAAAATTGAACATCCTGAAGTTATGGATGAGACAATCCACAAACCCAAGACGGGCGGTCTAATGGACCCTCGAATGGGAACAATAGATCGAAATTTCAAATGCCAGACGTGTGGAGAGGGAATGTCTGAATGTCCTGGTCATTTTGGCCATATAGAATTGGCGAGGCCGGTTTTCCATCCTGGTATGTTTTTTTTTCATATGTAGCTCTTCATTCTGACCCTCTCCCTGCTCAGGTTTCATCGTCAAAGTGAAGAAAGTTCTGGAGTGTATATGTGTAAATTGTGGGAAATTGAAGGCCGATATCGTGAGTCGAATCTTTCCTCTGCTCGTTTCGCACCCCACCATCCCAATTTTCTGGGGGCTCTCTCCACTCATCCTGGAGAACCCCAAGCCCGCACCACGCTTAGTCCCTTGAACTATTTCAAGGGTGTCCTTCTACCCGCTGCGGGGGAGTCGTGACGCGCGTTTTCGGTCGCTTGATCGCCGCGTCTTATCCCATTGCAATCCGCACGGTGCTTGGTTGGAAACGAGGTTGCGGGTGAAATGGGGGGCTGAACGAGGAGTGTGAAAACATCCTCTTTGTTTATCTGGTTGGAATACGCCGGCCCATCTCTACTGTGACGCAGCGTGAGATGTGTGTCGTTGGTTTGGATTTGCTGCTCGGCTCGTCGGGTGTTGCGCTTTATTATTCCATGACATAGTCCCCATGTTGGACGACTTTTTTGCCCTGTAGACACTCATACTGACTTTGATCCGCATATATTTCTGTCGGTAATTCACATTCAACTCGACGATCACTTCGCCATTCTTCACTTTAATAAGTCGGATCCGAACTTCGCCGACAAAATTCGTCATATACGTGATCCAAAAGCCCGTATGGCCGTAGTCTGGGCCCATTGCAAGTCCAAAACAGTCTGTGAGGCTGATGAGGTCAAGGATGAAGGTGCAGACCCTGAGAGTGATGAACCGAAAAAAGTTCATGGTGGTTGCGGCCATCATCAGCCACAGATCAGGAAAGAAGGCCTCAAACTTTTTGTTCAGTATAAGAAAGCAAAGGATGATGACGACGTGGGTTTTTCAGTTCATTATCATGACTGCCTACCCATATTCTCGAGACTAGGACGTGAAATCTATGCAACCGGATAAGCGGGTCATTACTCCTTCTGAGGTTTACACTGTCTTCAAGAAGATGACTGATTCTGATCTTCATCTCCTGGGACTCTCGGAAGAGTATGCCAGGCCGGAGTGGATGATCTTGACAGTGATGCCAGTGCCGCCACCACCTGTCCGTCCGAGTATTGCGGTCGATGGCGGTGCCATGCGCAGTGAAGATGATTTGACATACAAGCTTGGTGATATCATTAAAGCCTCCGCAAACGTTCGTCGTTGTGAACAAGAGGGTGCTCCAGCACACGTTATCTCTGAGTTTGAACAGCTCCTGCAGGTGCTTTGTGCTGTATGATTTTACGTTATCAGATTCCTGACTCATATGGTCTATCAGTTTCATGTGGCTACATACATGGACAATGATATAGCCGGTATTCCTCAAGCTCTTCAAAAATCTGGTCGACCCGTTAAAGCCATCCGTGCCCGTCTAAAAGGCAAAGAAGGTCGCCTTCGTGGCAATCTTATGGGTAAACGTGTTGATTTCTCTGCACGTACTGTCATTACTGGTGATCCAAACTTGGAACTGGATGAAGTCGGTGTTCCGAGAAGCATTGCAATGAATTTAACTTTTCCTGAGCGCGTGACGCCGTATAATATTGCTTATTTACAGGAATTGGTCAGGAATGGTCCGACGGCCTATCCAGGCGCGAGATATGTTGTGAGAGATACTGGGGAGCGCATAGATTTGAGGTATAATAAGAGGGCGGATGCATTCTTACAATACGGATGGGTCGTAGAGCGGCATCTCAAGGATGGAGAGTGAGTTTTCTGGTCTTTTGTAAGAGCTGTTTGCTCATGCTTCAATTCCTAGTTATGTGCTTTTCAATCGTCAACCGAGTTTACACAAAATGAGTATGATGAGTCACCGTGTCCGTCTGATGCCCTATTCTAGTAAGTTTCTTCTCAATCATTTTATCATCTGCATTGAACTGCCAAACAGCCTTTAGATTGAACCTTTCCGTGTAAGTATAAGCGTGGGATGTGATGGTTTCTCACTTCGTTCTCATCTGCCACTAGCACGCCTCCATACAATGCTGATTTTGACGGCGACGAAATGAATATGCAGTATGTTTTTCAGACTCTCTTTGATTTGCTCTATGTTCAATCTCGTGTTAGTATTCCACAGAGTGAGGAGACGAGGGCCGAACTCTCGCAGATTGCATGGGTTCCTCGCCAAGTAAGCAATCTATTGCCATCTCCGAATACTCAAGCTCATCTCGCTCTAGATCATCTCTCCTCAGGCAAATAAGCCTGTCATGGGTATTGTGCAAGATACGCTATGCGGTATCCGCAAGTTCACTCTGCGTGACTGTTTCTTGGACTGGAATCAAGTCCAGAACATACTTCTCTGGGTACCTGAATGGGATGGCAATATTCCTATACCTGCCATCCTAAAGCCCAAGCCTCTTTGGACCGGCAAGCAGATACTGAGTATGACAATACCTCGTGGTATCAACATTTATCGATCCCCTGATCCGAAGTCTTCGAATCCTGTTTTCGACGATGGCATGCTTATTGAGAACGGTGAACTAATATTTGGTATTGTGGACAAGAAAACCGTTGGTGCTACACAAGGCGGTCTTGTTCATGTTGTCTTCCGCGAGAAAGGTCCGGAAACCACTCGACAACTATTTACTGGTCTACAACGTGTCGTAAATTATTGGCTCTTCCACAATGGCTTCAGTATCGGTATCGGCGACACCATTGCTGACGCTAAGACGATGTCTTACATCACTCAGACGATTGTAGATCGTAAATCTCAAGTCGCAAGGATCATCGACGATGCCACGCACGATCGACTCAAGCCCAAGCCGGGTATGACGATTCGCGAATCCTTCGAAAGCATGGTCGAACGTGAGCTTAACTTGGCTCGTGACCAGTCTGGTCAATACGCTCAGAAACACTTGAAAGAAGACAACAATGTCAAGCAAATGGTGGTAGCTGGGTCGAAGGGTTCGTTTATCAACATTTCGCAGATGTCGGTGTGTGTCGGTCAACAATCAGTTGAAGGTCGTCGGATTCCTTTTGGTTTCCGCCATCGCACGTTACCGCATTTTACAAAGGATGATTTCAGTCCAGAGTCGAGAGGATTTGTGGAGAACTCTTATCTTAGGGGGCTTACACCGCAGGAATTCTTCTTCCACGCTATGGCCGGCCGTGAAGGTCTGATTGATACTGCTGTCAAGACTGCAGAGACAGGTTACATCCAACGTCGCTTGGTCAAGGCACTCGAGGACGTCATGGTTAGTTATGATGGAACAGTTCGCAACTCTCTCGGTGATCTCATCCAATTTATATATGGTGAAGATGGCATGGATGGTGCTTTCATCGAGAAGCAGACTATAGAGACTTTTGGTCTGAATGACAAAGAGTTTGAGCACAATTATCGTGTTGACGTCACCGACCCTGCTGGTGGATTCCTGCCTGGTGTCCTTCAGATCGGTATCGACGACTCCTCACTTGATCTCCAGTCCAAGCTCGACCAGGAGTACGAACAGCTTGTTCAGGATCGCCAGATCCTTCGCTCATTCATCTTCCCTCGAATCTCCACCACGCAACCACATTATCTCCCTGTTAATCTTCTTCGTATCGTCCAGAATGCCTCCCAAATTTTCCACATTGATCGCCGTAAACCAAGTGACCTTGAGCCCGCATATATTGTCGACAGTGTTCAGGAACTTGGCAAACGCCTTATCGTTGTTCGTGGTAACGACAATTTGAGCCATGAAGCTCAGGAAAATGCCACGTTGATGTTTAGGATGCACATCCGAGCGACATTCGCCGCTCGCCGCGTTCTGGAGAAGTTCCACCTAACTCAAGAAGCATTTGATTGGGTCCTTGGAGAAGTTGAGTCAAAGTTCAACCAGTCCATCGTTCACCCCGGAGAGATGTGTGGTACTCTGGCTGCACAATCCATTGGTGAACCTGCCACCCAGATGACTCTCAATACCTTCCATTATGCTGGTGTGTCGAGTAAAAACGTTACGCTGGGTGTACCACGTCTGAAAGAGATTATCAACGTTGCGACAAACATAAAAACGCCTTCTCTTACTATTTGTCTCGAGCCGGAAATCGCTCGCTCTACTACACTCGCAAAAAATGTCCAACAAGAGTTGGCATATACTTCTCTCCGGACTGTCACTGCTGCTGTCGAAATTTGGTATGATCCCGATCCAAGCACAACTATTATCGAGGAAGATTCTGTCTTCGTTGAATCATTCTTCGCCATCCCTGATGAAGAGATCGAGTCCAAGCTTCATTTGCAGTCTCCCTGGCTACTGCGTCTTGAACTTGACCGCGCCAAGATGATCGATAGGAAGCTTAGTATGCACTATGTCGCTAGCAGAATTGCGGAGAGTTTCAAGACCGATTTGTTTGTAATCTGGTCCGAAGATAACTCAGATAAACTCGTCATCCGTTGTCGTGTGTTGGGCAGTCCGGATAAAGATGATGAGGGCTATGGCACTGTTGAAGAAGACATCTTCTTGAGGCAATTGGAGAATACTATGCTCAACTCTATCAGTTTGCGTGGTGTGAAGGGGATCAATAGGGTATTTTTGACGAAAGCGGATCAGGTTGCCATCTTATCGGACGGTAGCATTGTGAGTAACGAGGAGACAAAAGAGTGGGTGTTGGAGACGGATGGTGTCAATCTGAAGACGGTCATGTGTATCGATGGTGTCGACTTTACTCGAACGTACTCGAATAGCTGCGTGGAGATTTTCAATGTGCTGGGTATCGAGGCGGCCAGAGCAGCTATCATGAAGGAATTGCGAAGTGTCATTGAGTTCGATGGTTCTTATGTCAATTTCCGCCATCTTGCTTTACTCTGTGACTTGATGACTCAGCGTGGCAGCCTCATGGCCATCACCCGACATGGAATCAACCGGGCTGATACGGGGGCTTTGATGAGATGCTCGTTCGAGGAGACCGTCGAAATTTTGATGGAAGCTGCAGCTGTTGGCGAAAAGGATGATTGTCATGGTATTGCCGAAAATGTCATGTTCGGGCAAATGGCCCCTATGGGCACTGGGGCGTTCGAGGTTGCACTTGATATTGACATGCTCAAAGATGCCATCGTCGATCATAGTTTGCCAGTTCAGTCGATGCTCGCTGCACATCTTGACGATGGCATGACTCCTGGACAAGTAGCAATGACTCCTTATGATACTAATTCCCCGATGTGGCATGATGGTATGTTCAAGGGTGAATCGGCCTCTTTTACTCCTCTTGCTTCGAATGGTAGCGATGATGCAGCAAATTTCCAATACCTTGGATTTGGTCAAAGTCCTCTCGGAGCTGGTGGGATGTCACCCGCAAGGCCCGGATACAGTCCAAGCTCACCAAATGCTTACTCGCCGACTTCACCCAGTTTTGTTCCACAATCACCCTATGGAGGCGCGACATCACCCTTTGGCACGTCTCCTTATGCCACATCGCCATTTTACGATCGAAGCAGGGGTCCAACGTCGCCAACATATTCGCCAACCTCGCCTGCTCTCAATCTCACGTCGCCTGCATACTCTCCGACTAGCCCACGATATTCACCGACTTCGCCGTCGTTCTCTCCTACCTCACCGCGTTATAGTCCACAATCACCTTCATTTAGCCCAACTTCGCCTCGTTACTCACCCACCAGTCCCTCATTCAGTCCTGCTTCACCCAGATGTGTGTTTCTCTATTCACTGCTCTGGATATATTACTAATAGCACCTCTATGATCTAGACTCTCCAAGTGAGTTATAGTTGCAATACATGGTGTATCATATTGACATTTACCCAGCCTCTCCTCGTATGAGCCCTTCTTCTCCAAAATATTCTCCCACTTCTCCTATGGCTTCACCGTCATCTCCCAAATACTGTAAGCATCAGATGCCTGTTATCCTTGATCACCGGTTGACACTCTTGATAGCTCCAACGTCGCCTGCCTATTCGCCTGCCTGTAAGTATTGGTTGTCTCTCGGGTACAGTATCTATCTAAGAACTTTCTATCTATAGCTCCTGCATACTGTAAGTGTGATCTCAAAGATTCCACCTACCCGTGCCTTATCATCCCTTTCAGCTCCTACTTCCCCGGCATACAGTCCAGCGTCACCTCAATGGTCTCCTACAAGTCCATCGCAAAACGGAACGAGCAGAAACCATCAATACCGATCGAACCCTTCTTGGGACTGAAATGTTGGAAAGTTTTGCTTTTCGTTTCACATGCATCACATCTATTTTTTTATGCACAACTCTTGTAGAATATTATACTCTACTATTAAGATCTCGTTAGCTGATTTTGTCCATCGTGTCCTACGAATGTGCTTTCCTTTCGGTGGATATTCAGATTCATAGGCGGTCGATAATATAACCTGTCCTTGATCCGTTGTTGTCTTATATAATCCAGCTACTCGGTTTCCTCAACTAGTGATCCTTCTTCTGACTTTATGGTGAAGCCTGCAGTCAATACAACACTATCACCGCATGAAGAGTGCGTGTATGTTACTGCCGAGGATGGCACGCTGAGTAAGACGCGTGTTACTCCCAACCTTTCAAACATTTTGTGACTGATATACCAGAATATGCTTCTATCCTCCAGAGAAGGGAGGGCCAAGTTTATGTTCATTATATCGACCAGGACAAACGACTAGACGAATGGGTGGATGAAACAGACTGTAAACCTGTTGACAAGGATATGGAAAAGAACGTGCCAACCTCACGAAAACGAAAGCGCCGCATGCTTGAGTCTAGTCGACCAAGCTTGTGCGACATCCAGTTAGCTCCAGACAGAGAACTCTCCGCAGAAGATCTTGATATTAAACAGCATAAGCAAATAACGGCTCAACGCAATTTCGAAACCGTCCATTTTGGCAACTACCAGATCAAAACTTGGTACGTTTGCTCGTGCCCTTTATTGACTTTCCCAACAAGTTAGCTAGGTACTTCTCACCATACCCAATCTCTGACGAAGAAGAATCACAACATTTAAATCGCTTAGGACCGCGGATCCCTGGAGTTTCGCGTACTACTATTCGATCACACGGCAGAACCTCTGAACTTCTAGCGGGTGGTTTACATCGACATAGTAGTGATGGGCGCAAGGCTGATCTCTATGTTTGCGACATGTGCTTCAAGTACATGACTGATTCAGTGTCTTGGGAGGTTCACAAGGTGATTGAACTTGAGCTGGTCAAGCCTGACACTAAATTTGTCCGAAGCGTGGATGCACTTTCAAATGTCCGCCAGGTCGCAAAGTCTACGAACGAGGACAACGTATAATTTGGGAAGTAGACGGTGCTGAACAAAAGGCATGAAGCCCTCATCAATGCTTAGCGCTTGAGGATCTAACAAAAAAGAAATTGGGTGTAGCTTTACTGCCAGAACTTGTCTCTGTTCGGGAAGCTATTCATTGACGTCAAGACGTTATTCTTTGATTGTGATAATTGTGAATCTGACTCATTATTGAATTTTCGTCCCCTTGCCTGACTTGTTTTCAGTTCTTTTTTTTATCTTGACAGAAGGGTCGTCATCTATTCATTCTATGCTTGGATTCTTCTCCAAGGTAAAGCAATCAGTTTAGGATCTGGTCATTTTTCTGAGCGCTATATATATAGGAGAAACTTTCTTACGATGATTATAATCTTGCCTGCATCATGACACTGCCCCCTCATCATCGACAAGGTTTTGGAACATTAATGATCGAATTCAGTGAGAATCCTTCTGGTCAAATAGCGTGGCTTAATTCATGCATGTCTCAGGCTATGAACTATCACGAAGAGCAGGTAAAGTTGGTACACCAGAGCGACCGCTCTCAGATCTCGGTCTCCGCAGCTACCTTCAGTTTTGGGTATCTCACCTTGTCCGTTTCTTCCGGTACGGGATACGTGTCTTACCCCCGTCTACATGGTATGCTCAACAGGTTCCGGTTACAGATGTGTTCTCTCTGTTCTTCCCCTAGAGTCTGAACGTATTCGAACCGTGGGTAACTTGCCTGACCTAGCTCAGTATCAGTTTGGGGAAATCGCCTCAAAGCGGAGAAAACGAGGCAAGGGTAGAGATGACGATAATTCAGACTGGCGGAATAAATGTGATGGTAAGAGCTGGTTCCCTTTTCGCGCTATTTGAAAGTTTCAAGTCCCTGCAGATGCGATGTTTTCAATACATCGAATTTTTGAGACTGTTCAACGAAAAGATGGTGCCGCCGAAATTCATGTCAGTGTGCAGTGTACACTGGCTGATATTGCACGGGCAACGAACCTCCGTGTCGAGGATGCCTCGTTTGCTATGAATGAATGTGGACTTTTGATGCGGCGTTTCACTCAGGATGACGAAGAGACAATCGTAATCACCAGAGAGGCAGTGGAGAAGGCTGCAAAAGAGCTCAATGTGAGGAGTCCTTGGTTACGAAAGGACTGTATATTATTGGACAGCTCATAACTCTATTACATTTGGCGATTAATTATTGTTCATTGGGAATGCTAAAGCAAACTATTTGAGTTTATTAAGCTCCAAAATATTCTGCATCAGCCCACGAACCCCAGGCTGCAAAATCATTTGCCAACTGTTCATGTTCTACGACGACCGCCGTCTTCTTCATCGGACCCAATGGTGGAGTACTGTATAGCTTCTCGATTACACCTTCAACGGACGTCGAGGTGATCAGTAATAATTTTGCCCGAGGCTTCAGGACCTGGCGAAGGGTTTGGCAAAGATTGGCATTGGTCACCTGAAGTTATATCATCTGCTTGGTATGATGATATGAACCATCCAAAAGAAAACTAACCTCGCTGAGAAAAGGTGGGTCAACGACTGCTAGATCGAAAGATTCCTTGAGTTGGACTGGGAAATTGTCGGGCTCGTCCAGATCGTACGGAACATATTGCTCAGGTGCAAGAACCGCGAAACGCTGGTCCAACTCTAGTAGATGTGTGTTTGCTCGAGGGTGTAGATGATGGAAAGCTACAAACGCAGTGGGTGAACAAATGAACGCAATTGATGCATCCAGCGAAGGTTCGAGCTTATTGATGAGGTTTGCTAGATAATTAGCAAAGGATGTGCTGTACCTAAAAGAAAGGTCAGATAATGCTTCTGGCTGAGGGCACTGCCCTGCTATTTATGGTTTTTGGCTTATGTGGCCCTCAGCGATCCATCGGACAAGGAGACTCACCAAAATTGACTAAGTTGCCAATCCTCTACAAATACAGAACGATACTCATCGACGTTCATCATGGGTTTTTCTCCACTTCTTGGTATACTATTACTTTTCTGAAGGCCAGCAATTTCGCCAGCTTCTTGTTCAGCTATCAACTGCTGGAATCTTTGTTCTTCGTCTGACTTGTCTGTCAGAAAGTCATCTAGGAGAGCAAGGGTTGCAGGATTTAATACTAGTGGAGATCCAGAAAAATTGGAACGAGGGGAATCTGGGACGCCGATGTCAATCGCCTCTAGCATGTTGAGCGTAGACCGTCTGAGGGAGCACAGATGTAGGTATTAAGCTAGATTCCAATCCTGCTAGAATCGAGAAATGGGGATTATGTGCTCTTTGGAATACTGTAAAACTGTCGCTCGGTTGCAGTATTCAAGGTATAGGAGAACTTTTTTTTGATGAAATTAATCCGGAAATACATGTGGAGTGCGAAAACAAATAGGCCTGAGGCCTGAGGCGAACTTATTGCCTACACGGAATGGTTCAGATAGCATTTTCCAATGAGTTTTTTGTTTTTCGAGCTTGACCAGAATCCCTGGAGATGAATCATGATGTGATTGGTCGATAAAATAAGTCTTAGACTCCTCTCTCGCTGCAATGTCAATAAAACAACGCGTTGTAGTCCTGATCTCTGGCTCGGGTATGTTTCGCAACAAGTCCAAATTTCATAGACTGATCTTCAACCAGGTACGAATCTCCAGGCTCTTATCGATTCACAAAATACATCTGCCTTACCCAATGCTGAAATTGTCCTTGTACTCTCAAATCGAAAAGCTGCCTACGGCCTGACTCGGGCTTCGACTGCGAATCCCCCCATTCCAACGAACTATCTTGCTTTACAACCGTACCTCAAACGGAACCCTGACAGGACAAGGGAAGACTACGACGTAGAAGTTGCACGGATCATTGTGAATGCTAAACCCGATCTCGTGGTTCTTGCTGGTTGGATGCATATCCTCAGTGAGAGATTCATTGAAATTATGGAAGGGCGAGTGACTTTAGACCACTCTGAAAAACCCACAACACCCATCCCTGTAATCAACCTCCACCCAGCCCTACCTAGTGCGTTTGACGGTGCGAACGCAATAGAGAGAGCATACGAGGCATTTATGAAGGGAGAGATTAAATACACAGGGTGTATGGTTCATCGCGTGGTCAAGGATGTGGATAGAGGAGAACCAATCATCGTCAGGGAGGTTGCTATTGAAGAAGGAGAATCCTTGAAGGCTTTGGAGGAAAGACTGCACGAGGTTGAACATGAGATTATTGTGCAGGCCACGAAGAAGATTCTAGAGGGGTACGTGGTACAATATTTTCTACTAAGGATGGTTTCGATGATGTATTGTAGATTGGTGTAGGAATTGTCATTCAAGTTGTTCATAGTTTAAAAACTCGTATTCGAGATTTCCTTCCCAGCCTCGACAGGCGCTTAGAGGTATGGGATTCAAGTTGGACTTTGCCACAAAGACCACAAACCTCGATGATCGCTCCTGGCATTCACTTGCGGCCAGGATCGGTAATTTTAATCCTTTCTGTTTTCGTTGGCTGTACATCCGGAATACGATGATATTTCGTTCCTCGCATGCTTCTTCTCTATCCTGCCTAATCGCACTGAGACTGAACAATTGCTTTCCACAGATCCCTAGTTTGTACTTCCAACCAAAAATAGAGACAAAGCCGTCTCAATTGCTCTGTGGGCTATCGCAGACAGTTTGATGATACAGGGGAATTTGATGATGGACAACCAATGTTGTTCCAATCTGGGAGGTACAGTAAGAATAAACCCGAGTTTATTCTCTGAAAATCAGCCAACATAACTTTTTGATTACCCAAATTTGCATTGTGTATTATGTTGTACATTCCGATGATGTTTTGCTTACTTTGTTAAACCAACTCATACTCACCTCGGGTGCCCTTGGTCTAATATTTGTTTAACTCCCTCAATCCCAAAGATGTCTTCCGTCATCGTCTCTTCAAATCCCAATATAGTTGTCACTGAGACCCTCAGTCTAAGCTTGCCGATTTATGTAGATCATTTGCGACAGACACATTACATTTGTAAGAAATAATTTTACTACCTCTCTTTGGATAGCTAAAGGCGATCCTTTATATGTCAGAAGATGCCCGTAAATGCTATCAAATAGATATAGTGAACCTGACGAGGGTTGATAGGACATTGAGCGCGAAATCCAGCAAGGCGTAGCCAATCCATGCCCATGAGCAAACGCGTGCGTAGCTGTTTGCAAGTAGGCTACAGTGGCCTGTGGTCCAGGATGAAAAGAGAATTAGAGTTCAACGTTTGACAATCACGTCACGTCACATCATTTTCATTGTAAAGGACTTACGTGACGTAATTCCAACCTTCACCATCATCACATACCCTTGCGATACCCATTTCTTGTAATTGTAATGTTAAATTCCGTAAGTACTTGTATACTTCGATTTTCCTTCCATTGAAACCTGACAATCATAACAAAAGTTACCAAAACCGCCACTTCATTTGTCGTGCTCGGAATCAGAGCGGATAGCACCGCGATTGGAAATTCCATGCTTTGAGCGTCTCTCATTCTCTGTATGAGATGTCTGATCTACGGCGGACGGTGATTCACACTGCTACTAGCGCGTATTCTCTGGCATTTTTGAAGAGAGAGACCATTCGGTCGAATCGGCAGACGGCATCAGTGTGCATAGTAATGCACAAGTGAGCTTGTTCTGTATTATCCCTTGTCTCGTATTGACGCAAGCAGAACTGGAAAGGTGCTCAGGACGCCACTACAGAATGGGAGGCTGACGAAAATGGGCATGTGCGTAGATGCCAATGACTGCTTTGAGGTTGAGAATCTTATCTCGCATAGAACTTGCCTCCAGAGTATCCATCTACCCGCCATACCTTCTCTCAGCAGACGCAGATCCATGGTTACGATTTCTATCAAGGCTCATTCACATCGCCACTATCCTCAATTACAAGCCTCAGTGACATTCCACCTCTCTCAGATTTTTTGATCGACCCCATATCTCTCAAGGTGGGCACGGGAGTGTGCATAAGGCGCTCTGATGGACGACTCTACACTATTAAAAAAAGGTCACAAACACGACAGGCATGGTCCGAATTGAACATACTGCTGAAGATTAGAAAAGCCCACGTTCCCTTCGCTCCCCTCGTGCACTGGACATATGAAAGAGACCAGTACATATATCTCATAAGTGTGAGCTCCTTGGTCTTTCCCGTTGGATCTTTGTTCTTATTCTACCTCAAGGAGAATTATCCGACTGGATCCCTTGCTGACACTATAGGACATTATGGTGCATTTAGGCCCTTGGACGTATTTTTCTACGCCTGCGAATTGGTTGGTACTCAATTAATCATGAAATGGATGTTAGCTCTTTATAACGCTCCCCAGTTAATTGGTTTACGTTTTCTTCACGATATCGGAATTGTCCATCGCAATGTATCTCCCGAAACGGTCATCTTTGACAGAAGAGGCCATCTTATTTTGTCTGGAGTAGAGAACGGTATTGACCTGCGTTCCCGCACCGAGCATTTCCTTGATTTTACTAAGAGTAACGATAAACGTTATCAAGCTCCTGAAATCATGCTTGGCTGGAGTCATAATGACTTGGTTGATTCATGGTCTTTTGGAATGGTAATATTTTTCATGTTCCGGGGAAAAGTGAGGGTTTTTGGGCCATGTCGCAACATCACTGATTCTGGACAGCACGTGTTCTTCGAAGAAGCTCAAGATTTTACGGAATGCTCGAGTAAAGATATCAACGAAATCATCATTGAAGGGCTTCATGCTAGTACACAGCGACCTATCAATCCGATTGCCAAAGACTTGATACTTAAAGTAATTATGTTCCATGGATCAACCCTATCAGATACGAATTATATTTTTTAGTGTCTCAAACGTAATCCAGCTATGCGGAAGACCATTCGAAATATCCAACAACATCCATATTTTTCTAATGCGTAAGCTGTCTCTTTGACAACCTGCTTCCTAGCCTTATATCATTGACAGTGATTGGGACATGATTTTGAAGCAAAGCATGCCTGGTAGTTTCTTCCATCCCATTTCGTGCTTTACGCTGATGAATGAATCTAGCCCCCCTCCCACGTGATTTTCTCTCAACTAATGTTATTTGTTCGCCTGTCATACCGAACAGTCCCGCCTGTGAGCAATGCTTTTCACCTCGGGCTGACACATTTAGCCCAGAATCCTGTCAACGATCCTTCGGTCAGGCTGCTCCACAGTTCCTCAAATCACCCCTTGTTGTTCCCAAAAATCTCCTTAGAACGCCTACTGCAATCAATGAATCAGTGATGCAGTCCATCCCAGACAGAGAAACTCAGATTGGTCTCGAACACTTTGGTAGTCCTCATACGATATGTGTTTCTCCGATGCTGGATATGGCCCAGGCACTTAATGAAGATTCTCCTGCCCATAAGGCTAGTTTCTGGGATTCATTAGACTGTGAAGATCGATTGTCCACCCATTCGACATACTCTGCTCTCTCCAACATCAAAGTACCCTTTTCCCGTGCTTGGAACCTACGAAAAGAACGCTCCCTCATTTTCTATCCTCATCAGCTCTTCAGCTTCAGTACTGTCTCCATTCAACAAAAGCTGAAGAGAAGACCGAGATCAGTCGCGGCGCTCAAATGTGCTTCCTACGCTAAACCAATCGCAGACTTGCCCAACCATCTTAGTCAAATCGGAAACGGAATCGGGTATACATACAAGCCCCCAGCCTTATCCCAGCCAATGGTAGCCAAAACAAGGGGTACAAGTTACTCTGATTCTGATACCAGTTCTTGTCCTGTGCCCATAATTTCAAGAGATTCTACTTTTTCGGAGAACACAGTTGCCGTCCCAAATGCCTGTCATGGTCTTTTTCGTAGTCTTAGTATATCGAATTTCTGGACTGGCCTCAAAAATGGTTCTGAGAACGTGCCTGTGGCTACGATGTTGCTACCTCACTCAAAGCGTCACTGCGCCAAAATTCTTGGGAAGACAGACGACATTGAAGAACCTCTAAAATTTTTGATTTCCGGACCTTACAAACAATCAAAAGAGGAGGATTGTGGAATAGAAATAGGTCAACCTTTGGCGGAATCAACGGCATTCTTGTCACCTGTTCTGGAGGCGTCCTCTTCGACAATTTCATGTTCCCCCACCAGATCAGCAACGACAGAAGGCGACGTGCTTACTCCTGAGACACAGGATTTTCCTCCTGCAGTTGTCGTTCGGAAATTGGAGATTGCCGAAATGGAAAGCTCTGAAGAGGCTCATCAATTTTGTCCGGAGTCAACTCTCAGATTGGTCACTCCTATGAACGGGCTCCGATTAGCCCTTGCCGGTGAATCATATCTTCCCTAATTCTTGTCAATTTTGGCTCTTGATGTATTGTTTTGTTCTCTGTGTTCGTATATCTGTTTTCATGCTTTGTTAGCTTTGAAACAATGTAAACATTCGTTCTGTATACAACAACTGGAGCCTATCATCAGTACATGATTAGAGCGAGGATTAAGATCGGCCGGTTATTCGCCCCCAGATTTCTTTACCAGCTCGCTGCCGTTCGTAGGTGGCTTTGCCATCTCCAAGGACCGATTTGTTTTCTATTGCACGTCTACTAAGGTAGGGCATGACTTCTCGAAGGGCACCATATGGAACGTATCTAGGGATGTGACGCTCATGAGGGCATAGCTTCAATACACGTTGTCAGTGTCACCTACTTGATAATGAAAGGTGTAGATGCCTTCGTCCGATTGACAAGATATTGAGTGAGATCGTCGCTCATGCCTACCCTCAGTAGTCAATGTAATGGAACTGAATTTTGTCGTTCAACAGATTCACCATAGAGCTGCGCAATAGCCACCCTTTCAACGGTCCCAGGTTTGATCCCAATTATTGTTCCACTATCCTCAAATCTCTTTTCGTCTAGGAGTGGTTCAGCTAACCCGTTCTTGACAAGTTCTGAAAGAACAAGTTTCGCGCTCTCCCAATTATGTGTCCCAAAAAGAATACCAACACCAGGCATTTTGGTATTCCTGTTTTCTAGACCAGCTGACGGGACAATGCTTTTTACCACATCAGGAAAAACGTATCCTTTCAACCATGATGTCCATGCAGTTCCAAATCTTGTCCATGCAAGGTGAGAAATGTTGCGATTCTTGTCGATGTCTTCGCGAACGGCATTCAGCAACATTCGCACGCACTGGTTATAGCACCTGTCTGTTTCATTTCTCTTGGCCCAGACTGGCGGAAGTTCATCAGGAGAGATAGAAAGGGAGGAACCCTTGGAGTGATGTGCTGCGACCTCGTACGGATGATATGCCCCTCGAACGAGCTTAACCCCAAGTGCAAAATTGTTTTCACGAGCATCTTCTAGAGAAAGGGCGAGGTGGGAAGGTGTCCTGTAGGTTCAAAATGAAAGCAGTGGAATGAGTTAATTATAACGATTAAAAGGAAAATTACCTTCTGAGATAAGCCTGATAGGTGGTATACACAAGGGGCTGCACGGTGCATTGTAAATCCACAAGGTTATTGAACTTACGCATCAAAGCGAGAGCAACTGCGTCAATCGCAGGCTGGTACCAACTGGGTACAGGAAGGTTGTTAACGTAGAGTAGGGTCAATCACAACACACACACCTCGATTCGGCATCAATAATTATCTTCACGCCTCGTCGACGTGCATGTTCACATACCATATCAAGTTCTCCACATAATTCGCGTAAGTCCATAACATCTTCCTTGGAGAGCAACGCTAGTGATGAGGCACCGGGATCGAAAATTATGTCTAGGTCAGTTGAACGAGGACATCCAGGGAATGGGACTGAGTCAGGCTTTAGATTGCGTGACTGAGTAATGTAGTTGGAGAAATTGATAAGGGTTTGTGCATTAGGCACTAGGGCAGTCTGAAAGTTGGAAATTGGCCAGGGGCATTTTGTTACGAAAGGGATCGTCCAAACTAATCAAAGGAGACTCACTATCTTGACGGCGACCCAGGTGCGCCTTCCCTCACCACTTAAGGAGTCCTCAAAATCAGCAGCGACATCGATAGAATGAATCATCTCTTTAATGATGGCTTTGTGTGGAAGCTTGTCTCTAGACACATTGCCATCCTGAGAGGCAGGGTCAACCTCAACCGAATAGGCGAGAAGAGCTCCTTTGTTTGCTCTGCGAAAGGCACGCAGCAGAGGAAGAGTATCTTCGGCAGTATCGCCACCACAGAACTAAGTATACAGCACTATATAGTCCAGGTCTGCATGTTTCATGCAGTGGACATACCTGATTGAAGAATGTCGCTCGAACAGCTGCCTCTGCTATCTGGCGGACACCAGGAATGCTTGTTAAAAAATTGAGTATCTTGGGAGAATATTCCACCATTGGGGATATCGAGCACAATGTAAACACTACATAGGAACGAATAAGATGCCCAAGGGGTTGTCTGGTCACATTCTGCTCTGGATTATCAGCGTGAATGCACCCAGCCGCAAGGAGGAGACCACCAGACACAGCTGCTATTCCAGCCAGCGGTCTGTGTGATCTACGATATGACCAATGTACAATATGACGAAGAGGCAGATGAGAGAAACGGGGAGACATTATTGCTGGGCACGGATCTTCTCAGAACCTAAATATATCTTAAAGCAGTGTCACATGACAAAGGATACTCTGCACGTATATTCACAATTTCTTTCTATCCAACCATGGTCAAACGCAAACAAGCAGACAACGATGATTCCTCTATGAACAGCGATTCTAGCTCTGACTTTGTATGTCTTTATCTTCCTGTTTCAATAATTGTTGACTCAGCAAAGTAGTAGTCTACTGTGAACATCGACTTCGACTTTTTCTCCCCGAACCCCGAGGTCGACTATCATGCAATCAACAATCTCTTACACCAGCTGTTCCAGCAGGATGCGGACTCTCTCTGCACTGACAAACTTACAGACCTCATTTTGTCTCAGCCAGCGATAGGTTCCACTGTCAAAACCGATGGCATGGATAGCGACCCATATGCTTTCCTCACTGTGTTGAACATGCATATCCACCATCAACACCCGTCTATCAAGGCAATTGTAAACTACTGCTTGAAGATCGCAGCTGCTTCTGGCGACCACCAAACTCATGCCTCACTTCGTACCCTCTTTTTTTCCCAGGACCAACAGCATGTTGGACTTGTGATCTCCGAACGTTTGATCAATATGCCAGTCCAGATCGTTCCCCCAATGTACAAAATGCTTGCGGATGAGATTGAGCAAGCAGCATCCAACGTTCGTACGAGTGTATACATATTAGACAGTTATTGAACTGGTCTCTTCTTCCAGAATGAACCATACAATTTTTCGCATTTTTTATTCATCTCTCGAAATTATCATCTCACTCCAGAAGAGGAATCCTCTCTCGTCAATTCCGCTCCTCCTCAGCACTCGAGAGCAAAACCATCTAAAAAATCAAAAACGGCATCTTTGTGTCCCTCGCCAGAACCTCCTGCTGATGGTATCCACCCTTTCCATCTAGAAGATGAACAAATTCGCGCCCTGGCACTTTATTCCCTTGATTACAAATATACTGGTGCTCCGAAAGAACCGAGAGAGAAGCATGGTTTTGGATTGGATTACAGGGCAAGGATGATGGTGGTCCCAACGGAGAATTTCGAACCATTGGTCAACAAGTTAAAAGAGATATACACGGAGCCTTGACCCAATCGCTTCATGTGAATCATGTACGCGTGATTTCGCTTTGGAGAACGAGATGTATTTCCAAGATTACAACCCTATCTGTATAAGCCACTCGAGTCTCGCGATCGGAATATCACTCCTGTATCACTCTTGTCTACTACAAATCCTTTACATGGCATTCATGACAGCAGTGTAAGCGGGTTTGGGTTGATAGTTGTTGTTCCATAATAAAGGAGTGGAACTTGCACGCCACGAGTTCTGACGTAAAATTCATTAGCTCAGAAGACGATGCAATTATCTGAAAGTAAAATGTTACTCACAACATCTGCAACGCCCCAGGTAGTGATGGAAATACAAGCGGGCGTGTTTAGGCAAGCTGTTACGACAGTAACATAGTCATTTGACGCAGCACCGGCAATATCCAACTCAGTGATGGCAATTTCAGTTCCTGCACCAGCAAGGGCAGTAAGAGCAGCTTGGGCACCGCCGGCACCACCAGCACTCAGATGCATCTGGGTACCGATACCGTCTATGAGCTTCTGAGAGCCGTTCGTGCGCTTGACAAGGGAAACCATTCCCTGGACCTTGGCATTGTTGGAGTCGAGATTGAAGTCGTTGATGTAGAGTTTAGCGGTGCTATCAGCGTTACGAGCAGCCTGGAATGCAATGCTAACGAAGGACTAGGTGTTGGCTGTCAACAATATGGATACTCTTCCACAATAATGAAAACATACTTCACCGAGAACGTTGAAGAAGACAGAGGAACTGAGAGAACCATCTTCGTTCAAGATTTCACTGTGAATGGGTGAGAAAATTTATCTCGTGAGGGGCTTAAAACTTCAGACGTACTTACAAACATCCCACTAGCGGATGCAGAAGATAGGTTGATAAGAAATCAAATTAATTGGATGACTTACAGCTGCATCAGATGGTCAGCAAGCATTTCGGCTGAGACCTTGAGACTCACCATAAAGCTTTCCCTTGTACCTTCCAGCAACATTTGCGATGTGATTCTGAATGACAGAGGTCTATCAGATAGCCATGAGAAGAAATAATTTTGAGATGTAAGAGGGACTACCAGGGTAGTTCCATCGCTGATAGAGGAAACCCAAGATGGAAGCTGAGAGTGCCAGACTTGAATTTATTTAGCAGCACCGACATTTAGACGTGTCTATGGGCATACCAAGAGTGTGGCCACGGATCATCTTGCCATTGGACGTAGCCCAATTAACAAGCTGGTCAGAGTTTCCAAAGTTGAACGATCCCCTGCTAGCTATCGCGTTTCAAATATGTCAGTGTGTCTCCATCTCGAACAAACGAGCGATACGCATACGTTCAGTAGCATCCCACTGGATAATTAATCAGTAACCATCGTTTGTCAGTTGAGCCATCGAGATCGTACCTTCATGGAGTTCTCGGGAGTGACAGCGCCAAAATCAGATTTCAGGATAGCAGCATTTGCTGCGATTAATGAGTGTCTCTCTGAGTAGAAATTTTCCGAAAAGCGTACAGGCGATATTGATAGTATTGGGATCAGCAGCAGAGCCCTGAGAAGAGGTGTCAAAAATCAGCCATAAGGTGTTCCTTTTTCAGTCTCACCCAAAACTTCTTGCCATGCGAAACGAAACGACCGTTGAGACCACCAGCAGGTACTCCAGTAGGGGGAGGTTGATTGGAAGTAGTAGTCGAAGAGGGAGGGGCGGTTGTTCCTCCGCTGCCCGTACCAGGCAAACACCTACAAACTTCTCATCAACTGCAACCATAGTTTGAGAAAATGGCCAACATACTGAGAATACCAGTCATTCATGTATGTACAAGTGGTACCAGAAACACCTAGGTGCTTCTGAGCCCGGGCCATCGAACACTCGTCAAGTGAACTCACAAGTAGTCTGTTGTTTCCATCTATCAGCTCATCTAATTAGGGGAGAAGTTGACCATTGCTTACCGGTCCAGTCCACCCAATCCCTCCACCTTGAGAAGGAGAAAACATTAGAAATAGCATGGAAGTAACAATGGAGATAACTGACATTGACCCCAAACTTGTTGTTGAGCAGTAGCCCCTCCAGCCAAGATAGCAAGAAAAACGATGGTAAACAGCTTGTACATTTTGAGAAATCTGACCAAAAGACTTCGTATGAGACTTGTCGATTGAAACTTCGCTACTCCATTCCACGTTTTAAGGCGGATCCGCAACGACAGAAGGCTAACAAAGTATACTGTTTCCGAGCTAAACTTCCGAGCCAGATGCCGAGATTTATTCTGAGAGCTTACCTGTACATATTTACAACTCTGTTGGATGCCTTCTCCGAACGCACTCATGGGTGTTGTCGGTTAAACTTCGTAAATTTCGCTGAGAATCTGTAACTCTCCATAATTGAGCTGAGAAATGGAGAGTTGGGGGTTGATTCGTCTTGACGATCAGAAGGACCATCGAATGTTATCTTCCTCCCAAGCTTGATTTGCGATTGCTTCAAGTTACCGAAGACTCCGATTTGAGTCTAATTGCAAGAGGCTGGGTTCTTAAATGCAGTCTTGAGTTGAGAAAACCCAAGACAGCAGAAAATACACTAGTCGAGGAACGCCTTTTGAATGACATCATTGGCTCTTACGGTCCCGAAGAATGACTCGGGAGATATAAAGACAGTCTCCGTAAGAAATTGTCTCCTGCAGCGATATATACACCGAAGAATTTATTTCTTGTAGCTATATTCTATGCTCGCCCTGAGTCTATAATCTTCGGATCTTCTGGACTTATCGCGGAAAAGACCACGTCACAACAGTCACAACGAACATTTCGTACACATGCTATAATAAGCCCCTATCAAACCTAGTATGTGGCGGTTGCACGAGTCGCCCTATGTCCTTCGATGTATTATTAGATGCTTTTGTTTCATGCTCGACAAGAAGTCTTTTTGTGTCGTGCAATAAGTGACATTAACTGAATATCTTGAGAAGCGAAGTAACTTTCAGTAGGTTAGCTTGAATGATCAAACAACACTGACCATTGAAAATTAAAAACAAATATCCGGTTGAAAATAGCATTTTATGGGCTCCTGCGCGAGTAGAGATAGGCCGTGCCAGGGATATAAGTAGCTATACTGCGAGTCGTAATCAAGGGTGGCCTGCGATGGTGGCCAGGTAGAAAATGAGAGCGCATATGCACACGAGTGTCCCACATTACTGCTGGACTGGGTATCTGGTGTTGTTTCAGTTGGATTTTCGTCAATCTTAAATATCATTTTGTCAACATCAGAACCAAATTCAGTGGATGATAAACTAACACAAGAGTTATGAGCCCCACTCGAGGATGATGTGAATGGAACTGAAGATGACTCTGAAGGACCAGAGTCGATGTGTCTACTGTGATATGGATCCCTCTTGAAAGGATTTGAACTGGGATTCTTTTTGCGTGTGCGACGAACAAGGAATTCTTCTGGGATGGTCTGCCCCTTCCCCAAGGCACGCTTTATGTGTCGTTTTACATGTCGATTTAATGAGGACGGGTCTGTGCAAGAAAAAGTGCATTTTCCATCAGCTCTTTCAGGGCAAGGCCAGCTACAAATCTGATCCTTGGTCTGTGTGCTGTGGCAATTCAGTAGAGATCGATAAAAGCTATTGTAGACCTACTGTATCTTTGTGTGTGTCTTCAAATTACCTCTCGACGATGACCAGAAGCTACATCCAGGATAATCACATTGATGCCTTCTACAATATAAGTGGCTCATGAAAATGTTTTGAAGATATGCACGTACATCGCCACCTGAGGAACCTTGTTGTCTTCGCGCTATACTCAACTCAAGCCTTGCTTTAGAACCAGGATCCTCATACTTACCTTCAGGGGGGAACGCGATCTGCGGAGGGACTTTTTCTGTGATTTAACTCGAGGCATGAGATGTTGCAGGGTAAGAAAGAGGGTGACGGATGACCCGTGGCTGAGACAACGCCTTTTAAAACCTTGTGGGTGAATTGTCCCTTTTCTGTGCTAAAGTTAGCAAGTGATTGCAAATTATATGTCCGATACCTCGGTTCAGATTTTGATATTCATGCAATCCCAACAAAAAGGTCATTCCACCGGTGACAAAAAGAGGGGTCTTGGAGCTTTTCGTGTGTTGTGGTTGATGGTTCCACGATGCACAACTGATTTGGAAAATGCGTCAACATGCCACCATCTATTGGAGTTTCAGATACAGTGTACTGTGGCTCGATTCTGTGTGGCCTTCAGTCGTTGCCGAGTATCTCAGTCATGGTGGGGAACAAAAGCGCTTGAAATGAACAAAAGAGGAATGGAATGGAAAAGGCCATAGCTGTTCCGGTAGGTATGCTAAGGTAATTAGTACAATTGTCAGGTGATGGCCCGAGACTTTAGAAATGCAACTCCCAGAAAAACAAAAAAGCAAACGGGGTAAAACTCAGAGGAAGGCATTGGTTCAAGAGCTGGACGGAGACGCTACTAGACGACCGTTGAGAACTCGCAACACTGTTTAATGATATTGTCCAAGTTCCGGCTAAAACGCCGAAGAGAGTAATTGATGGATTCCCCCTATGAGTCAAACTGCACGATATGTGCCCCTTCTTGAGGGCGTGAAGGGAGGTGTTAAAATGTCGTCATAGCCCTCTGTAGTAATATAGCCCAAGTCTAGCTCTATCTCGTGATCCACTACCTCCGCCTCTGCAGTCATATCCTCGCTATTCATCTCCACCAACTTCAGTGATGCTGCCTCAGTACAAACGCTGATACTGCAAAGTCCTTCGTGCCGAATAGCTCAACCACAAAGGAAGCGTGTTTGCTGAAGCCTGGACGGCACAACGACAAAATCTGCAAGACCAGGCTTTTGGATACCCCAGAGAGTTTGACGCGAGCACGTTGAGTAAATGCTTCGGTTATGCCTCGAGTAAAATCAGCTGGGCGTTGGTTGGTGAAGACTGGCCGATGACATCTTCAAAGACACCTGTTTTCAATGTCCAAGTCCTCAGCAGCAGGGGTCCTTGTTGCTGGGACGCAGGCTGAAGATACCAGTTAGCCACCGAGTCCTGAGCCTGACACATAGACCCCTGTACCCAGAGAAAGAGACCATGGAGCCTTCAAAATTGTGGTCTCAACATCAGCACTGCCAACAATCTCGGTTCTATTCTTGTGCGCCGTCTACCAGATCACCTTGGCCCTGATCGCCGCAACGACTTCCTGAAGAGCTCTATCAACGGCAACAGGTAACTAGACGATGCTTATGGCCATGAATCGGCAGGTGATCAGATCGAGCATATTGAGAGTATTCTACGGGAGAAGTGAAAGGATTTGGCTAGTGGAAAGATCTTGTGAGTCAATAAGCTCGTACTCAAAACGTTGATATTTAACTTGACCTCGAAGCAGGGTGGCTGACCTTCAATCGATGTAGAACACTAAAGCGAAACATGAATTTGTGCAATATCAAATTATATAGAGGCTGAAAGCATTGACTGTCTTGTCAAACACAAAGAAAAGGAGAGGATAGGGCAGATATACTCTACTGGCGTCCATTCAGCCTGGCCGCTATTGCGTCGTATACATTTGTTGAACAAGAGGGTGACAAACAGGAAATGGGGGGAGGAGGTGCTGGTAATGGATGATTATCACCAGGAGACTCCGAGCGGATGTGCAAAGGCAGCATTCGAGAAGGTACAAGACTGGGCGGAATATCTGGGTTCGACACCGAAAATGGCAAGGTTTCAAACATCGTTGTCTCCGAGGATAGGGACAGTTCCTGCAGTCCTATATTGCGCTGTCAGTGATTTTCCCGTGCCAGTGTTCGAATAGCTCAACACTGGAATATGGTGGCTATATAGAGAACCTGAAGAAGCACTTATCATCTTGGGAAAATATGGATCCCGCGTCATTGGACGGGGCTCGCGTTTGACTGTGAAAGTAAGTATCGATTTAGCTCTATTGTAATCACTGCAACCTTGACGAGAAGAGAGGACGCTCATAGCGCGCTGAATGTCACTAACTGTTCCATAACCCTCACTTCCGGTGTCCTTCTGTGATAGTATCAAGGATTTGGACTCGCGGCTCCGCTCCCTTGCTAGTGCTCGCCGAGTTCTGTAACCTAGCATTCCTGCCAGAATAATGATGGCAGATATGACGGAAAGTGGAACAGCGATGGCAGCGGTCGAGGCAGTCCGTCGGGAGACTAAAAAATCTGGCTGTATTGATTGTATCTGAGGCACAGTGGCATATGTTCCAAGACGGGATGGATCGACTGCAGAGTTATTGCTCGTCGAAGAAGGAAGAGAATCTGAACTAATGAGAGTCGCTCTGTGCTGAGTTGTACCAATAGAAGATTTCATGGATGGCTGAGATGCAGCTGTCAAACTCAACATCATCGCCATATCGCTTGCGGTGCCTAAAGGATCATCGACGAGATTTTATCTCACAAAATGAAATAAAACATACTACCAAGCTCAAAAGTGGGGGAGGCAAAAAAATGTTGCCAAAATCATCCTGTACCTTCAGATAGTACTGGCTTGTGATGACAACCTCTGGAGCAGTGCTGAAATGTAATTTGTGAACTGTGTCATTAGACTGAGGATATAAGAAACATACATGGCGGCCATGTACCCATCCTCCGTCTGCTTGACCTGGGGCCAGATAGCCATTCCGCAATTCTCACTCTCGCCTACCCCTCCCTCTTTCTCCCCTCCTCGATCCATTAGGTCACCATATGATATCCTTTGCACGTCTCTAGCAGCCGTGCATAACTTGAAATCAGGGGAGATTAAGACAGAGGATGACGTCCACTTTGCAATTATTGGGTCCCCAGGATTGAAAACGGTGCCTACGGGCGGGGACAACCAAACAACATCCAGTAACTTAGCCACTCGGGAGACAAGACAGAAAACTATGACCGCTCTCAGACAAACATGTCGGATATCCATATTACACGCAAGGGAGCTGACAAGGGAATTGAAGTTATGACCAGCGTAGGAGTGATGAGGCGTATGGAAAAGATATGAAAGCTCAAAGACATTTCATTACAGACCACCTATCACGCTGCGGCAATCAAGAGAGGAGTGATCAATCATTTGCAGGAGTAGAAGTCAATTTCCATATGATATCCTGCAGAGGATGTCGCCGAGTGCAATGGTTGTTGTGAGAAACATTCCAATTGAGCTCTACATTTTCCCTTTGAGACAACATAGTCACAATGGATTCAGAGAAAAACGCACTTCTTCCTGTTTCTCAAGGTTTCAAGCATCTGAATGACCTGCTCTTGCTCCTGAATAAGCAATTCACCCTCCCGGGAAGATTCAAGACCAAATATTTTGCTTTGGCGAGTGCATTTCTAAATTCATTGGTCTAAGAACCACATAAACGACCTGGCCCTCTCAACCGGGAGTATCACACTGACTGCTTGCAAAATAGCTTGCTTCGCTGCGTGTGTTGTTATACCCTCCTCTGAATGAGTCAGTTTGAGGACTATGACAAGCTTTGACAGCAGGCTCTCGTAAAGATTGACAGGAAGCGGATTGGATGCCATAGCAGACTGGGCGGCTATCTCACTGGTTACTCGTCCATCACATGACGTCATCTTCCCATCACTTCCTGAATACACAATAAAGTATGAATGCAACGAGCGCCGAAGACGCCCGCCACCCTCCTATATCCTGCATCCCAGGCCGCAAGAGTGTTGGAGACTTTGTCAGGAGCCCCTAGAAGTGCATCGCAACATCCACTCAGCATGATTTTACCATCCTAAAATTTTTCAATCTTATCTCAAATATTTTCTTTGCTTAGCAACTATAAGGCCCTGTTCTGCAACTCAGATAAGTGGTTGTCTGCCAAATTTAATATATAGAATAAGACAAGGATATAAAAATAATTTTTGATATTTTCACATTGCTATCCAATATAAGGGTGACTAGAGCAGAGTAGGCTCCAGGAGAATCCTTAGTCATGTTACACTCCTAAGTATGTTACAACTCACCTCCAGGAGAATCCTTAGAGTTTAGGACAAGGCTCCTAGGGGTGTACTCTACAATATATATACTACTACAGCTGAGGTGTTCCTGATCCTATAGTCCTGTCAGTCAGGGTCAGGAGTCTCTGAGTCAAGCTAAGGGGAATTAAATATTATATAGTAATATTTAATTAGGCACAGGGTCACTCTGGGAATATGAGTCTAGTGCTCCAGGAGTGGCATTGGTAGGGTCTCCTTACATCCAATACAAAAGTGTTTGGAGACTATTTTTTGACATGAGAATTAAAAATAGTCTGACTGTGTACATCAGCCTGAGTTGTCAGTTCTTTTTCTCTTTGTTTTTCTCCCTCTCCTATAGCCAAACTCTCAGATGACAAAAGAGAATCAACACCCCTCTATTCCAGCTCTGTAAGGGTGACTGGAGCAGAGTGGCTCTAGGAGAAATCTCAGTATATAAATAGACTCTGGGATACGTTACAACTCACCTCCAGGAGAAATCTCAGAGAATAGGATAAGGCTCCTGGAGGAATAATCTATACTATATATATAAGTCTCTTAGTTACAGAACATCTTAGTAGTCAGGATCAGGAGTATAGGGGAAAAGACAACTAATTAAATATTGAGTAATCATCATTTAATTAGTGCAGGGTTGTTCTGGTACACTACCACTAGTGTATCAGAAGTGGACTTTGGTGTAGTTTCCCCTTACAAGCTCTAGAGCCACTATGTTATAAGCATGCCTGGCCATAATAACTTTTATTTCTTTATTTCTTTATCTTTTACTTTACTTTACTTTTAATTAGATAATAGGAAGTCACATGATCAGGGATCACATAATCAATATCACAAATGTCACATTCTATCATATTTCCTGTGACAAATCAGTTACAAGATTGGTATCACAAATGACCACTTACTGATTTGTGATTAATTGATTTGATAATCAAAGAGCTCAAAAAAGTGAAGTTAGACAAGCATAAAAGATGTTATTAAGTCTGAGATTTATCTTCAGACATAGAGTCCTTAAATACATGATTATAGTGGTTTATATACTAGAACAAACTACTATATGATTACTACCTATTGTTCTATATATAGAAGTGCTATTGTTCTTGAAATAGAGATAACCTAACCATCTTAGAGCAGTCCTTTGTTCTATTCAAGGACAGATGATAATCTATAGATAATAGATTAATGTTATATACAAATATTGAGGATCTTGTATCTCCATGGGATCTTATCACCTCAGGATCTATTTATAGCCAAAAGGAGTGCATTGAAGAGAACTTCATGATGGTCATTGAAGCAAATGATTATGTCAAGCAGTTCCTGAGATATCAGTGATTTAGTGTTTGATAACTTAGTGATTGTCAACTGATCTGCTGATAACTCAGTGAATACTAATCACCTTGAGATGTTTTTGATATCATTTGAAAGGTCTTCTCAAGGGCTTTCAGTGGCCATTGAGATCATCAAAATTGGTTGAGCATTCCTAGAGTTATGGTCTAAATAAAGTTTGTAACAGACTTGTTGGAATTTGTTAGGGAATTAAGAATAAATAACTGAGTTTATAACAATTTGAGGCTAAGAAAGGTGCTCTACTTGTAGCAACTTAGCCTAAGATAACTTAATCACACTTCAAGTCCAAGTTGACAAGAGAACTCAATAGAGCCTCTATTAGATCCTATACACTACTTATACAACTATTACATGGTCTGTGCACTACTTTCCCACATTCATCATGTAATGTGACCCTGTGACATCCTTGACACGTGACTATGATATGCAATATTGTCATATAACACTTTTCCATACTTCTTTCTTATATAGTAAGTCCAAATGAGAAGAGAAAAGAAAAAGAAAAGAAAAGAAATATAAATAATAACTTAGCCATTTTGCCAAGTCATAACACTATCCCCTCTTTCAAGATTCCTCATCCTGAGAACTTTTACAACTTGTAGTAAGGATTGCAGATGTTTCCCATCTCATCATCATTATCTTCTGTCTACTTTCCTGAGTCTCAAATTTTCTTGTTTAATTTCTTCTTCCTTCTCTTTTATCATTTCAGTTGTTCTTTTATCCCTTAACTCTTTCTCCTTTCCATCATTTCCAATTTCTTTCCAGTCTTCCTCAATATTTCTTATCATACTGTTTATTAACCATTGAATAACTTTTTCACTGTAAATTATTCTGGCAGCTCTCTTCTCCTAAATGTTCGTTCTTTTTTCTCTTGCTATCTTATGTCTTCCAGGTCTTGTTAGTATTCCTTCTTATATTCTTGAATTGCTTCTTTTGCATTTTTTAGATTTTTCCTTCCTTTCCAAGTATCTGATTCTACTATGAAATCTCTTTTATTGTACCAAGTACTTGTTTTTTTCTCATATCCACTGCTTATTCAGGATTCTTTTCACTTTTCACTCTTTCTCTCTCTCAATTATAACTGGAGCTGGTTGCTTCTTTCTCTGCTCCTCTACTTTGTCCTATATATCTTTGTATTTTACTAACATTAACTACCAAATGTATTTTTACTGTACTAGGTAGTTCTAATTCCACTACATTCAACAATACAATTTTCTTTATCTTATAAGGCCCTACAAACCTTTCTGTCAACTTTTCTGTCCTCCATCCCAACTATCTGATATTTCAGATTTTTAGTACTTAGCATCACTAAGTCTCCTACTTTATACTTGTTGACTTTTGCCC